>JARBWK010000004.1:109504617-109883066 GCA_030556195.1 Anolis apletophallus
CCCTGTTAATGACATAATGCATGCAAAAGTTGTCCTATACATGCAGGAGTAACTTATTGTTCACAGTGCAATGGACATATTAATATTACAATGATGGAAGCAAAATGGTGTACGAGAGACGTCATGCATTGCAGTTGCACATTCCAGCTTCACAAATGCATTTGTACATTGTTCATTCCACATGCAGACTCTGCATTTTGCAATGGCTCCCTGTCATTTATATGTGTTACGCAGTGTTGCTATTCTTCATGACTGCTGTGTAGTGCTGGCCTAGCATATCTCTGTGCACGGATCTTTATGCCATGCTGAGGGGATGTGAGATTGCAGCCTTCATTTATTAAGGGAATCAAAACAGATAAGATGACAGGTTGACCAACTGTCTGTCCCTGGTCTATATTCCAGTTGTTTCACTGGGTGAAACTGTCAGTATTGATGTTGTCCCAGGTTCAGATGAAGGAGGAGCTGGGTGTCGTCAGTGTACTGAAGCATTCCAGACCAAAGCTCCATACTAGCCTGGCAAGTGGCTGGACGTACAGAAGATGTTGAACAATGCAGGGAAAGGATGGCACCTTGTGTTACTCCGCAGAGAATGGGGACCTCTCAGATATGACCCGTTCACTCCACCCTCTGGCTACGACCTCAGAGGAATGAATTAAACCACTAGGGCCGGTCCTTGAATTCCAGATGTAGCTAGACGTTGGATCAGCAGATTGTAATCACGGTGTCGAATGCTGTGGTGAGGTCCAGGAGCACCAACAACGCCCGATCCACCTCTGTCAAGTTGGTGGCGAATTTCATCGGAGATGGCTACTAGGGCCGGTCTTAGTCCCGTGGCCAGAGCGGAAACCAGACTGAAAGGGTCCTCGCCATTCGTGTCATTCAGAAACTGTTGGAGTTGACCCGCTATTGCACGTTCGATCACTTTGCCCATGAATGGAAGGTTTGAGACTGGGCGGTAGTTGGCAGGAATCGTAGGGTCAAGGCTCGGCTGCTTCAAAGGGGCAAAACTATTGCTTCTTTTAGGCTATCTGGAAAACTCCTTGTTCAGGCAGTTGTTGATTATACACCTCAAAGGATGTGTAATCCCTCCAGGCAATTCTTAATTAGCCAGGAGGGGCATGGGTTTAAGGAACAAGTAGTTGGTCTTGCAGCAGCCAAGATCTTATCGACAGCTTCCCTGTCTAATGATGCATTTGTTCCTTGCTATTCCCTCTGTTGATCAAAGTAGAGAAGCCATTCTGAGGTGGACTCTGGAGGAATGCAACAATCTGGGACTTTACTAGCAGAATCTGTCCATGTTGAAACTTCTACCCCTAGACTGTCTTGCCGAACTGGGTCAAAATCATGAAAAATCTAAGATGAAATCTGTTAATTTCTTACTGAAAACATTGATGCTCTACTTTTCCTTTATAACTATAAAGCAACTAGACCACAAAGAATGTTTATAAAAAGCACCAATCATTTTGAAACCAAGATGATGACAGTGTCAGGATGCTTTGTTTGTTGAGGCATCAAATGAACTCTCAGAGTGGAGAGTTTTAAATGACCCCCCCCCCCCCATGGCAAAGCACAGAATTGTATAGAATTCCATGGCTATTAAAGTGACATTGTGGGGCTCTGTTTCGGTCATGTGAAAGGACACTTCCCCCTCTCCTGTTATAGTGTGAACTTTTTAAACTGCATGGGCATCCCTTTAGCAGTTTGCTTTGAGTACAAGGTCTGCCATACTCAAATGAAAGCCACGGTCCGTTTTGGAGGCCCTCCTTGCTTCTCACAGAGGATTCAGATTCTAAAATGAGATATTTTTAGCATTAGCAGACCTCTGATTTTTCCAAATTTAACAAGCATGGTTGCGGCGCTTTCTAAATCAGTTTAACTGGGGCTCAAGGCAGAAGACATAAGCCTATTTCCCAACTAGAGAAAAATCATTGAAGCAGTCAGATTTACATAACAGTTTACACCCAGTCCTCGGTTTTAGTGGTTCTAGTCTAGCTGGGAGTAGCAATTGGATTTAGATTATAATACTCTGAAGTGAATGAAGGTTGTTGTGTTTTCTTAATTGTGTGTCTTGTAGTGTTCCTTAACACCACTTCTTAAAAACTGAATGGATCTAGCATAGCTGCAGTGCTTGTTGAATTTTGCAGTGTCCTCGCTTGCCCTTTAATTAATCGTGTCCTGAACATCAGCCTGTTTGAAGGAGTACCTAAAGTCTGGGCTGCTGGCCAATTTACTAAACATTACACTGAGTCTTGCCTCTTTCTGCTGGTCTGCGCTTGCTTTGCATTTGTCCTTGGCAAGTGATCTCGTTGCTTCCTGCAGGTATAAATAGTCAGCAGGTATATCTAGATTTAAAAAAAATAAACTAGGTGACCTAGATGTCCTAGCTATATTCTGCATCCCTTGAATTGTTGGTTCTTTGTTAATAAGATACTTACTCGGGCTGTGCAGATAAATACATAGTGTAAATGGCAGAAGAGACAGTGTTTACTAGACAAGATTTGCTTGGCTAGATTCTTCAACTTACAGTATGTTGTATTAGCTGCTGTGTCAAATGCTTAGTGCTCCAGAATACTCCATGAAGGCCTCCTATCTTCCTGTAACCCTGATGCTTTCTAAACTACTGGGACTTTACTAGCAGAACCTTAGACAATTTTGTTTAATTTCCCCGTGTCTTTTTAAACCTCGCGAATCATAGCAGCAGTTCCTTACCCCTTTCCTGTTTGCTTCCACTTTTTTCCTGCCTCAGGAAACTTAGCAGCAGAGCCCTTTCCTGTTTTCTACCTCTTTAAAACAATTATTTGCAGGAGAGGAATGGCAGGCCTACTATTGTTGAAGGCTTTCATGGCTGGAATCACTGGGTTGTTGTAGGTTTTTCGGGCTATATGGCCATGTTCCTGAAGCATTCTCTCCTGACGTTTCGCCTGCATCTATGGCAAGCATTCTCAGAGGTTGTGAGGTCAGAAACGTCAGGAGATGATGTTTCCAGAACATGGCCATATAGCCCGAAAAACCTACAACAGGGCTGTCCAACTTCTACCGGACCTGTGGCCGGAATTCCGGTTACTGATGACCTGGGGGGCCGAAGGGTCTGCCTCAGCCCCCAGCTCCGCCCCCTCCCCGGCTCCACCCCTGCCCCACCCCCAGCCCTGCCCCCTCCCCAGCTCCGCCCCCTCCCCGCCTTGGAGGTGTCTGTGGACGACACCGGGGCTTTGACTTGGAGATAGAGATGAACACCAAAATCCCAGTCTCAAGTCCCAGTCCCTGCTTTGAACTGGATTATTTTGCAGTGTGGACTCAGGGCCCTTCACACAGCCATATAACCCAGAATATCCAGGCAGGAAACCCCACAAAACCTGCTTTGAACTGGATTATATTGCAGTGTGGACTCAGGGCCCTTCCACACAGCCATATAACCCAGAATACCTGCTTTGAACTGGATTATCGGAGTCCACACTCATATAATCTGGTTTAAAGCAAATAACATGGGATTTTATTCAAACATGAGGATCAGACAGGATTCCTACAAAGGAGACACCTAAGTGACAATATCAGATATGCTTTAATCATTCTAGACTAGTACATGGCTCATGATGAAAAGCAGGTTGCTTTAATATTTTTAGATGCTGAAAAAGTATTGGACAACATGTCGTGGTCGTTTATGTGGCCTGTCATGAAGAACATGGACTTTGGGCCAAACTTCCAAACATGGGTTAAACACGTCTATGACAATCAAAGTAAGCATGAACAAAACTGTTTTTCTATATCTAATGCATACAGGGTAATCCTTATTTGAGATCTATGCATGTAGCCACAGCTTATTTGTTGTTTAAGAGGCTGTTCTCAAGGTCTGGCACTGTATGAGACCATAACTTCTGATTCTTGGCCTTGGGCACATAGTATTGCAGTTACAGCATTTCTAACATACCATAAATGGCAGATATCAGCAAATAATACAGGCCATGGGAAAATATCAGCTATCATCCTAATGGAATCGGCCAGGCTCAGTAAAACAGGTCAGCATACAGTTGAGCCTTTAATTCTTATTTTAAACTAGTTTGGGGACCCGGCGGTGCCCGGGTCATTTGAGAAGTGCAGCAGGATGTAGAGTGGGTCATGGGGGCTCTGTGTGCCAAGTGTGGTCTTGATCCATCATTATTGGGAGTTGCAGTGGTATCATGAAATTACTGAAGGTAGTGCAAGTCCCATCATCTCTGGTCCACCCTCCCCCAAAGTGTAGTAGGATGTAGATTGGGTCATGGGGGCTCTGTGTGCTAAGTTTGGTCTGTATTGTTGAATGGATGAGGGTTGCATTGTTTGTAGGAAGTGAGTGAAGGTACTTCAAGTCCCATCATCCATGGTCCACCCTCTGCACCAGGATGTAGAGTGGGTCATGAGGGCTCTGTGTGGCAGGTTTCGTGTTGATCAGTCATTGGATTAGGTTTGTAGCAGTCTTGGAAAGTGATGGAAGAAACTGCAAGTACCATCATCCATGTTCTCCCCCAACTTCAGTAGGATGTAGAGTGGATCACTGGGGCTCTGTGTGCCAAGTGTGGATTTTCTCGGTGTTTGTTGGGGGCCGCAGTTGTCTGTGGGAGCAGAGGGGTGTGAAAGTACTACAAATGCCATAATCCATTGTCAGTCCTCCCCGAACCTCACCAGGACGTGAAGGCAGTCATGGGGGTTATGTGTGCCAAGTGTGGTCTCTGTCAGTAATTGGATGAGGGTCGCAGCAAACTTGGGAAGTGAGTAGAGGTACTTCAAGTCCCATCATCCATGGTCCACTGTCCTCCGATCTGCACCAGTATGTAGAGTGGGTCATGAGGGCTCTGTGTGGCAGGTTTGGTGATGATCAATCATAGGATTAGGTTTGTAGCAGTCTTGGAAAGTGAGGGAAGGTACTGCAAGTCCCATCATCCATGTTCTGGCCCCCTCCAAACTTCAGTAGGATGTGGAGTGGGTCACTGGGGCTCTGTGTGCCAAGTGTGGTCTTTATCGGTGTTTGTTGGGGGTCGCAGTGGTCTGTGGGAACAGAGGGATGTGAAAATACTACAAATTCCATCATCCATTGTCAGTCCTCTCCCGAACCTCACCAGGATGTGAAGGCAGTCATGGGGGTTATGTGTGCCAAGTTTGGTCTCGATCAGTGATTGGATGAAGGTTGCAGCGGACTTGGGAAGTGAGTAGAGGTACTTCAAGTCCCATCATCCATGGTCCACCCTCCTCCGAACTGCACCAGGACGTAGAGTGGGTCATGGGGGCTGTGTGTGCTGAGTGTGGTCTGTATTGGTCCTTTTTGGTGGCCTCAGTGGTCTGTGGGAACCAAAGTGTTGGAAAGTACTACAAATCCCATAATCCGTGGGCCATGTCCCCCGACCCGCACCAGGACGTAAAGGGGGTTAGGAGGGTTATGTGTACCAAGTTTGGTGCAGGTCCATCACCCGCGCTGGTCGCTGTGGCCTGTGAAAGTGGCTGCCACATATCCGCCCTTCTGACCTTCCGCCCTTCCGCCCTCCGCACACATACATACAAACAACAAACATTCCGCTTTATAAAGGTATACAGATAAGATGATGGAATAAATATTTTCCCCAATATTTGTGTAGCTGAATATATTACAAATGTGCCGTAGTTACAGCTCCTGCGCATATGATTCTGACTTCCATCTTTAACAGAAGCACATGTAATGGCTGGAACATAGCAGAAGTGCTCAGGCAAGCTTCAATTGCTTGTGGGAGTCTGTCATGTTATCACTACTGGTGTAATGATGGATCCAGGGCAGAAATAGCAATCATACTATGAAGTCATATATCACTCATTAGTTGTTTGAAAAGAATTGCTCCCAAAGAGATTGAATAGTTGGCTGGAAATCCTGCATTGGCTACTTTAGTAACAGAATCATCATTCACTCATGTGGCAATCGATGGTAGATTGGCTCTCCTTCATCTAAAGCTGCTGATGTGGGGTTGGGGAGCTGTGACACTATTGCCATGATTACAACTGCCCCCAAACCTACCTGACTTCTGCTGCGTGGAAAGAAAACCCATTCTGCTGGTGAATGGGGCACAATTGAATAACAGTTCCATCAGGTTTCAGGGGGGTTGGGCCAGGAGAGCTTACTTAATTAAGTATACTTAGCAAACACTGACTTTGCACAGCCTAAATGATGCTCCTTTCCCTTGATCCCAGTCCTGCTGGAACTTGCAACATTCCTCTCCTCTCCACTTTTTTTCTAAGCCTGAGGGTTTTAAGTCAGTTTTCAAAATCCTCTGAAAACCATAGCAATTTGTCTTTTCTGAAATTATTTGTGTTTATATCCTGCTTTCCCTCTTATTATGTTCAAAGTGGTCTACATACAGTAGCTTACCATTTCCTCACATTATCTTGATATCAACCATACGCAGTCAAATTTTTAATGAGAATGAACACAGAATTTTGGAGAGGATGCACACAGTGTGTTTTTGCTTCAACTTACTGGGAGGGACAAAATTTCTCCTCTTCTGTTCTGGCTAAGTTAATTGGGTGTGAACTATTTATGCATTTTTAATTTAATGTACAGCAGCTGAAGTAAGCTGATGACAACATAAGAAAGTGGGAGAGGAGAAAGAAACTGGGACATTTTTAAAGGAGCTGAAAATCTAGATGAACAAAAGATTAATTGTGACTTCAAGTGCAACTGTACTGTAAAATTAATGCAGTTAACACCATTTAAACTGCCATGGTTCAGTGCTATGGAACCTCAGTATCTGTTGTTTTATGGCTTTTTAGTCCATTTCCAAAAAGAAATGGGAAATGTGGAATGCTTGTCAAGCCTTTCAAGATAAAATAGTCACCTGTTCATTCTTCCAGTAGATGAAATGGAGAGAGAAGAATATGCCCCCCCCCCCTCCCTGACTTTTGGAGAAAAGTCTGTCTCAAATTTTAATTTTTGGAAATACATTGTGCCCTCTGTATCCATTGAAATTTGGTGCCAGGATCCTAGTACATGCCGCAATCCATGAATGCTCAAGTCCCATTATATACAATTGCATAGTAAAAGAAAGGTTTTTAAAATGGCAAAAACCAAGGTTTGCCTTTTGGAATTTTTTGAAAAATATCTTATCTTGAGGTAATAATAATAATAATAATAATAATAATAATAATAATAATTCTTACCTGCCTCTTCTTGTGGCTCGAGGCAAGGGACAACATAACTAAAAACACATCACGATAAAACATTATTTAAAATGCACATATTAAAGTGTTATTTCTATGAAATACCAATATTAAAATACACATAATAAAGGATTAAAATACAGTAAACAAAAGGCATGAGTTTAAAATTCATAATGATATCAAGCCTATGTTTAATTTGCCTATATGAAGAAAATTAGAACAAAAAGGCGACCTTTCTATGTTTTGTTTGCTTGGTCTTTCAATTCCAGCATCTACATCCACCTCTTTTATGTCATACTAAGAAGTCCCTGAACAGACTCAGAAGTGGGCAGATCAAAAGACAACCTGGCAAAATCGCATTACCTAGAACAAGGGTTCTTAACCTGTGGGCCGCAGACCACCAGTGGGCCGCAAGGACGAAAATCTGGTGCGTGAGCCTCCTTCCTCTTTATTTTATATTTTATATTTTATTTTATTTCTGCTCCTTTTGTGCTGCCTGCCACTCCTTCACTGTCGATAACCATGTTCTTTATCAGAAACTAGAGCTGATGTGGTCTATCCAATGCAATTTTCTGAAGCAGCACCCTAAATCAAATCTAAAGTTAACCAAAAACTGATTAATAACCCTTTTGGTACTAATGTTGGAGAGTGGTCCCTGGTCAAAGTGGTCCTTGGTCAAGTAACCCTGGTCAGAGTTGTCCCTGGGCAAAAAAAAGGTTGGGAACCACTGACTTAGAAGAATTCTCCACTTGTGTGACTATGGATAAGAACAAACAACTCTGCATCTGTATGCTTACCCACAATGCCCTGCCTCATGCACAGATGAAGAACTGTTTAAAGCTACAGACAATGTGGTCGTTGTTGCCCATTTTTGGTCTAAAACTATTTAGCTGCTTGTGATCTCTTTATTTTATCAGTTTTAAACTTATTTATGATGCAGTGCTTTTGACACGAAATAAATAAATGTCATTAAGAGGTTAGTGAAATACTTAAATTAGTCTATATCCAGTATATAACCAAAACAGCTGCAAAGAAATCTGTTGACATTCCATGGATACATTTCACATTTTATTTTGTATCATTTTCTTTTCCATTTTACTTTCTTTCTACTTGTATATTTGCACTCTACACTTTTTATCAATTGCAGTTTCAGCCACAGGTTGAAAATGCTTTTCATAGTGAGCGCCTGAAACTGCAATGGATTAATTGCATGGAATCAGCATAGATCATTCAGACCTTTGAGGAATCCTAGAACAGAAAGAAGCCTTGTAGAAGAATAAATTCCTGGGGGGGGGGGGAAGGGGGGGATCCCCAAACCAAAGACAACTGCTGATATTCTACAAGAAAATATATGTTCTTGCTTCCCACTCTTCACTGCAATCCATGGATGATCCAGATTTTAGTATGAGGCAATATGGCAGATGGCATCCTTGCTTTTATTAATTCTTTTTGGCATCTAAAATTAATTCTTTTTGGCATCTAAGACAGAATCTGCAAGCACTTCTTCCTAGGAATAAAAATAATATCATAATAAATTAGATCAGTTGCCAAGGCACACTTCTTGAGTATAAAAACCCACTGTATGCCTAATTGTAAGACCAATCCTGATTTCTTTCCATTTGTATATAATTGTTAAAAACAGTACATTGCAATTACCCTTCTCCCGACCTTCCCTGTCTCTTTTTCCATCATAGTTCAATGCATAGTCACATTGTACATAGTGAAATCAATCAGATTTCATACTCTATTATTCCACAGCTCTAAATGAGAAGATGTTAGATCTTATGTTAAAGGGTGATCTGTAGTATAGCAGATAAATAAGAGTCCCTAATTACTGGGAACTATGATGCCGGGAGAAGGGGCGTCTAATGACTTCAGTTAAATATCAGGCTCTCTTGGCCAGGATGCAGTAGACAGTTTAGACCAGAGTTTCTCAAACCGTGCTCCTCCAGATGTTTTGAACTTCAGCTCCCACAATTCCTAACAGCTGGTAAGCTGTGTGGGATTTCTGGGAGCTGAAGTCCAAAACACCTGTAGAAGCACAGTTTGGGAAACACTGGTTTAGACCCTGTGGGACAAAAAGGGACCCTCAAGTATTTCAGGAACTAAAAACACCCACGGATTCAATCACCCATAGCTTGAAAATAGCCCCTCATCCCCCCAAAAAATCCATAATGCACGCCTTGATTTTGGCATTTTATATAAGGGACAGCATTTTATTGTGCCATTGTATATAATGGGGCTTGAGTATCTATAGATTTTAGCATCTAAAGGAGTTCCTGGAACCAAATTCCTGCAGATACCAAGGTTCCACTACTACAGTTGTGTGCAATGGAATCTTGGTTGAAATCCAATATGGTAGTTATGAATGTTATGTATTTATGTTTCCCTCCATAGCCCCTAGTTTAGGGAACCATGTAAGGGCCATGTAAGTAAAGGTAAAGTCTAGTCATGTCTGACTCTGGGGGGTTGTGCTCATCTCCATTTCTAGGTCGAAGAGCCGCTGTTGTCCGTACACACCTCCAAAGTCATGTGGCTGGCATGACTGCATTGAGCACCCTTACCTTCACACAGAAGCGACACCTATTGATCTACTGACATTTGCATGTTTTCAAACTGCTAGGTTGGCAGAAGCTGGACCTAACAGTGGGAGCTGACCCCGATCCTCAGATTTGAACCACCAACCTTTTGGCTATGAAAGTCCTCCAGTCCCTCAGCAGAGCAGCAGCCACCGCGATCAACAGAGGCCTGTTTCCTTGTCGATCAGGACACAGTCGGCCAACTGGAATGAAGAGGAATTGTGACAGGGGTCATGCTTCTGACTCTTGCACTGGAGATTGTTCATGGAAAGGGTTGGTAACAACAGCCAACTGATTCCTGACTGCCAGGGGAACAAACTCCCATTTATCACAGCAGCTCCTTTCTGTAAGTGGGGATCAGGGCACTGGGTCTGGATTCGATGCAAACAAACAAATAAAATACTGTAACAAAGTAGCAAAAATGTCCTGTGGCACCTCAAAAAAAATTGCAAATAGGTATTGTGATTCATACATTATTCAGTTGTCCACATTTTCTGCTTTTAATTTCAGTCTCAGTTTCCTCTCTAAAGCCCTCCTCAGGTTAACATGAAATTAACATAAAAAACAGAAATCTTTAAAAAAAAAACTTCCCTTTCCCCAAACCATAAACAACTGCTTATAGTCAACAACAGGCTAAGGAATGCTCTATTGTTTTAAGTGACCTGTTTCAAAGAGCTCCTTTTCTTTTAAAATTGCATTTTTAATTCATAGCTGATTTGTAATACTGTAATTACTTTGTTTCTCTTTTGTGTGTGTTTTAATGAGAGCCAGCTTGGTGTAGTAGTGTGAGTTTTGGACTGAGATGCTAGGTAATCACAATTCAAATTTCTGCTTGACCATGGAAGCTCACTAAGTGACCTTAGACAAGTCATATTCTCTCAGCCTCAAAGGAAGGCAATGGCAAAGCCCCTCTGAACAAATTCTCCCAAGAAAAAGCCATGACAGGGACACCTTAGTGTTGCCATGGGTCAAAAATTACTTGAAGGCACAAACAACAACAATGCTGTTAATTGCATTGTCCTTTTATTCTGAGAGCAGCTATGGGTCTCAATTATGGAAGGAATGCAAGATATAAATGAATACTAATACAGACTGAGCATGTCTTATTTAAAATTTTAGGGATCAGAAGTGTTCTATTATTATTATTTTGGATTATAGAATGCTTGCATATACATAATGAGATATTGTGGAGATGGGATACAAGTCTAAACACAAAGTTAATTGATACGTATTTCATACACACCTTATGTACATAGCTTGAAAATAATTTAATATAAGTTTTTATAAGAGGCACATAGCATGAAACAAGGTTGTGTGTATTCAAATATCTGAAAACAATTTTGGATTTTTTCAGAATTCTGGATAAGAGATGCTCAGTGTGTAATAAATAGTTACAGGATGACAGTCAGCATGTCACCAGATGCATGAAATCATGAAACGAGGAGGAGGAGGTGGTGGTGGAGGAGAAGGAGAACAAGTAGCAGCAGCAGTTGAGGAGGAAGAGGAGGAGGAAAAAGGAGGAAGAGAGGAAGGAGGATGAAGGAGGAGGAAAATGAGGTGTAACAGCAGCAGTCAAGGAGGATGAAGATGGAGGAGCAGCATTGCCAGCCAAGGAAGAGTAGGAGAAAAAAGGAGATAACAGTGCCCACCTCAATGGAACCCAAACTTAAACACAAAATTCATGATTTATTCATCTACTTCTTCTTCTTCCTTCTCCTTTTCCTCCTTTTCCTCTTTCCTTCCCAAACTCCTCCTCCTCTTGTTCCTCTTCTTTGTTACAGTATATGGACATTTATGAATTTTTGGAGCACAGGCATGGGTATTCATTCCAAAACAGTTGAGAAGGAAGGGACAAGATAAAGCCAGGAGATTAACAATGGTTGGATATGCACAGGGAGCAAAAGCTTGGAGATTTTTTAGATAGAGAAGGAAACATTGTTATATCTAGATCTGCGAATTTTGCATGTAGCCAGAACTGGGACAAGATTCATGCTAATCAGGAAGTTTTCTTTCCTATTTCAAAAGAGGAAACTCGTGAGCAAGGTAGATCAACCACAGAGCAGGAAAGTGCTGCTTCACCTCAACTCATAAGTAAACCTATAATTAAGAAATTTAAGAGGCCTAGATCCTCAGATGAGGATGATGAGGTGAATGAAGATCCTGAGGAAGGAGCCAGTAAGAACATTACACTCAGGAGGAGTGAGAGAACCAGAAAGAAACCTGACTGGTTTACAGTACAACATGTTAGAGTGTGTTTGGTTAATCATGAGCCTCAGAGTTATGAAGAAATAGAAAGTTTGCCACATGGGGAGAAAGAAAAATGGTTAGAAGCTATAGATGAAGAGCTGAAAAGCATGGAAAGATTAAATGTGTATGAGCATGCAAATTTACCAGGTGGAAGTAATCCAGTTGACACAAAATGGATTTTTAAGCAAAAGATTGATGCTGATGGTCAAGTACGGTACAAAGCGCGTCTGGTTGCTAGAGGGTTTACTCAGATTAAGGACATAGATTACACAGAAGTGTATTTGCTCACAGTTAGTCCTAATTCTGTAAGATTACTGTTAACTCTAGCAGCATGTTTAAATTTAAAGGTGAATCATTTTGACATAAGTACAGCATATCTGAATGCCAATCTGAAAGAAAATATATACATTGTACCACCACCAGGTTCGAAATATAGAGACACCAACATATATTTTAAGTTAAATCGGGCACTATACGGGCTCCGGCAGTCCGGGCTTGCCTGGAACGAATGTTTAAATGATGCATTAACCAAAATGGGTTTTGAAAGAAGCCGAGCAGATCCATGTGTGTATGTAAGAAATGTACAGCATGATTATCAAGTATTGTTTGTATATGTTGATGATTTATCATTTTTGGCTGAGAGTCAAGCAGAAGTTGACAAGTTTGCAGAAGAATTAAGCAAACATTTTGTGTTAAGAAACCTTGGTCCAATACAATATTTTCTTGGTGTACAGATTATGAGAACTGAACAAGGTTTTGTGTTAAGCCAAAAAGGAAAGATAATGCAAATTTTGGAAAGGCTAAATATGGAAGAATGTAAAGGGGTCCAATCACCCATGATATTAGGTTTTCAAAATGAAGTGGAAAATGCTGATAAATTTGAAGAGCAGGCATTATACAAAAGCATCATTGGTCAGTTATTGCACATATGTAATTACACTAGAGCAGACATTGCATTTGCTGTGAATTTTCTAAGCAGGTATTCAGCCAACCCATCCATTGTTGCATGGAATGGACTAAAGAGAGTTGTGAGATATTTAAAGCAAACACAAGATTTTTGTTTGAAATTAAGTCCAGATGACTCACTATCCTTGCAGGTATATGCAGACAGTGATTTTGGCAATTGCACAGATAGAAAATCAACAACAGGGATTGTAGTTAAATTTTCTAATGCACTAATTGACTGGAAGTCAAAGAAGCAGGGTTATGTAGCTTTAAGTTCCAGTGAGGCTGAGTTTGGTGCAGTCAGTTTAGCATACACAGAAGTCTGTGTAATTAAACAACTATTAAAGGACTTACAGATACCTGTTGAAAATCCTACGGTGATATATGAGGATAATCAATCATGCATTGCAATGGCAACACAGGCCAGAGTGAAACAAAGGAGCAAGCATGTGGATATCAAGTACAGCTGTGTAAGAGATGCAGTAAAAAATGGTGAAATTGATTTGGTATATTGTAATACAGATCTGAATTTGGCTGATGTATTGACAAAGCCACTGAGTGTACAGAAACATCAGAATGTTTTGAATGATCTGGGGATTTGTTGAATGTGCCATGTAATTGTGAATGTATTAGATGCTATGTATTATGTGTTTTCCTCTACACACAAGGAGGAGTGTTGCAGTATATGGATGTTAGCTAAGTAATTGCAGGATCTTCTTGTTTGAATGTGTGTGTTGAGGAGAAACACCTGGACAATTAAACAATTAAGCTTGAGCATTGAGTATATCATGAGGAGGGTTTTTCCTTGATCCTGTGTGAAGAAGGAGATCATGAAGGCTATCATGGATCTACCCCTGGACTTGTTATGAACATGTAACAAAGGACTTCTTGCACCATCCAGGATGCAGATGATGCATGGTGATAATGCATTGGATCTTTGAGTAACATATCTGCAATGGACTATGTTTATTTTGTAATGCTGGTTTTGTTAAAGCTGCTTACTTAAGAGTAAAGTTTTGTTTTTCATTTACTCTGGCTCTGTGTGATTTAGCAGAGGTCTAAAACTGGAAAGACTACTGAGCTTCCGCACAGACTGACAAACAGCAACATTCTTCTCCTTCTTCCTTCTCCTCATCCTCTCCTACTTCATCTAAGTCTTTTCCTCCTCCTCCTTTTTCGTTACTCCTCTCCTACTCCATGCATCTGCTAACATTTTGCCTTTTCTCCAGCAACTCTAACAACTACTGGACTTCTTCAAGTTCAAGAGTTGAGGGGACTCTGGCTTAGGCTTTGGCTCCCACCCAAAGACTCAGCCTGTGCACTAGTCTGCCTTTGGGTGCATCTATACTGTAGAATTAAGGCAGTTTGACACTACATGAGCTGCCATGGCTCAATGCTATGGAATCCTGGGAGTTGCAGTTTGGAGAGGCAACTGTATTCCTTGGCAGAGAAGCAGTTGATTTTATAAAACTCCAGCTCCTGAGATTCCATAGCATTGAGCCTTGGCAGCTCCACTAGTGTCAAACAGCATTACATCCACAACGTTGAGGAACCCTAAATCTGTCTGCATAATCTTCCCATCATTCCTGGCCTAGGAGCTGTCGGAGGTCCCTACCACCCCAGTATGTGGGAGATAAGAGAAAAGGTAAATTATTATGCCCTGTCCACACTATACTATCTTCTGCCCACTCCTTGGGATAAACATTGCAAAGTGATTTCTTCTTCTTTTAAGTACAGCTTGAGCATCCCTGTTCTGGAATGTTGAAATCCTCCAAAATTGCCCACCTTTACTTTCTAATGGTTCAGCATCCCCAAACTATGTCTCCATGTGCGTGCGCACACATATAAAAACTATGGAATAATGTTACCCCCATGTAATGAAAGATAAATTAATTCCATGTTATAATATTTTATCATCTATATAAGATGCAAAATCCCAAACATTTTTGCTCCCAGCCATTTCAGACAAGGAATACTTAATCTGTATTATTATTATTAATACTTAGTTATATACTATTGCCAATGTACATAGAGCTGGGAGAGACCACAAGGGCAGTCCAATCCAAATCCCTCTTGTGTAGGAGAAATATGCAATCAAAGCACCTCCAAACAGATGGCCAACCAGCCTCTTCTTATTATTAAATTTTTAAAATATGGCTATCATGTCTCCTCTCAGCCTTCTTTTCTCCTTGACACTTTACAATTAAAACAACCAAAACAGTGGGCAAAATCTAAAGATATATGTATACACACATACACAGGGGGAAGGAATGAATAATAAAATATAATTGAGATAAACCTCAGAAATACAATAAAACATAAAGCAAAGTAACCAATACAATTAATCAAAATGGGCAAGGTTCTAAAACAATGTTAAACTAAAATTTTAAAGGAAATCCTTTTTGGAGTCTGGAAAACAGAACCTAATGGCAATTTTATTCTGCACTCATCTATTTGTGTGATGTTAGTAATGCTAATGGTGCTGAAATGTGCACTTTCCCAAGGCAAAATAATAGGCTGAATCTATGTGTTCTGCATCCTTAAGAGGAAAGCTCAAAGTCCCAACATGAGCAGGCAATGCGTACAATCTGACAGCAAGAGTTTAATTTTTGTGATAGAACATGGTTGTTGCATAATGTCCCCAGAGTCACAATAAAAGTGGGACAAGTGGACTGGTTTGTTTCAAGCTTAAGGTTGACACTGGAGCCTTAAGCTTGGAACAAAGCAGAGGTTTCTGGGCCAGAGTTGCTGCTCACAGGGGATGTGGGCAAAGAGATCAGTACCATGGATAGCATCTGTAAACCTAGAACTGAACTACCCCACTTACATGAAGCCCCCAACAGATGGTATTTGTGGCACAAGTTCCAATGAATCATCTGAGAAACGGTGTTATGCCTCTGCTTGTAGTCTGTATGCACAATCTTCTTGCAGCAGCTGAGGATGTGATCTATTGTTTCATCTGCTTCCTTGCAGAGTCTACACTTGGGATCTGTCGTTGACTTTTCAGAGTTCCATTTGTGAGCCACATACATGTTTTTTCTTTGTCAATTTGGCTCTCAATTTTCCCCAGGAACTGTCCAAGAAGAGCCTTCTTTTGCCAGTTTGCTCTGGATTGTGTATTTACGGTATTCACTCTTTGTCTTTTGCACTTGAAGCAGTTTACTACTATTGACTTCCATCAGTGTTGGTTCTTGACTGCCTTTCACATAATCTGGCGCTGCATGTTTCTCTTCTTCTACCATTTGTTTCACTTGTAAAAGCCCTCTGCCTCTTGATTTTCTGGGCAGGTAAAGTCTGTCGACATCACTACGCGAGTGTAATGAGTAGTGGATTGTCATCAGCTTTCTTGTTTTTCTGTCCAGATCATCCAGCTCTGCTTGTGTCCAGTTCACAATTCCAGCAGTGTATCTAATGGTGAGTGTCAGGAGCTGATGCCCACCGCTGCGGTTTCAGCTGGTTGGATCCAGATCCTGCCAGCGCCTAACAAATGCCCAGGGAGAAAAGAAAGGGGCGGGAAGGTTTTGGCGGGAAGGCTGAGTGAATACAAGCCGAACGTGCGCGCCTTTACCTCACTTCCAGCTTTGTATTGCTCGACTACGGAGTAAAGTGTTTGAGACCATACGATAGCTGTCTGCGTGGTTCTTTCGGCGCTTACCTTCGTATCATGACAGGTGAGGATGGCCCAGGTGTTGATAGCCTTGATCGTATTTCCGTCATTTAATTTGCACTTCAAAACATTTCTGACTCTTTGGATATTCTTTTGCTGACCACATTTTTCACATGCCCATGCTTGATATTGTCCAACTGTAGTATGCCCAGATATTTATAGGCTTCAGGCTGATTGCATTTTATGGTTTGTCTATTTGGAACCTCACCTCTTCTCAGTTGATGTGACTACTGTCTACTTGTTTCTCCTTTCTTACTGGATCCTATCCACACAACCATTTAAGGCTAGGCCTTAAAAAAAACAACCCGTTTGTGGAGCTAGTTATCTGACTTAGGAGATGTGTGTGTATTTAGCAACTTTTAGCAAAATCGTTATCACTTCTTAATGTTTCCTTTAATAAAGAAAAAAGACTACAGTATTTAATTGTCTGTCCAAAATACCCTAGAAGGGTCAGGGACATGCTATCTCAAAGCTGGAGTCCCAATGAAGTTACATGTCCATGCCCTGCTTTAACTAGAAGGCTTTGCAATCATTCTTCTCCTCCTTCCCTAATTCATTACTAAGAAAGTCCCAGTGGTGGCACAACACTGCAATATAGCATCTTTACCATGAAGTAATTCGCAATGAGAAAGGCAACTGGTCTATGGCAATTCTTTAAAAATGAAACAAGGCATGAACCTTGTGTTCTTCACTATAATACCCCTGCAGGACAAGAAAATGTAAGGAATTTTCTCCAATTGATTTAGATATTGTAAAAATCTTAGAAAGAGGAAAGCATTAAAAGAAGCAAGATGGGTGCTCTGTCTTCTGGCTCTTGTTTGCTCAGAAGATAGATGTAAAGCAACAGGGCCATACTGTTGAGTAAGGTCATCCCTTCATGCTAAAGATGGTAAAGGGCAAAGCATAACAACCAGGTTCTGGACAACACCACTGTATGTGCTCCTGGTGGTGCAGTGAGTTAAACTGCTGAGATGCTGAACTTGCTGACCGAAAGGTAAGCGGTTCAAATATGGGGAGCAGGGTAAGCTCCTGCTGTTAGCCTCGGCTTCTGCCAAACTAGCAGTTCGAAAACATGCAAATGTGAGTAGATCAATAGGTACCACTCCAGCTGGAAGGTAACGGCACTCCATGCAGTCATGCTGGCCACATGACCTTGGGGGTGTCTATGGACAATGCTGGCTCTTTGACTTAGAAATGGAGATGAGCATCACCCCCCCCCCGAGAGTCAGACATGACTAGACTTAATGTCAAGGGGAAACCTTTATCTATGTGACAAATGACTTGTCTGTCCCCTATCCCCTAAATTATATGTGAAACTCTTGTATGCAAAATATGTGCTACAGTACCCCTCCCCTGCCCACCATGCCATTTTATATGTTCCTCCAAGTGCTGGACTCCAACACCTTTATTCCTCATCATTAGGCATCATGACTAGAGCTGATGGGAGTTGTGATATCTGTAATATCTGAAAGATTACAGTTTATTCTGTTTAGGTAGGAGAGTGGGGCCTGAATTTAAATACAAGGTGTGTGGATGTGATGTCTGACATTAAAATGTTCTCTGAGCCGCAATGTTGTTGGGATGCAGTTCCCATTAATCCCCACTCTGCACGGCAGATAATCAAAAGTGATGAGAGGTGTCATTCAATAATGTCTGGGGGCCTCAACTGGGTTTAAACTAAAGGGCACCGACCACTGTGTCACAAAAATTATAGTTGGCCCTCTGTATCCACAGATTCTCCACCCATAGATTCAATGGCCGTTTAAATGTAACAATGAGGCTGATGTTGCTTTTGACAAAAATAAGTTTGACACTCCTGCCTTAAATAAACCCATTGCTCCATTGTCAGTGTTGGTGTAAGTTGCCAGAACAGTTAGTGTTGGGATGGAATAGCATATCTTCTCTTTAATCTTAAGGAGAGAAATGCTCTGGATCACCAGCAATGATTCCAACTACTGTAGTAACACAGGCTCTGCCCACTGCACTGGCTAAATTTCATTTTTCACTTGTACCAAGAGCAGACAATTAAAATACTTTATAAGACATCATTGATCCTTGTCTATTCTACAAATTCGATTTAGACTACAATTGTCTGGTGCTAAAATCATTTCTGGACTCTCAGACTGTATGCCATGTTCTCCCCATGATGTGTTGCGTTGCCTTGGCTGAGCTTCCTGAATAATTTCTGTGTGGTTCTTCTCGAACCTGTTCCCCTTTTGTTACGTGTTCTGTGCTCGTGTTTTGAGCTTCTGCAAAGAAACCTTGGGTTATGTGAGTATGGTGGGTATTGTGTTCAGTCATGTTGCCCTTATGTATGTGTTGCCATGGAGTGAGCAGGCTGCAATCTTTCCCCCCTTGGTGTTTTGAATTGCTTTGCAAGGTGGCTTTCTGATGAGACTTATGTCACAGATTCGAGTTAACATGGTGGCTAAGAGTGTGGGATGTGTATGCCAGTAGAGCCTGAATAATATATGTGAAGTGCTTTGGCTTCTTGCAAACACATTAGAAAGGCTTTTTTTCTCATTCTGTGAGCAAAGTCCTTGGAACAAGGATAAGATGTGACGAACGTCACATCTCTCCATCCAGCTTCATCACATCCCCTGCTCAAACCTAATTTTGAGCTTGCATGGCACAGTTGTGCTGTTTCTACCCTTTCTCCTTGCTGACATGAATGATGGTTACCATGACTAAACTGTTAAGGGCACTGCATTGAGACAGAAGAACACCTGCAAGCCTATGCGGTATGTTCCTCCTTTGAATGAGAGGTAAGCAATAAGATACTTAACATGGTGATAATAACCGCAGAAAGCGCTGCCATTTCTCCTGTTCCATCTCTTTCTTGGACACAGGTGCAGAGCAGCCTTCCAGAACACAGTGTCCCCAAGATGTTATTAGACGATAGTTCCTGTTATTGCTCAATATTGGCCATGTTGGTCAGGGCTATGGGAGTCGTCGTCCAATACTATCTGGCACTCATCATGTTCGAGACAGGCTGGTGCAGAATGGGATTTTTCTTTTCAGAAGCACCCTTTTTTATATGAGCATTGTTAATGTGAGACAGAATGTGAAAGGAGAAGTAGTAAATTCTGAAAGGGGTGCAGGTAGAATTATAAAGAAAATTAAGCACTGGTCTAAACTTTCGAGTATGACCATCTCCTGTGAAGAAATTGAGCTATGCCGATAGGACCAAGCTTGGTTCTTAATGACCGGGAGTCAATGGGAACATGTTTAGCTCATACCCCAATGGAAATCATTGAGTGCACCCTTCATGCTCCGTCATATAGGGGAGTACATACCATTAATTCCTAATGGGAAACTCTTATTTGCTGTGAGATTTTTGGGCTGTATGGCCATGTTCCGGAAGCATTCTCTCCTGAAGTTTTGGCCACATCTATGGCAGGCATCCTCAGAGGTTGTAAGGTCAGTTGGAAACTAGGCAAGTGAGGTTTATATATCTGTGGAAGGTCCACGGTGGGATAAAGAACTCTCATCTGCTGGAGGCAAGTGTGAATGTTGCAATTGGCTACCCTCATTAGCATTTAATGGCCTCATAGCTTCAAAGACTGGCTGGTTGCTACTTGAGGGATCCTTTGTTGGGAGGTGTTAGCTGGTCCTAATTGATTCTTGTCTGGAATTCCCCTGATTTTTGAGGGTTACTCTTTATTTACTATAAATAAATAAAGAGTAAATACCGTAAAGAGTAAATAAAGAGCAACACTAAGAAAAACAGGGAAATTCCAGAAAAGAATCAGTCAGGGTCAGCTAACACCTCCCAACAAAGGATCCCCCAGGCAGCAACCAGCCAGGCTTTGAAGCAGGAATGGGTCCCCCTGTTATGATATGGACATTGACCACAATAAAGTTTACTTACAGGTTTTGAAGCTGCAAGACCATTCAATGTTAATCAAGGTGGCCAATTGCAACATTCACCCTTGCCTCAAGCAGACAAGAGTTCTTTCTTCCACCCTGGACATTCCACAGAGATATAAACCTCACTTGCCTAGTTTCCAACAAGCCCCTCAACCTCTGAGGATGCCCGCCATAGATATGGGTGAAACGTCAGGAGAGAATGTTTCTGGAACATGGCCATACAGCCTGGAAAACTCACAGCAACCCAGTGATTTCAGCCATGAAAGCCTTCGACAACACGAGAAACTCTTACTTTGCTCTTTGTTACCTTTTTTGGTCTACAGCTTCCAGGATTCCCCCTCCCCAACATGCTTGCTGAGAATGGTAGTCTACAAAGTCACTGGTAAGCTTTGCTTCTATGACAATGATGGAAAGGAGAACTAAATTTACCTGTTGCTGCAATGCAGCCTGGGTGACCTCGCCAACCTTGACAGGGAACAGAGACAGGAGCATTAGAAAGGGTTAGGGAGAGAAAGCGGGTAATCCACAGAGTTCCTCATCATTGAGCTAAACAACTCTAATTCAATGACATTTAAGTTAGAAAGGGAAGAATAGCAGTGTTTGAGGTATTGAAGCTTGCATTTATTGCATTTATTGCCAAAGTTTGGGTTAGAAGCCTACACTAAAGCCATTACAGAACTGGAACTGAAAAATGCTTTCTGTGATTGTATGCCTCCCACCTCTTTCATACTGTGTTAACCTTGGGAGAGAAGAAAACAACAGCACAAATAGTTGAAAACCCCATTTCTCACCTCCACCACCCAAACCCCCTTTCCTTGCTTTTCGTTTCTGTATCTTTTATTAGGTTTATCTCTTTCCCTTACATGTGATCCCATTAAATGTCTCAGGGGTAAGAGCTTCAGAGTTAAGCTTTCTGTGACAGACAGGATGCCTCTGTGCAGTGTCTGGTGGACACAACAGGAGGATCACCTGGATGCAAAGGTCACTTGTGTTGCACTTCCCACTTGCTGGCTTAAAATCAATCACTGAATTAATTAAACAACTGTACTGTAATTATGAATTAAATAAATGAAAGCCATTTGCTTTTTCAGTGGCTTGGATCTTCTCACATACACACTGGAATTCTCCCACACTGAGGGACTTTTAAACAGCTAGAAGCAGGTTGTTTTTAAAGACCCAGGCTATGGATAAAGTGAAAATTGTTGACTAGTTATAGTGATCTCTCATTTAACTAAATAATAACTTATCTGATAACTGAGGGAGCATCTACACTGTAGAATTAATGCAGTTTGTGACCACTTTAACTGGCATGAGTCCGTGCTATGGAATCCTGGAATTCGCAGTTTGGTGAAGCACCAGCCCACTTTGGCAAGCAAAGTTCAATACCTTGAAAAACTACAATCTCCATCATTCCATAGCATTGCATTGTGGCAGTTAAAGCACCGGGAATGTGGTGCAGCTGGCTAAGTGTCAGCTGCATAAGATCTCTCTGACCAGTAGGTCACGAGTTCGAGGCCTGCCTGGGTTGAGGTGGGTGCTCGACCTTTAAATGTAGCCTGCTGTCGACCTTTGCAGCCCGAAAGACAGTTGCATCTGTCAAGTAAAGGTACCACATTAAGTGGGGAGGCAAATTTTGACTGATTTATGAGGCCATTAAAGAACTCTAGGATCGCGAAGGAATGCGGAAGGAACAACAAGGGACACTGGGGACGCTGAGAGATGAGGAGTGCGTCGGCTCCCCCTGGTGGCCAGAGTTTGCCTCTGTTCATCTGTATGTATGTATGTGGAAACGGCAGGGATTGTCTGCTAAGTATGTGTATCTGTAATCCGCTCTGAGTCCCCTTCAGGGTGAGAAGAGCGGAATATAGATAAGGTAAATAAAATAAATAAATAAATAAAGTAGTGTCACACTGCATTAACTCTACAATGCAGATGCCCCCTTAGTTATGGAATCAGGTTAATGCTGAAATTATAATTTGGGTAACACAAGTACAGTGAAGTTAATTATATTAAGGTAAATGTTTCCATCTGACATTAAGTCTATTTGTGTCTGACTCTCAGGAGTGGTGCTCATCTGCATTTCTAACCTCTGCTTAGAAATGTAGATGCCTCCTAGGTCATGGGGCCAGCATGACTACATGGAGCACAGTTACCTTCCAGCTGAAGCAGTGTCTATTGATCTACTCACATTTGCATGTATTCGAACTGCTGGGTTGGCAGAAGCTGGGGCTAACAGCGGGAGCTCACCGTACTCCCTGGATTCAAATCGCCAACCTTTTGGTCAGCAAGTCCAGCAGCTCAGGAGTTTAACCTGCTATTAACTGGGAAATTCCAGACAAGGATTAATCAAGGCCAGCTAACACCTCCCAAAAAAGGATTCCCCCAGGCAGCTACCAGCCAGGCCTTGAAACTGCAGGCCATTAAATGCTATTCAAGGTGGCAATTTGCAATACACACAAGTACCTCAAACAGACAAGAGTTCTTTCTCCCACCCTGGACATTCACCAGATATATAAACCTCACTTCCTTAGTTTCTAACAGACCCCTCAACCTCTGAGGATGCCTGCCATAGATGTGGGCAAAACGCCAGGAGAAAATGCTTCTGGAACATGGCCATACAGCCCAGAAAACACATAGCAACCCATTCCATTTTTCATTTAAAAAGTCTTTTTTGTAAAAGTACTTCATTCCTTTTTTGCACAGGGTGTCATGGATCTACCCGAGCAGAGTACAGAGACGTCCTCTCTGGGGTGCAGTTACGGCGTGTTGTGAGAATGAGGGCATAACCCCCAAAGAAGATTTCCCTATGTAATTTTCCTTCAGTCTCCAAATTTCTAGCATTTTTAGTAAGAACTGAAAATCATACACTTCTAGAAATCTAGAATTTACTGAATCTTCCCTTGGGAACTTTGCCTCCCCCCCTTTGGGGGGGTTGCCTAAACTGCCATTCCAAATATTCAACTGAAATTTTAAGTTACTGCAATGTTAGAAATTTGGGGAACTGAAGAAAGTTTTGATTTGAGGGAGGTAGTATACGTACTTATTGGGGGTCAATCACTCCCTGTAGTAGCTAAACCTCTGGGCCTTTCTAAACTACTCAGCTGTCATAAAGATAGGCCTGTAAAGTTTCGCTTAACCAACTTTCGCTCATCCAATGTTCTATATTATCTAACTCAGTCTTCCTCCCACCTGGATCCACAGCTGTTTCAATATACTGCAATGTTTTGGTGCTGAATTCGTAAATGCATTAATTACTACATAACGTTACTGTGTATTGAACTGCTTTTTCTGTCGATTTGTTCTAAAACATGATGTTTTGGTGCTTAATTTGTAAAATCATAACGTAATTTGATGTTTAATAAGATTTTCCTTAATCCCTCCTTATTCTCCAACATTTTCGCTTATCCAATGTTCTGCTGACCTGTTTATGTTGGATAAGCGAGACTCTGCTTTACTTTTTTTTTACTCCTGCCACATAGCCCATTGTATCTGTTTTCAAAAGTTTAATTGGGCAGAGAGGTTTTTGTTTTTTTTACTCCCTTGACAGTTTTAAGCCCCATTGAACTTGACAAGGCTTACTTCTGAGTAGGAACACAAGGACCTGGAGCGGCACAAGAAAAGAAGAAAGCCAAGAGGGCTGAAAGGAAAATCCTTGCGAACGAGCCAATGTTATGGCATAGTAGATACAGCTGAAGGGAAGGAGCCCCATGTCTTTTTCCTTTTGGGATAATCTTTTCCATAAAGGACAAAGAGGAAGGCTGGGGATAGGAGCTTTGTACACGAACTGACTGTAGAGAGAGTCGACAGGAGATAGCCCGTAAGCTGATTAGAAAAGAAGGGGGCAGAGTTGAGAGTCAAGAGTCTGGGCTTAGAGGAAGTTGGCAAGGCCTCCGGACTTTCTCCAGAGACGTTTAATAAGAAAAGCATGTGGGCAGAGCAATTGATGGACCGAGCCGCTGCCCTCTTTTGAAAACAACAACAAACGAACCTTAGTTCATCGTGAAGGATCGTGAATGTAGTTTGCGCCATTCTGTATAATCCAGGGGAATGTGTTTATTCAAAGTGAAGCCCCTGCACGGATTTGTTTTCACACTGTGTGTGCCACACATGTTTACCACACGAGTTGGCAAGGCAGTTGCTCTTTCTTCCTCCACATAAAGGCAGCAGCTTGACAATTTTTTTGTGTGAAGAGTGCTTTGCCACAATTTAATTTGCTCTTTATAGCCAGAGAGAACATTATTTTTCCAATCACCTCTGTTGGGCTCATTTAAACCCTGATGTCAGAGAGACATGATTATGCTGAACGTGAAAGCAAACTTTCTAAGAGCTCAGAATGACTCACTTCCAAGTTCTTCATAACTGCTGGCATGAATCTAATGCTTTATCTTTGAAAATGTGTTTTCTCTACTGATGTTACTGTCTGCAAAATACCTGGGTGGCAGGATGTAAAGAACATGGGAACTACTAAAAGGTAGTAAACTAACCAAGGCCGCTTGGAAAGTTTCATGGCTGAACCGGTTGAAGGCACCATCCCAGCAGTTCCCATTCGGTGTGCCAAGTCCCTTGGCATGATGAAACTACTAATGTGCTGCAAAAACAGACACCATTTGATAATTAAAGGCTACTTCTAGAAGAAAAGAGTAATGAGCCCACATGGAATGAGATGGGCAGTGCTTGTTTATCTTGCTTGTTTACTGAAAATGGTTACTAATTAGGTACCTATTTTTGCCCCTTTGTGGAAATCTCAGAAGCACTAGAATTAGGTGCTTTCTCAAACCTAATGCTATCCAAAACCAGGCAAATAAATGGGAATATGTGTCATTAGAATGTGAATTGTGAGTAGAATGTGGATTGCGCTCCATATACAGGAAGTCCCCAAGTGGCAAACTAATCAGTTCAGTTGGTTTGTTCTTAACTTGAATTTGTATGTAAGTCAGAACAGGTATATTTTAACTTCACTCTCTCTCTCTCTCTCTCTCTCTCTCTCTCTCTCTCTCTCTCTCTCACACACACACACACACACACACACGTTCATATACATACACACATGCTTTGGATATCCCTGTGGTTTTTGTTTTGCTGTCTCTGCCCCTGTTTGGAAGATTTTGCCTCACTTTCTGTCTTTGTAGTTATTGAATTTTGAAAAATGTGGCTTGTTATGGAAACAAAGCTTCAGTGGAGACACCTTTTCCCCATGATAACACTTCCAGGAGTGAATTTCCCTTTCTAGGGGTAATTACTTTCTATCATTTCACCCCCATTCTTAAATATGTGTTGTTTGTAAGTTGGATGTTTGCAACTCAAAGACTGCCTGTACTGGAAAAATTATCAAGATTCTGTATAAAAGTGTGGTGTTTCAAACCAAAAGCATTATTGTATGTAGCAGGTAAATTGCAGTTGGACCTGGATATTGCATATTGTATTGGGGCTTACCACGTAACATTGTTGCGCCTCTTTAGTCCCATGAGAGACCACTTAAAATTATTACTTTTACTAAGACAAAAAAAACCCAGTTATTGATATCCTATCCCACTTCTGTCATGCTATGATTTTCTGTGTGAAAGTTCAGTTGCATGGTGATGCCAATTTTGGTTGTCAGTGTATGTGTTTGGGTTGGAGAAACAGCCCCTTTCTGAAGTCTCTGTTGCTACAATGGTACAATGGTATGGTATCACCCCATTCTCGCCCCTCTCTCAGCGCCCCCCCCCCCAAATGCTGCTCTAGGATGGGGGTATATAGCATTGGGGTACAAGAAAAACACAAGAGAAAGTGGACAGAAGTTACTGACTTTGACTTTCTGCTTGCCCCATTTCATGTAGGAATAATACCAGAGCTTCCTTCCACAATGACTCCAAAACATGGGAAAGAAAAGGAGAGGTGGAGAAGACTTCTTTGGGGGGGTCAATTGGTTTTCTGGTTGGCCATGTATTCAGGCAGCAGGCCACTTGCTTGTGCTCTCCCCTCCCTCCTTCTCTGAAAGAAACAATAAAAGGGGCAGGGATAGTGTTGGAGTAGGTAGTGGGTTGGCAGTCTTGTGCAATGACTGTTTTGGTGCTCATAGATGCTGTAATCTTGGAAACGTTCTGAAGATAGATCAGGAAAGGCAGAAATCCTAATTGCTTATCATTTTTACAGACAATGCAATTGTAGTAGGAGAGAGGACTCGTGCAATAAAGGCCTTACAGGTTGGCCGCATATGATGCCATTTTGTCTTTTGACAAAGGCCCTCCTTAGTTGTTCTGCCAAGGTGAGCTGAAGTGCAGTTTGAGTGACTTTACATAATAAGAAGCCATTAACGTGTTATCAGCAACATCTGTTCCACCCATTAAGAAATAGCTCATGCATATAGGAGCATTTTAGTGAGTCAAGAGCTAAAGTGATGTGGAATAGACTTTTCCCAATGCGCTTATCTTTGCCTTATTTTCTCAGTCAAAGGTTTCTTGTGTTCATTTTCCTATATTTTCCCATTGGCAATCCGTGTGTTGTGTGGATCGAGGTGTGAGTAGGGGGTCCCCTGTGCCACCAGGAGGGGCCTGCCGGGGGCGGGGGTCACGTGCTCCTACATTAGGAAGTGGTCCTTCATGAAGGTCAGGGCCTTGTCTAAGGAAAGGCCCACCCAGCACTGTGGAGGAGAGAGAGACAGTGAAAGAGTGATCCCTTCCTGGGACCCCATGTGACCTGCCCATGACTCTCCGTGACCACCAATGACTCTTGCTTCTGAGTGGTGGCTCCATGGGCCCCCCACTGTAGGTCACCCACTGGGAGCAGTTCTTGCTCAGCTCCTTGTACTTCCCCTCAAAGGCACATTGGATGGAGGACAGGATGAACACACACACAATTGAGGAAGACAGGGAAGAGCCCTCTTGCCTGCACAACAAAGGGAGAAAAAGACACTCTGCACATGCTCAGAGGAACTATGCCTGAAACTGTTGGGCATGGGAGTCCCATCACTCCACCCTCAAGGGAGGATCACAACGGGTAGTTTGTTAATAATGAAGGGTGAGATGAATCCCCAGACTTTACTGGCCACATAATTAATTTTAAATACTGGAAATTTTATAAAATGTTGTTTGTACTTTTATATTAATTTAATTGTTAGGTCAGGTTCGTAATTAAGTTTAGATTATGTGTTTATAACTTAATTTTAGATGTTAGTCTAATGTGAGATTTGGGATTTGATTGGTTTGTTTCTTGTGTATGTATCTATTGTTTTCAAGGCATTGAATTTGCCTTTTTGTCTGTTGGAATCTGCCCTGAATCCCCCTGGGGAGATAATAATAATAATTTTCTATACTGCCCTATCTTCCAAAAGGGACTCAGGGCGGTGTACAATCAAAGAAATCGGCAAACATTCAATGCCTTAAAACCATAACATAATAAAGCACTTCAAATAATAAAATATCAAATAGAAGATATCAGAACATACTTATAAAACCACTCAAATCAGCGGTGAGGGATTTAAATAAACAAAATAAATAATCAGGACACATTTCTCTAATTTAAAACACGTTTAAAACAATAGGGTGGAATAAAAATAAAGATTATTATCATTATTATTCTGACACAAAAACACAGTATGACATAGCCAATGAGATATATATGCTGGATTTCGTATCACAAAATCAGAAGTCGAACACTTCCTAAGCGTTTAGGATTGTGTGATGTATTTTCTAATTATGCACACAGATCCAAGTAAAGTGGCCTTTTGCAGTTGGCAGATCATCATTTTGTCAATGTTTATTGTTTTCAAATGCCGGCTGAGATCTTTTGGCATTATTATTATCTTTGTGTATATCTAGAGCAATGTTTCCCAACCACTGTGCCGTGGCACACTAGTGTGCCGTGAGCGATCACCTGGTGTGCCGCGGGAAAACCTCTCTTCCCCCCTTTCTTCCCCCTCCTGCCGAACTCCTGCTGCTGCTGCTTGTGGGAGGGGGAGGGAGGAAGGGCAGGGCAGGGCAGCGAAGAAGAAGGGGCTGGGGCGCCGCCTCCTTCTGCCGTTTTTGTGTTTATGTGTACCAACTATTACTACATTTGGCATTGGCTGGACGTGATAGCCTTTCTAGTGACTGTGTAACAACTCTCCTGTTCACCAGTTATACACAAGGGACTCGTCTAATGCCTATCTGGAATGATACAGGAGCATATATATTGAAGGTGGAAGCCTCATTATTGTTCCATGCGGTGTATTGATGCATAAGAACAATACTAGTGGACTGCTTTGAAGCTATATGGACAAATTTTTTTCTAAACACAGAGAGACTGACAGCTGATGAGCAAGACCTTCGTGTGTGTCTTTCTGCCATTCCTGCCAGGATATCTATGTTGTGTTCATCGAAACAGGCCCATGTTTCACACTGAGTGTATAAATACATTTCAAAACATATTAACTATATGTATTGCTGTGTTAGGGTGTCATTTTGTGTCAGTTTGGTTGGTGGTGTGCCCCAGGATTTTGTAAATGTAAAAAGTGTGCCGCGGCTCAAAAAAGGTTGGGAAACACTGATCTAGAAGCATATCTGGAATAGATCAGAGTTTCTGGACATGGTGTGGCTAAAACTACTAAATGATACTTTTTAAAGTTTCATTGACTTCGATGAGATTGATTTAACCATCATAAAGTGCAATTGTTGCTAGGTCCTGATCAGTGGAATTTACCTACATGTTGGGTAATTACGTTTCTTTTGATGGACAAGCACAGTGATCCTATACTCATGTTATATCAGGGCAGGGCCGTAGCCAGGATTTTGTTTCGGGGGGGGTGTGAGTTTGTTTGGTGGGGGCTGAGACTGGGTGGAAGAGGGTCTACCCTAGTAAACCTTTTGTATTGTTATCCCAATAACCCCATTAATGTGGGATATAATGAGCATGGTGATCAGATCATGATATGAATAAACATAACAGTTTAAATAATGTACCAGTAAGGCCTTTTCGCGGACCACCCTGAGAATTTCGGGGGGGGGGGGCTGAAGCCCCCCCTTAGCCCCCCCCCCCGGCTACATGCCTGTATCAGGGCTACAGGTATGATGCTGCTATGGCGATGGACTGATGACCATATTCTTGACTCCCTTATACTTTACTTGGAAACAAACCCTACTTGGAACAGAAAAAGGGTAGATAAACGTATAACGTCCCTGGAAACCCTACCGGCTCAAGTCAGATGCTATCCCATTATGGTGCCCATGTTCCACATAAACACAGAGAGAATCAATCAACATTGTCAGAACTGTCAGGGATTATGTGTTAGGTTTTCCAAATATATAAAACACAAACCTAATCTTGCAGAGTAAAACAAAATGTAGCAGCTTCAGCTTAGCCCAGAAGTAATGTGGTCATTGAGAAAACTCCATACCCAAAAAGTCAACTTACTTTATTGTAAGTAAAATAAAATATCCATACAGGAGAGTCATAAAAGGGAGCCACAAAGGTAACTCAAAAATAAGCCACAAAGGGAAGGATACAAAATGGAAAGGAGTATTTAAGGACATAACAATTAGACCCCCACCTTTCCCCAGGAATCTAATTGTTGAGCAACTCAACTGTACCTTGTAACACTGAAATTAACATCACTGAAAACACTTAAAGGTACAAATATAATTTTGTAACATAAAACTTTCAACACTCCTCCACAAAATTATATTTGTTCACATTTGTAAATTCAGTTTCTCACAAAACTCATTGTGCTTTTCAAAATTAAGAGGTTCAATCAAAATATCAATAATATTTCTTTGTAACCCTGAGGTTCAGACCAGTTTTTCTTTTGAACCTTCACAAAATCACAGTGGTACCTCTTTGGGGAATACCCTTAGTCTTTCTAGAACTACGCCTAGGAATGGTCCTTGCTCCTCCACCAGTCTCATCTGTTTCTGAACTACTAGAGGATTCAGCTTCGACTTTCCTCTTTTGAGAACCTTTACTCTCAATCACAGGACTACTGACTTGTGTTCCTGACTGTGTATCTTCAGATGTACTTGGTTGTATATTTGACTGTGCAGTCTGTTGTGGAACCGATTGTACCTGTGTACTTGTTTGTGTCATTGATTGTGAATCTTGTTGTGTAGCTGGCTGTGTGGCTTGTGGTATGTGTATTGGAGGAATTTCAAAAGGCACAAACACTTCCTTATTTGAATGAATCCTCTCCCAACCACTATGTTGTTGGAACTTCACATTTCTAGAAACAATCACCCGATTGTCACCACACCAAAATCGCCAACCCTTTGACTCAGGAGCAGGGCCAAGACATTTCAGTTTCTTCCAAATAGTATCCTTCTTGTGTCTTTGTTGTGAAGGAATTAGGACAAATGCGTCACTTCCAAACACTCGAATCGAATTCAAATTAGGACTCTTTCCAAAAAACAATACATAAGGAATACTATTGACACTTCTACAAAAAGAATGATTGAGCACATAAGTGGCGTTTGCCACAGCTTCAGCCCACAAACCATCAGACAAACTAGCATCTCTTAGCATTTTTCTAGCCACAACTTTTACCACTCCGATCCAACGCTCTGCAATACCATTTTCGCTAGCCGAATAAGGATTAGTCAATCTGTGAATTATTCCACACTTTTCCAACAAATTTTTCATTTGTTTGGACATAAACTCAGCACCACGATCACTTTGAAAAGCTTGTACTGGGTACTCAGGGAACTGTGTCTGCATTAGCTTCAACCAAGCAGAAATCTTTTGAAAAGCTTCACCTTTAGTTCTCAGAAAGAAGGTGAACTTCAACCTTGAAAAGTCATCAACCAAAATCAAAAAATATTTTGAACCACCTACAGAAGTAGGATGGGGACCTGATATGTCCAAATGAACAAGTTCTAAAATCCTTTTTGAAACTCTAGAACTATATTTTGCAATAGGAGCTTTCTTAAGGTTTTCTGATGCACAAATTTCACAATCCAAAAAATTCTTACAACTTTGAATAGGAATTGCACACAACTCAGTTGTCTTTCTCAAGTGCTGCCATGACAAATGACCCATTTTCCTATGAAATTCATGAATACATTTGTCGTGTAATTCCCTGGGATTATCAGGTATCTGATCAATACAAGCAGACAAATTAACATTTGCAGATGACCTTAAAATGAAAAATCCCTTTTCCTGTATAAGTTGCACTTCATTACCTTGAGGATCAATTAACACAGATCTCTCTTTCTTTAAAGACACGTCAAAACCTTCATCCAAAAGTTTGCTTGCACTCAGAATGTTATACACAATTTCTTTAACAAAATACACATTCCTAAGAGTACAGTTCAGACTATCAATATAAAGATCACCACAAGAAATCACTTGAACTTTTCTATCATCAGCCAAAGAAATGAAATCTATATCAGAGTCTCTCACATTTGTCAAAAGTTCTACAGTCTTTACCAAATGTTTAGAACAGCCAGAATCGAGTATGTAAGAGTTCATTTTATCCATCTTTGAAGTCACCAGGAAAGCATGCTGAAAGTCCTTTGAAGAACTAGGTTTCTCCGCTTGCTTGTTTCTCCACTGTCCTGGATTCTGCCAACAATTCTTGGCAATATGTCCTTTCTTTCTACATTTAAAGCAGACCACTTGTGACTTTGGCTTAACAACACAGGCAGTGTCATTAGAAGCAGTTCCTGGATACTTCTGCACAGGAGCAGAACTTCTCAATTTCCGTTGAGCTTCAAATTCCATAATTTTTCCAGAAATAAAAGGTATTGTAAGATCCCTGTCCGGAATTCCATGAAGAGAATCCATAAACGCATAAAAAGGTTGAGATAGGGACCCCATTAGAATTAAAGCTTGCTGCTCAGGAGGAAAAGTAATGTTTCTTGCTCTTAACTCCGAAAAAAGAGCCACAACTTTCGTAACATGTGGTTGTACTGGTGTACCTTCCTCATGTTTGAGGTTAAACAGCTGGCGCATAAAAATTATCTTTGACCCACTGCTCTGTCTCTGAAACATATCTTTGAACAAATTCCATGCTGTTTGAGCATGAGGAATATCATGAAGATGAACCAATAAAGGGTCTGTCACAGACAACTGAAGAAGCGCTAGAGCTCTTTCATCTTGCTTCCTTTCAGTATCATCAGGTTGAGCTGGCAACGTTTCAATTATTTCCCATAAATCTTGTGAAACCAAAAACGCTTTAAATTTGATACTCCAACTCAGCCAGTTCTTATCAGTAAGTTTTTCAAATGGGAGTGAACCAATATGAACAGGCGGTAAAGCCATTGTGTTCTTTCACTTTAAAGTCCCAAAGCTCCAAAAACAAATTCACTGCAACAACAGAAAAGGACCCCCAGTATACCTGGGTTTAAGCCCAGCCAATTTACCTCCATGTAAAATTGGCTTCTAGCAGTCCAATATCTTTCAAACTTTGCAGTATTACTTTGAAGTCACACAGGGTCTGACTCACAGGCAATTATCTTCTCCCTTCGGTGTCAGCAACAGGGAAAACAGCCAAGCCATAACACTTCATGTAGAAAAACAAAACTTCTCCTTTACCATTCCTTTTGGTGCAGGGAAAACGAAACCAAAACAGCTTCCAGCAGCTTACCAGCTGCCTGCAAATCACTCCGCATAAAGAAGAAACAAACAGTTGTTATCAGCTCTGCTGCGACAGTCTTTTAGAAAAACAAATCCCTTTTGTGCAAAACAAAACAGGAAAACAATTAAAATTGGCCCTAGTTGCATAAGCACGTAGAAGGGAAAGTTAAACAAAAAACTCCTCCATCGCAGGCAGGCAATCTTCTTCCGTCTCTCCTCATTATCTCCGGAGGCAGATATCTTGAAGCTCAGCGTTTAGCAGCAACTCCCACGAACTCTCAGGAACAGAAAGCCAAACATGCTTTCAAAAAAAACTTTTCTCAATCTTCCAGACCACATACTTCAAAAACAAAAGTCACTCCAGACACATGGGCTATGCAATCCCTGGGCCCATAACCTGTCAGGGATTATGTGTTAGGTTTTCCAAATATATAAAACACAAACCTAATCTTGCAGAGTAAAACAAAATGTAGCAGCTTCAGCTTAGCCCAGAAGTAATGTGGTCATTGAGAAAAACTCCATACCAAAAAGTCAACTTACTTTATTGTAAGTAAAATAAAATATCCATACAGGAGAGTCATAAAAGGGAGCCACAAAGGTAACTCAAAAATAAGCCACAAAGGGAAGGATACAAAATGGAAAGGAGTATTTAAGGACATAACAATTAGACCCCACCTTTCCCCAGGAATCTAATTGTTGAGCAACTCAACTGTACCTTGTAACACTGAAATTAACATCACTGAAAACACTTAAAGGTACAAATATAATTTTGTAACATAAAACTTTCAACAAGAACTAGAGCTGCAGATCTATTATATTCCAATAGCTATTTATGATACACAGAGCTCGAAGCAGAGGCAGCAATCGCAGCCAAAGAGACTGTGCTGTTGCACCCGGGCTATGGATGCCTGTGGAAGGGCAAGGACATGATCTCTATCCCGGGGGATTGCTTTTTGCCTCCCTTTAAATGCTCAGGGCTCCAAGAACCAAACTGGACACTTTAGTTAACTCAAACACTTTATTGTCCATAACATGAGTTAACTTCACTCAGGTACATTGCTTAGTTTCCCCCTAAAATAATAGCTGGCTTAGTGCTTACTTTAAAGTTCCTTTGCTACGTTGCTCCAAGAAGCTGTAGCTGAAAAGCTCTCTGAGTCTTTCCTCTCTCAATGGCTTTGAGGTAGGGACTCTCGCAGCCCCAATCAGATGGCAGAACTTGAAGTCACAAAGTCTTCCTCTGGAAGCCAAAAGAATGGATTGGAGGCGCTTGGAACTCCTCAGATTTACTCAGCCTTCCGATATGCTGAGCCTTCTCCATGAATTCCAAGGAAAATCAGACCTGGTATTGAAAGATGGCCTGACCAAGTTCCTGGTCTGGCAAACCTTCCAAACACGTCCTTTCAGGAGAAGTCCTGGAAAGCTCTGCAATGCAAAATGGCTTCTTCCCCAGATCCCTGAGAAAGGGGGCGGAACAAACTCAACTGGGCTCTGCAAACGATGATTGGCAGGTGCTAAGAACCAATCAATGCAACCAAACCTTTTGCAAAATTTTGGTTTTTGGAATCTGCAAAGGCTTTTGATAGCTATCATCAGAAAGCATTGTTAAATGAAAACTTTGAGAAGCCCCAGAAATAGGACATATAGCTGAGGGGACACACAACTGAATGCTTGTATGCTTTGAATATGGCTTACTCCAGCCCCTTCTATACTGCTATATAATCTACATTATCTGCTTTGAACTAGATTATATGAGTCTACCCTAGATTATATGAGTCCCATATAATCCAGTTCCAAGCAAATAATCTGGATTTTATATGGCAGTATTGAAGGGGCCTAATTTACATTTAACCATAAAGAGGGAATATTTAACACATACAACTGACATGGAAATTTCAGGAAAACAATGGAAGGAGACAAAGGAAATTTAGGAAGAAAACAGCTAAAGCCCCTTCTCCACACTGCCCCTATATCCCAGCATTTGATCCCAGATTATCTGTTTTCCCAGATTATTTTGCAGTGGAGACTCATATAATCCAGTTTAAAACAGATAATCGGGGATCAGATCCTGGGATATAGGGCAGTGTAGAAGGGCCCGAGAAGCAGCCTAATATTATGTTCATATTGTGTGATTTTTAAATTTTTGTTGTTGTTGTTGCATATCAACCTATGTGCATAGTAGGCAGAGGATGGAGTTTATGCAATCCATCCATCAATGGAAGATGCATTAGGGAGCAAATAAAGAGTATATAGTTGAGGCTTCATAATGTGTTTGCTGACCCTAGATAAAAGCAGCTCTATGAAGGTAACAGTTTAATAAAACGGAATCCTAAGACATGGTGAAATTATGCACAATGCATAAGCTAACATGAGGATTTCTTTGTTTTCAACTAATTAGCTTATTTTCTAAATAGCCTAGCATAGCAAAAATTACCATAATTCATTTTAGTTAAATATACTAACGTTTAATTTGCAGTGTCTCTTTTCAGCTTTACTAAAGTATCACTGAAAGCAGCTTGCTGTACAAAACAATGACAGAATGCTGTGATGGGGAAATGGTCTGCATTAAATGGGTTATTCAAAATATTGAGGATGAACTGCAGAGATGTAGTTTTAAAACAATAGCAGAAATGAAACTTCTAAATACCACCAGAACACCATATCTAAGGCCCCATCTACACTGCCTTATAAATTCCAGATTATCTGCTTTGAACTTGATTATATAGCAGTTCAGACTCATATAGTCCAGTTCAAAACAGAACATCTTAGAATCCTGGAGATAGCAGACATATTAAAGCACTTCATCAAGTGAAACAAACATTATTTTTATCTCCTCTTCCTTTAAACTAGGGACTAGAACCCTTCCAGTCCGGCTTCCATATTGGGCACAGGACGGAGACTGTGTAGGTCTCCATCACAGATCAGCTTCGCTGCCAGATGGATCAAGGTGGATCAGCGCTGCTCATGTTATTGGATCTCACAGCAGCATTTGATATGGTCAATCACAATTTATTGACCCACCGCTTAGCTGTGGCTGGAGTTAGGGGGACAGCCCTTAAATAGGTGTCCTCTTTTCTCCAAAATCGGGGACAGCGTGTGGAGAGGAGAGGGGTGGCCTCCGAGAGGTCCTCCCTTATATGTGGGGTGCCATCAGTGTCTTGAGGCCATTACTGGATGGTTGCGTGCCAGCAGGTTGAGAGTGAATCCAGCGAAGACAGAGATCCTATGGCTGGGTCGTCTGGATTTTTGGGGGAGATCCAGTTGCCTAGCTTGGACAGCGAAGCATTACGCCTGTTGTCCTTGGTAATGAGTTTGGGGGTCTTCTTAGACCCGCTGCTGATAATGGAGGCCCAGGTCTCCGCTGTGAGCAGATCTGCATTTTTCCATCTGCGTCAGGCTAGGCAACTGGCTCCTTATCTGTCTAGGAACGACATGGGTACGGTGATCCAGGCGATGGTCATCGCAAGACTAGACTACTGTAACGCCCTCTACATTGGCCTTCCTTTGTTGGTGATCCGGAAGCTTAAGTTGGTACAAAATGCTGCGACCTGACTTCTTGCCAGGGAGCCGGCGAGATGTCGTATTACTCCAATCTTGCAGCGATTGCATTGGCTACCGATTGAGTACCAGATTGCCTTCAAAGTGCTGGTTTTGACCTTTAAGATCTTATATGGTCCAGGGCCGGTGTACCTGAGGGCCCGCCTCACCCCCTATCAACCCCAGAGATCACTTCGGCCAGAAGACCAAAACGTGCTTGAAGTCCCCAACATTCGGACTTTTCATCTGTCGGCCACCAGGCGCAGAGCTTTCACGATCGTGGCTCCAAGTTTATTGAATGCTTTGCTGGTAGAAACACGAGCTATCCAAAGCTTTCCGGAAGGCGTGCAAAACATTCCTTTTCCGGCAACCATTCGGTTTCTGCTGATTGGAGTTCTATAGTCTTAAATTATGTTGTTAAATTGTGTTAATGTATATTGTTTCTGATAGTGTTGTAAACTGCTCCAAGACTTCAGGGAGTGGCGGTATACAAGTTGAAATAATAAATAAATAAATAAAAGAAGGAGGAGATAAAAATGAGGAAGAATTGAGAACAATTGATGGCTTAAATATGTTTGATCACTTAAGTCTCAAAAATGAATGGAACAAGGAAGCAGATAAAATGTATGAATGATTTCACATACATAAGAGAGTCCTTTCATGAGAAACTGAGGCCCCTTCCACATAGCTGTATAAAATCCACATTGAACTGGATTATATGGCAGTGGGGACTCAGACAATCCAGTTCAAAGCAGACATAGCAGATTATTTGCCTTGATATTCTGCGTTATATGGCTGTGTGGAAGGGCCCTGGGACCCCTTCCAGACTGCCATATAACCTAGATTATCAAATCAGATAATCCAGATTATATGTTTTGACCTGGATTATATGAGTCTACACTGCCCTATAATCCAGTTCAAAGCAGATAATGTGGATTTTATTTGGCAATGCAGAAGGGACCATAATCAGTCCAACATCATTTGGGATTTGATTTGTGACTGGTATCTTGCACTATTACTGTTGGGTCTTCATGGTAAGGTGTTAGGAGCAAAGACTACTCATAGATAAGCCTCATCTCTGAATGTTCACTGAGGGTGGTTCTACACACACACACAATGCAGCTTGGAATTGGCATGAAACACCATAGGGATTGAGCCCTTCCAAGAACCTTGACAGAAGTTTGTCCTGGTATTCTCTGAAATGTCTCTTGGTAATATAGTTAAAAGACGCTTGTATTAAATACACATGCCTGTGGGATCCTCCAGATGGGGCAAATGTGTCAGGAAGCCATTGTGTTTGTTTCAGTAGTTCTGAACCAAATGTTTCTGCTGTCTTGGACTATGTTTCTGGGAATTTCGGGCATCAGTTGAAACATTTTATTCTTACTGTTAAGTTGATCTCTTTTTAATTCCAAGACAAATAATAACAGTATATTCCCATCATTTTCTTTCTCTACTCCACCTTTCTTTCTTTTTTCATTTTAATGCATGCTTGGATAATTGAAATGGCATTTTTGCACTGTAAGTTTATAACTACTTTAAAAAAATTCAGAATGGAGGAAATTTGCCCTACAAACAATAAGACCACCTAAACATGCCATAACTATCTATTATATAAAGGGGTTCCTGCCATGGAACGACTGTCCCAAACAGAGAAACCTTACAACGCAGAAACACCAAACTTGCCAACAGAAATAGGCCTCAAGCAAGGTAGGTTTGTAGCAAAGAAACTTTCCCCCAAAACCTAAAAGGCCCCCAAAACAACGAGTAAAAAAACTACATTTCCCAGCATCCTCCGGGGCTGCCAACGACTCTCCCAGCCTCTACATTCTGACAACATGATTGGCTGCCAATAAGGGCAGATTTGCATAACTCCTGTACTGGCCAGCCAACATGAACATTCCGACCCATAATAAACTGTCAGAGGAGGATAAGGCAAAGGGCTGAGGCACAAACACAAACACCCAATTCACTTCCCACAGAAAATTTACACCCCTACAAATCACAGACCACGCCCAAAATTGACAGTAAAGCTTCATTAACTTAATTTCCCTGACTAGGCCCCCAGGATCTGGAACTCATTGCCACCTGCCCTCAGAGCCACTCTGACCCTAACTAGATTCCGGTCAGACCTAAAGACCTGGCTCTTCCGCCTAGCGTTTGGGGCCTGATCGGTACCTCTGAATGTCTGAGCCTTTCCTCAGACATGTATCTGTTTTAAACTGCTGTACATTGCTGTTTTTAGGGTTTTTAAATGATGTAAGTCGCCCGGAGCACCACTGGTGGAGGGCGACTCACAAATATTAAAGTATTATTATTATTATTATTATTAATGGAATGCTGTTTACGCTCTGAATTGACAGTAAGGCTTCATTAACTTGATTCTCCCGACTACGCCTCAGCTCATTGGACATTGTGTATGGCCTGAATTGACAGTAAGGCTTCATTAACTTGCTGTTCCTGACTAGGCCTCAGCTCATGGGACACTGTGTATGGCCTGAATTTACAGTAACCTACCTTGGCACACAGAGCCCCTATGACCCACGCTACATTCTACTACAGTTTGGAGGAGGGTGGACCATGGATTATGGGACTTGAAGTACCTCCATGGATAATGGGATTTGTACTACTTCAAAACCCATCATTCCCCACAGACCACTGTGGCCCAGAACCAAGACCGATAAAGACCAAACTTGGCACACAATGCCCCCCATGACCCACACTCCATCCGACTGCAGTTCAGAGGAGGACAAAACATGAATAATGGGATTTCAAGTACCTCCACTCACTTCCAAAGTACCCCACCCACACAAGCATCAACCTCTACATCAACACAGCAGACGGACAGACAAAAAACATTGTATATCCACAAGCAATGCAGAACGCCAGCAACACCACACACCAACAACTCCCCAGGACTTCAACATCTCACGCACCAGAACAACCCACAACGACACAGCCATGGCCCCAACAACACCATAACTAACAACAATTCCAACCCTTACATACTTAGACCTTCTCACATCTCCTAAATAGGGCACAGCAATGCCGGGTACAGCTAGGTTTTTTTTTATAAAATAGCTCCAATGTAGAACTACTATAATCTTTACAAGTAGCCTCCAAAAGAAGGAAACAAATAGATGTAGACAAGACCCAAGGAGCTTTATATCATGAGAATTCACAAAACTCTTTAGCTTATCCGTATGTATCTCTCCCATCTGCTTTCTCTCTTCAGTCTGCCTCAGGATTGCAGAGCTCAGGGAAGTCTACTCTGGCTTCTGGCACCAGCTGGAGGAACAAAGATTGCCGCACTATAATCCAGTTGCTTAAAAAGCTTTGGTTTTGGTACTTTTCCAACAGAAGTACAGTCAGAGAGTGATGCTGCACACGTGTAGAGCTTAGAAAAGTGGGTTTCTGTGCCAAGAATCAGGCAGGCACAGGCTCCGTGAATGTAACACTATGATTGGTGCTTCTAATCAATGCTGTGATTTGCCAAAGTACACCCCGTGCCTAGCGTAGATAACGTAGGCTCAGATTGGTCTAAACAGTACAAGGCGTGAGGTTTGTTTACCTTAGTGCTAAATGGATAAGAACTGCGCATGAGCAGAGGGATTCTGCCCCCTCCGTTGCTGGCAAGGAGTCTGCAGAAGCCAAATGTTGCTATTTGGGAACATGAGAGTCCCAGCACACTGATAGTTGTACTGTGGGAAAGACTACCATAGAAATGTTCATTGTTCTAACTAATAGGAGGGGATTAAGATGTGATGCTAATGAAAATGTTATGTTTTATTGGATTAATGAAATGTTCTGTAACACCAGCCAATGATGTTTGTGAAATGTTCATGAAGGAGGGCGGGCTTTTGTGGATGCCGCCATGAAGGGTATAAGAGCTTTGTGTTAAGGATGACCGGGGCCGTTTGCCCCTTATCGCAGCACGTTCTGTGGGCAACCCCACCAGCTGGTGTTAATCAATAAATCTTTGATTTCATGTTGAGCAGTGAAGTTGTTGCGTGATTCCTCATCCTTGCGCCCGCACGTCCATGCCGCCGTTTTGGTAAGAGGTAACTTGCCACTTGGAGTTCCATAACTCCCAATTTGCTGCTACATCTTTGGTGACCCCGACGTGATTCCAAAAGGCAATTTAGACGGGTCTGTGGTGAGAAAGGCGCAATCTAGTTGTCTAGACGGCTCTCGCTCTCGAGCGAGGAGGTGAGACGACCCAGGAGGGCTGAGACGGGGCCCCACCAACTGACCGGCTGCCTGGCTCGTCCCAAACCAACGCCTGCTGACACGAGAGACCGCAACTGACGCGACTGCCGGTGAACCCAGAGAGCAGAGAAAGTCCGGAGGGGGCAGCTTGAGAAAGCCGCCTCTTGTGAGAAATCCGGCAAGCAGAAACCGGGGGTACCTTCCAGGTGCCTAGTGAGCAATCCGGTAGCAGAAAGCGCGCAGAGAAAGTCGGGGGTGGCGGATGTCCGTGGCACCTAGTGAGTAATCCGACGAAACCGAGTGGTGACGAGGGAGACGTCCCGAGGTCTGCAGGAATCGGCAAGTATAGATTTTTCAAGCACTAACACTTAGGGAACACACATTGGGTTGGGGGTGAGCACTGAAGTGATCTTTGATCTTTGGCCAGAGAGATGGGTGGTGCGGGATCAAAGCAGAAGAAAGAGACCCCTTTGAAATGTGTGTTAGACAATTGGGACAGGTTTTGTCTGTTGGCAGTAGAGGGAAAGCCCCAAGATCTGAAAGAGTTTGAGCTCAAGAATTTGTGCACAGAGATTTGGCCAGCTGTCCAGAGATTAACTGGCCAAAATCAGGGTCCTGGGATTTGAGGAAGTGTAGGCAACTTGAATCTTATTGTTTCGAAGTGCATCCAAATGATCAATGGATTTACTCCGCAACATGGGAACGGATGGTTGCAGAGGGTGTTTGGTGGGCAGGCCCAAAGGGGCATGAGAAGAAAGGTTGTTTTGTTAGCCGAAAGGCAGGGAGGAAACCTCCGGTTCTACCGGCAGAGCCGGAAGATCTTCCACCCTTAAGGAGAAGACCGAGGCAAAGACATATTGCCGTCACAGGAGCGGGGGAGGCCACTGCGCCTCCGCTCTATGCAAGTTTGAACGTCCCAGAGCAAGCCCAAGCCATAGCCCCCACCCTTGGGACAGGCCCAGCCGTCAGATGACGCCCACGGCTGTGACGCATTCTGAGGCGGTCCTCCCTGTTCGGACTGCACCAATCCTGACCGTCCCCCACCGCGCCGATCCCGGCGAGTCAAGCACTCCTTCCTGTTCCCATCGCGCCAATTTCAATCCCAATGACTTTTCAACTCGAATTAGGGAGCCTGCCAACTGCGGGTTCAAGCGGGATGTTTCCATCAGCCTTGGCAATGTCCCCAACCGCTGCGGCCCCTTTAATTCAGCCACAAGCGGCAATGGCCTACCCTGTTCCCCGTTCAGAACGCAACCCGTTTTGTGAAAAACCACCTGCATATCAGGCCCCTCTCTCAATGGAAAGACACTATCCCATAGAAGAAGCAAGGGAGATAGAAAAAGGAGCGAGATGGCCCACCCCTAATGTTGACAGGATGATAGAGCGTCCTCAAGACGAAGAGGGGGAGGAAGAATACTCCGAGCCTCAGGGGGCTGATAGCGCAATCCCCAGAGTCAAAAGGAGCAGCTCCTTTGAGTCCGCAAGAGCGATAGAGCGCTCTCCGGAATTAAGCAGAAGGAACAGTGTGAGACAAGCAGCTTCCCCAATTCGAACCAGAAGCAAGTCCAGGGTTCAGGAAGCAAGGCAAGCAGAGGAAGAAGAGAGGAGGGTTTTGGAATTTCCTATCCGACAGGTGCCGTTACTGGACGTGCACAACAGGGTCCTACAAGCTTATCAGATAGTCCCGTTTTCAAGTAGTGACGTGTTTAATTGGAAACACAATACTCCCCCTTATTCTGAACAGCCAAGAGCTATGGCGGATCTGTTGGAAGGCATAATTGCGACGCATGATCCAACATGGTGGGACTGCCGGCAGCTGCTAAATGCCCTGTTCACTGCGGCAGAGAGAAGATGCATTATCAATCAAGCTAGGTTGATAGCTCAAGAGGGACATGGGCAAGTGGAGGCAGTTGCATATGGGAATGCCAGATTCCCACTGGAGCAAGATCCAAGATGGGATCCGAATGATGCGGATCAGAGGGACAGAATTAGAGACTTTCAGCAAATTCTTTTAAAAGCAATCAGGAAGGGCCCACCCCGGCCTTCCAGTATTCAAAAGATACAAGGGGTTCAACAGGACAAAGTTGAGACGCCTGCTGCGTTTCTAGAACGTCTAGAGGAAGCATACAGGAAGTACAGCCCCTACAATTTAGAGCAAGACGACGGGAGGGTTGCCCTCACGCAATCCTTCATTTCCCAATCATCTCCAGACATCAGAAAGAAAATACAGAAACAGCCAGGGTTTCTGGGAAAGACTTTGAATGAACTGTTGGCAATAGCTGATCAGGTGTTTATGGCAAGAGAGCAAGTAGAGGAAGAAAGGAAAGATAAGAAGAAAAGAGAGGGATACAGAGTTTTGGTGAGCATGTTGGATGAAAGGTCAGGAAGAGGAAGAGGAAATAGTCGTGGAAGAGGGTCAGGAAGAGCAAATGATGGAGGACAGTTTAAGTTGGGTCGAAATCAGTGTGCCCGCTGTAAAAAAGAAGGCCACTGGCGAAAAGATTGTGTGGAAGAAATGTCAGGAGAAAGTGATGCAAGTACAAAAAGAGCCAAAGTACCAGCTAGAGGGTCAGGAAGAGGAAGAGGAAGAGGCAGAGGAAGCTATAGGCCTTATGAGAAGGCTGTTGTGGCTGCTGCTGTGCAGGAAGAAGAGGAAGAAGCAGAGTGGGAAGATGAATGTTGAAATGTTGGCAAAGCTTTTCTGTTGCTTGACCCAGATGAGCCATTGATTGCCGTAGAAGTGGAAGGTCAGCGCATAAAGTTCCTAATAGACACAGGAGCGGATAAGTCTGTAGTGAACAAAAAAATAGCACCCCTTAGTAATCAACAGATCAAGGTTGTTGGTGTATCAGGCAAGCCACAGAAGTGTCCTTTGTTACAGAAGAGAAGGTGCAACATTGCGGGCAGGGAAGTGATACATCAATTACTGTATGTACCAGAATGTCCTATCCCCCTGCTGGGAAGGACATCTTGGCGAAGATAAGGGCAAGATTGGAGTTCTTGGAGACAGGCCAATTGGAACTTACCGTCCCAGGGCAAGAAGAGTACAGATTGTTTAGAGTGAAACAGGTCAGGAAGAAAGAGATACATTGGTGTTGGGAACAAACTCCCAGGGTTTGGGCAGAAGATAACGAACCAGGAATGGCGAAAAATGTTGCCCCTGTGGTGATACAGATAAGAACTGGTCAGCTTCCCGTGAGAAAGGCCCAATACCCTATCAGTAGAGATGCTGTAGAAGGAATTCAAGAAGAGTTACATAGACTGTTACGTCATGAGATTATAGTCTATTGTGAATCCCCATTGAATTCGCCCCTCCTTCCTGTCCGTAAGCCAGATGGGAGGTTCCGAGTTGTCCAAGATCTTAGAGCTGTCAATCAAGCTACAGTGTCATTAACCCCTGTTGTTCCAAATCCATATATTATGATGAGTTTAATTCCAAGTACAGCAATCTGGTTCTCAGTACTAGATCTCCGAGATGCTTTCTTTTGCATTAGACTAGCTCCTATTTCACAGCCAATCTTTGCCTTCCAATGGGAAACCCCTAAAGGAGGACAGCGTCGTCAGGCCACATGGGCCAGACTTCCTCAAGGTTATCATTCTTCACCAACTATCTTTGGTCAGGCCTTAGCTAAAGACTTGTCAGATTTTGAAATTCCAGAGACTGAAGGAGTATGGCTTCAGTATGTTGACGACCTGCTGGTCGCCACAAAGACTGAGGAAGGATGTAAACATTACACTTTAGAACTGTTGAAAGTGTTGGAAGAGAAAGGGTACAAAGTGTCCAAAAAGAAAGCTCAGTTATGTCAAAAGAAAGTCAAGTATTTAGGCTTTGGTCTAACCCAGGGAAGCAAGGTTTTGGAAGTTGAGAGAAAGGAAGTCATCTGTGCAATCCCAACTCCCAAAGATAGAAGACAAACAAGAGAGTTCCTAGGAACCACCTCTTATGTAAGACATTGGATTCCCAGCTATGCTGTCATTGCAAAGCCATTGTACCAAGCAACCAAAGGAAGTAATCAGGATCCATTTGTATGGACAGAGGACTGTGACCAGGCTTTCAGAACGCTGAAAGAAGCTGTCATATCGCCTCCAGCGCTAGGGCTGCCAGACTTAGACAAACCGTTCTATCTCTTTGCTGCAGAGAGAGATGGGACAGCGATAGGGGTTCTTTCACAAAGTTTAGGTACATGGCAACGCCCTGTAGCCTATCTTTCAAAGCAGTTAGACACAGTAGCAAAGGGTCTTCCACCCTGTTTAAGGGCTGTTGCAGCTGCGGTAGATTTAATCAGAGAAGCTACCAAGCTCACACTAGGGAGATCATTGACAGTAAGAGTACCACATCATGTCAAAGCATTGTTAGATTCCAAAGGTCCACGCTGGCTGACAAATGAGAGACTGACTAAGTATGAAGGGGTTCTCTGCAATAACCCCCTCGTTTCCTTGGAAATGTGCCCAATGTTAAATCCGGCAACCCTTTTGCCTAGCCCCTCAGAGCCCTCAGAACATGACTGCATAGAGACAATGGACTTGGTTTATTCCAGTAGGCCCGATTTGCGTGATTTCCCTTGGGAACAGGTAGATTTAACCCTTTACACAGATGGGAGTAGTTTCATAAGAGAGGGAGTGCGTTATGCTGGCTATGCTGTCGTTACCTGGGAAGATGGTGTTCTCGAGGCGGAACCATTGCCCCCAGGAACTTCGGCCCAACTGGCTGAGCTGATTGCATTAACTCGTGCTTTGAAACTGGCAGAAGGGCAAAGGGTTAATATCTATACTGATTCTCGTTTTGCGTTTTTAACGCTGCATGCTCATGGAGCACTGTGGAGGGAAAGAGGCTTTTTGACTTCTGCTGGAAAGGCGGTCAAATATGCAGATGAAATGTTGGCTCTGTTGGATGCTGTTTGGCTCCCTAGTAAAGTTGCTTTGATGCACTGTAAATCACATCAAAAAGGAAATGACCCGGTGGTTCAAGGGAATAGGTTAGCGGATTTGACTGCCCGAGAAGTAGCTATGCAGAAACCCACACCTGTAATGTTAAATCTCACTGACTCAGGACCCAAAGTGGAAAGGTGTCATTACACTAGACAGGAAGAGGAATGGGCCCTGAGCGAGGGAGGAGAATGGGAAGAGAGTTTCATCAAAATGCCAGACAACCGCGTGTTTGTCCCTAAGACAAGAGCGTGGCACATAGTACAGTTTTACCATGAGAACACACACTTAGGGAAGAGCGCCCTGGCAGCGCTCCTGGAGAGGCAAATGTTCATCAACAGTCTGCACAGCCTGACGGCTGCGGCTGCGCAGAGATGTTGGACATGCGCAAAGAATAACCCCAGAGAAGGTCCTTTGAAAGCGCCTGGAATACAGTATCAAGGAATTGGCCCTTTGAAGTTTTGGTTACAGACTTTACAGAAATGCCCCGGAGTGGAGGTTTCCGTTATTTGTTGCTTTTTGTGGATTCTTACACTGGTTGGATTGAAGCTTTCCTACACGTACAGAGAAATCAGCTGAGGTAGTAAAGGCACTCATGAAAGACATTATTCCTAGATTCGGCATGCCTTTACAGATAGGCTCAGATAACGGGCCAGCGTACGTACACCACGTGGTACAAGGACTGTGTAAACTATTAGGTATCACGTGGCGTCTTCACTGTGCGTACCACCCGCAATCATCTGCTAGAGCGGAAAGAGCCAACAGAACTTTAAAGAACTGTTTAGCAAAGATTTGTCAAGAGACTAAGTTAAATTGGAGGCTGGCGTTGCCTTTGGCCCTGTTAAGAGTCAGGTGCACGCCCCATAAGAAGTCAGGACTTTCACCTTTTGAGCGTTTGTATGGAAGGCCTCCATTGAACTTAAAGACTATGAGTGGACTATCTTCGGACAGCCATGTGCTGGGACACCAGCAAACTTTGCAAGATGTGCAGATGTTAGGGAAACAGTTAGAGAGGCTTAGCCAGTATACAGCAGACTTGCATCCACCTATCCCTACTACCTCTCTGCATTCTTTTTCAGTTGGCGAGTCCGTACTGATCAAGGAGTGGAGCGTCCGTCCGTTGCTGCCCAAATGGCGTGGTCCCTACACCGTGCTGTTGAGCACACCAACGGCGGTAAAGGTCGAGGGAATTCGCCCGTGGGTTCACTACACTCGAGTGAAGAAAGCACCGGTTGTTTTGGAGTCTTCCGTGGATCCAGACAACCCTCTAAAACTAAGGATTTACAAAAATCAGCAAAGCCCTGTTTAAGGGGTAAGGAGAAGGCCACAGAAGAGTCGTCTGAGATCAACGCTCCCAACTCCAGATATTGTGGTCCAACGCAAGACAGATGGACAGAGCCAAAGGCACTCTCACTGAGGTGGTGGCTTAGCATCCTAATGGGACAGCGTTACAGGAGTGAGCGCCCAGTGGGAGTAAGGACAGTGTTTGGATATATGGCTCTGATATTGACATTGTACATTACTGGGATACATGGGGGTTGGGATCAAAATATGTTTCATAAGTTGGTAACTAACATGTCACATGAATTAGGTTTGAATTCATGCTGGATTTGCAGCCATGGACCCTCCAGCCACAGGCAGGGGTGGCCGATTGTCCCAAGTGCAGTTTTGACATTGAAAGGGTGGAATGACACCAAATGTAAGCAGGAACTCTTGGGAAGGGACGTGGACCAGGCTCAGTTTATGCTCACGCACCGTTCTCCTGCGTTGGAAGCATCGCTGTGCTTCAAATGGGAGAATGATGGAGAATGTATGAAACAGGAAGTCAGAAGCTTGGCATGTATGAACGTTTCAATCGTGTTGAGCTAGGCTCTTACCCTGCATGTAATCACACGATTACTGTGCATAGCAGATACAGGTCACGTTGTGGCCAGAGGAAAAGAGGTGTTTGGACTTGGGGATGGGAAATTTCAAATTGCACTCACATATTGTTTGGAAACCATCATGAGAATGCTATAGTGAACTTGGCCCAGAATTTGCCAGCCAGACGCACAGGGCTCCGTGCGACTGGACTTCCCACTGGTGTTGTTTGGATTTGTGGAAAATGGGCGGGGCCAGTGCTTCCTGTGGCTTGGAGTGGAATTTGCACCCTTGGCACACTGCGGCCTGGGGGCCTGAGAGTGATTCCCAAGATGACACCTGTCACTAATTTGTACATGCATGTCCAGAAGCGTTCACCTGCTGAGGTGAAGCGTTATGGATATGATCCGGATAAGACTTTTCTTACTGAAGCTCAGAGGCTTGTAGCAATTATGGCACCCCAGATGGGTGTGGCTTGGAATGTTAAACAACTGCGTGTCTTATCATATGGCTTAGAGTCTTTGGCCAATGATACTCTGGAAGGGATGTCCTCTTTGCAGGTAGAGGTAGATTCCCTGGCAAGAATTGCGATGCAACAGAGATTAGCTTTGGACTACCTGCTGTCCAAGCAAGGCGGGTTTTGTGTGTGGTTAAACACAACCTGTTGTCATTTCATAAATAAGTCTGGTGACATTGAACTTGACCTGGTCAAGATTCAGGGTGTTGCTAGAGAGGTGCAGAAGACTTATGAAGCCCCAGGTGATTTCTGGAGCTATCTGATGAGCTGGCTTCCGAATTTTCAATGGCTACGCTCACTTGTGATGATAATCATTGTGGTTTTATGTTCTGTACTGATCATCATGTGCTGCCTACCGTTAATGCTGAAATGTTGTGCTTTTGCAATGCAGAAATCCGTAAATGCAGTGAAAAGTGTGCATGCAGTCAGAACTGTGCAAACCATGGTCAAGAGAGATTGGAGAGTGGATTGGTCCTCTTGAGGGGTTCCAGACGTATGTGTAGGTAACTCCATGTGCTGAGTTACCCACAAAAAGAAAAATTCTGGAATAAAGCGGTTTTGGTACTTTTCCAACAGAAGTACAGTCAGAGAGTGATGCTGCACACGTGTAGAGCTTAGAAAAGTGGGTTTCTGTGCCAAGAATCAAGCAGGCACTGGCTCCGTGAATGTAACACTATGATTGGTGCTTCAAATCAATGCTGTGATTTGCCAAAGTACACCCCGTGCCTAGCGTAGATAACGTAGGCTCAGATTGGTCTAAACAGTACAAGGCGTGAGGTTTGTTTACCTTAGTGCCAAATGGATAAGAACTGCGCATGAGCAGAGGGATTCTGCCCCCTCCGTTGCTGGCAAGGAGTCTGCAGAAGCCAAATGTTGCTATTTGGGAACATGAGAGTCCCAGCTACTGATAGTTGTACTGTGGGAAAGACTACCATAGAAATGTTCATTGTTCTAACTAATAGGAGGGGATTAAGATGTGATGCTAATGAAAATGTTATGTTTTATTGGATTAATGAAATGTTCTGTAACACCAGCCAATGATGTTTGTGAAATGTTCATGAAGGAGGGCGGGCTTTTGTGGATGCCGCCATGAAGGGTATAAGAGCTTTGTGTTAAGGATGACCGGGGCCGTTTGCCCCTTATCGCAGCACGTTCTGTGGGCAACCCCACCAGCTGGTGTTAATCAATAAATCTTTGATTTCATGTTGAGCAGTGAAGTTGTTGCGTGATTCCTCATCCTTGCGCCCGCACGTCCATGCCGCCGTTTTGGTAAGAGGTAACTTGCCACTTGGAGTTCCATAACTCCCAATTTGCTGCTACAATATTGGAAATTATTGTTGGATAGGACTGAAAATATCAATTTTATTATATCTCTCAAGTGAGGCTGGATCTACACTGCCATATAACATCTAAGACATCTTTTGAGGTTTGATGGGTATGTTTGTGTGTGTCTTCAAGTTGCCAGTTGATCTATGGCAAAACTTTGGATTTCATACTGTTTTCTTAGGCAGGTAATCAACTTTTAGGAATTGTTTCCTATGCATCTTTTCATCCTAAAATTGCAGTTTTGAATATGCCAGATTTTTTTTGGCTGTCTTGAGCTAATATCCATTTCAAAATGCATGCTTTTGAAAGCAAAAGAAATGAGTGGGTGTAATAGCACAAAGGGCAACCATGAAGTGCAGTTTGCAGTATTCCCAAAAACACTTTCTCCATACCCACCCACTAGGACTGTGATAATTTGGAACATGATGGGAATTAACATTAAATGCATTGAATTGGCATTTCAATCACATCCATTCTCTGGGATGCCCAAGACACAGGTTTTTACAATTGTACCAGGGGAAACAATTTCAAATACCATCCATAGAAAATATTACTTGGGTTGAAATCAGGCAAAGCACAAGAACAGCCCTCTGGCCCATTGTTTCATCTGAGAATATTTACCAGACTGTCTCAGCTGAATCTCCCTATATTCTGGTTGAGGCTAGATGCAAAATTTTGCTTGGAAGTAATATTCCCTTAGACCAGAGTTGCTCAAATGGTGCTTCTCCAGGTGCTTTGGACTTCAACTCCCAGAAATCCCATCTAATTTACCAGCTGTTTGGAATTGTGGGAACTGAAGTCCAAAACATCTGGAGCACAGTTTGAGAAACTCTGCCTTACACCATATGTATCAACATGTGGTCCTCCAGAAGTTCAAATGCAACTGCCATAACTGTGTCAGCATAACTGTGGGTCTTGAAGCTGAACATCTGGAACCATACAAAATACTTACCTCTGCCATAGAAGAAGGAACAGCAAGTAGCCATAGCTCAGGACTATCGTATTTCTTGGATTTAGAAACAACATTCATTTTTAAGACTCACACTAATTTCAGTATTATCAACAGGGAAAAAATATTTATTTATATAAAAAGAGCATCCACAATTCTAAGACATACTATTTTTAGAGATGTTTATATGGAAAAAGTGTGTCTTAGAATTAAATACATACAGTTTTTGGTTCTAGGTCTCACTTAAGAAAGTCAAGGAGTCAACTTCTTGTTGCCAGAGGTGGAAGAGCAAATTCTACACACCCTCCATAGTCAAGGTTGCTCAGCTTATTTTCCCAAAACCAATAGAGCAGCTGTGAAATACAGGGCTCACACAATACATTAGCACTGTTATCGTAAATGCATATAATTCTAGGCACCAACATCAAAGCTGTATGTGTAAATGATTAAACAATCAACATTGAATTCACAGAAGGGGATATAAACATAACTGTTCCTAACTCCAAGATAGTGTGGCTATATGTGTCAATGAAACATTGGTTTAGTGCTAATGAAAGTGATGGTTCATGGGCCAATGCTGCTAGTCCATGCAGTGTTTTCAGGAAAGAACATTGTTGCCAATGGGCACAAATATAGTGTTGATGCCTGACACTTTGGGAACAAAGCCTACTATATTCCATCCCATCAGATAGTCCAGGCATGGGCAAACTTCAGCTCTGCAGGTGTTTTTGGACTTCAACTCCCACAATTCCTAACAGCCGGTAGGAACATCTGGATGGTCAAAGTTTGCTGATGCCTGAGAAGAACTGCTGTAGTCTAAACTCAACATAAAGAATTCTACAAAAAGAACATTAACTAGTTACATAGAACCCCACTAGACCAGGAATGTGTGGTGAATCTACTACTACAGAGGTGATGAATCCAATCTGCAGTTTACTGCTGCTCCCAGTTGAATAGAACTTGGACATGGAGCAGAAAATTCAAGTTGCAGAGCGGGAGGCTCTACCTAAACATCAGGAAGGACTTTCCTACAGTAAGTGCTATTTAACAGTGGAATATGATGCCTCCGAGTCTCTTTCTATGGAGTTTTTAACATCAGGATGGATGGCCATCTGTTGGGAGTGCTTCGACCATATGTTCCTTCACGGCAGGGGAATGTGTTCCTGAATGGACCTGTGGTCTCTTCCAACTCTTGGATTCAGTGATTGCTGAATGGTACAAAAGGTCTGAAGGAAGCAGATCCAGAACTGAGATACCTCTAATTCATTTCAGAGAAACAGTAACATTAAGAATGGGGTTGCCAACTCCACAGCCAAAGTTTTGCAAGCTGCCCTTGCAGTGAACTGTACTGAACATGCAACAGGCTTCCATTTCCTCTATGATCTTCTTCAGGTTATAATCTGTTAAAAATACCACAGATGATAAATAGTATTCAAAATTTTGTGCGAAAATTTGATGCCCAAAGCCACAGAAACAACATTTCATCTAGATGCCTTGGTACCAGGGGTAGATAATCCCAGAAGTGCTTGTCCTCATCCTTTACAGTAAAACTACAGTAAGAATAAATGAAATAACCAACGACTGGCTCCCTTTTCAGGACACCTCAAAAATGCTGCAGTGGCTGTCTCAAACTGCCTAATAGTATGACCTGTCAATGTTTCTTTTATTAGTAATTCCCCCATGGCATTGGTGGGAGGGAGACAAAGACTAAAAACTAAAAATCAGCCAGTTCACTGGCTTGTGAGCCTGTCATTCAGAGGGTGAAGGCAGGAAGGAGTCCAGTTTATACTGCAGTCAGGAAAGGTGCAGTGAATTCCCATTCCATAAACTGCAAAGTGATAGGCTAGCAATTTCGACCCACTCAAGCAGCCATCACTCTGTTCTATGGAACCCTGGGATTTCTAGTTAAGATTAAGATTATAGCATCTTAAATTAAGATTATAGCATCTACTAAAGTACTTTAAGGACCAACAAACTGACTATTAATACAGGTTGAGCATCTCTTACCTGGAATTCCAAAACATGAAATACTTCAAAATCAAGAATTATCCACATGGGTAGTTGAGATAACAGTATCTTTACTTTCTGGTAGTTCAGTGTACACCAACTTTGCAAATACAGGTGTTTCAAAATCTGAAATCCGAAACACTTCTGGTACCATGTGTTTCAGATCAGGGATTCTCAACCCCTATTTGTGGGCTAGGGTCAAATTCATTAGACATATGAATTGTTGCTCTGAATTTCAGACACTGCACATGGGGTAGATAATGCAGTCAGTGATTTTTGTAAGAGATTAAATGCAAACAGTGACTTGCTGACGTATTAAGACTTCTTTTGCGCATTTACAGTTTTCTTGCAATCTGGAACTGAAATGGATTTTACTTGCTCTCAAGTCTAGACTGAGAAAAGTGAATGTGTAACCAAGAAATACTTGTTTGACTTTATTAGCTTGTGTGCCTCAATATATGTGTATGTTTTGCACCCTCACAGTGTTGAGCATGTGTGTCCACCAAGTGGCAGCAAGGTCAGTTCAATCCATTTCAGTGCCAAGTTGTAGAAAAGTCAAAGCAGGGTGGCAAATACTCTTGAAAGGCACTGTAATTATTAACATTACCAAGTCACTAAATGCTGATAATATAAACATTCTGCCATTAGGCAGGCCAAATTAATATCTGTAATGTGATAAGATATCCTGATTCGCACCTCTTATTAAATTGACTGGAACTTCTTGATGAATTGTAACTCAGCCGTCTCTTGCTGTAATCTCGCCTCTGAAGTTTTGGGTTTTTTTGCCCTGCAATGGTTATTTAAGACAGTGGTTCTCAACTTATGGGTTGTGTTTTGGCCTACAACTACCAGAAATCCCAGACAGTTTATCAGTTGTTAGGATTTCTGGGAGTTGAAGGCTAAAACATTTGGGGACCCACAGGTTGAGAATCATTGATTTAAGAGAAGTAAATGAGTTTCCTAAGCAACTTCTACAATTACAGCCTACCGTGTCCTCTTTACAATGATGGTTGGCAGTGCCCATAAGCAAGCTCAAGGCCTGCTAATTTTGGCCTGTGATGGAAGTCTCTTTAGGATGGGTAAGGGCTCATTGGGGTGAGCAGAGAAAAAAGCCACATAGACTGCAATAATAATAATAATAATTATTATTATTTTTATGTATACTCCACCACCATCTCCTATAGAGATTCAAGATGGTTTACAAAGTACAAAATGGTGGCATACAACATATAAAATACAATACATCAACATTAAAACAATAACATATTTAAAAGCAGACATATAAAATTAATAACAGCAATAGAATAAATAAAATATGGCAATATTCATTAATTAAAAGATCCATACAATCAATTTAGCCTTCCCTGGCTAAATATACCGTAGTAGTCTGGCTGCTATCTTAAATATTATCAAATGCCTGCAGAAAGATCCAAGTTTTTAGTTCTTTCTGAAAGTGCTATATGTGGGGGCTTGCCTAATTCAGAGCTTTTCAAACTATGTGTCATGACACACTTTTGTGCCAACTACAGTGTGCATTTATATTTCACAAGCATAACAAGAAATCTGAGTCTACCTGAAATAAGCAATACATCATATATTAAAAAAAATAAAAATGAACGCTTTTCATGAGATATGTTGTGTCCCAAACATTGTGTTATTACAATTTATGTATATGTCCATATCTTTTGTAAGGGTTTGGTTTAACTTCTGTTTTGCTAGTAATACTGAATTGCAGTGCTGTGAAACGATGCATGTCTAAAACATGTGTCACCAACATAAAATGTTTGGAAAGCACAGTTGTAATGGGACAGTTAAAGCTGGGGAGGCCTTATATACCCACATGGGTAAAGGCCTGCAAGCTGAATTCAGCCTGCTGTACAATTTCATGTCTCCGTCCTGATGCTGGAGGTATCATGACTAGAGCTGATGGGAGTTATCTACAGCAACATCTGGAAGGCTGCAATTTGTTCAGTTTGGTCAGGAGATTGGGTTTTGAACATAGATACAAGTCTTAAGAATATGTGACTTTAAAATGTCCTTTAGCCTTTCTTCAACGTAGAGTCTCTCTGGCATTACTTCGCGAACAAAGATTCTTAGGAAGGACGCATGTCACGCTTTTTACAAGTGAGTTGGATGTGTCCTTCGAGCCTGTGTAATAGATTTTTCTGGTGGAACGCAGCGTGCACAGAAGTGGCCTCACCCTTTAAACCAAAGGTTCGTCTGCCGGGGCCTAGCAAGCTGAGACAGTGGCAGCGAGGTCCTCCGGTCGTAGGTTTGGTTTGAGTTTCCTTCTCTTAGATCAGGGGTGTTCACACTTTTTCAGCATGCGAGCTACTTATAAAACAACCAAGTCAAAATGATCTATCTACCCACTACAAAAATGTGAAACATATAACACAATATCTGCTTTGAACTGGGTTTTCTGAGTCCACACTGCCATATAATCCAATTCAAAGCAGATAACATGCGATTTTATTCAACTGTGTGGATAGGACCTCAGATAACCCAGGGCTGGCAGCACTTGGGCGGTGGCGGATGCCTTTCTCCCACCCTGCCTGCGATCTACCAGGATGCCCTACGCAATCTACCAGTAGATTGCGATCTACCTACTGAGCAGCCCTGTCTTAGATGGTTGACCATACAGGGTTAGACGAGCACCATCGGCCCGGGTTTGATACAGTTTTCCTTCTCTTAGGATGGTTGCCAAAAGGCTAGAGAGCCCATCCTGCCCGTTGTTGCTCTTTGTCAGACCCTTTGGTTGTGACCTGTCTGGCATGGGAGGCCCTCCCTACTGGTGACTGCTATGCCACTGCTAGCATAGCTCACAACTTCATTAGGGTACGCAAGCCTCTCCCCCACAACAAGGGGGCACCAACGGAGAGGACTTAAAGAGTAGACAACAAGCTAAACAATGTCATGTGGTGGCAAAAAAAGCCTGCATAAATAGGAACAAAGTGTCTAGATCCAGGGAAGTCATGCTCCCCTTCTATTCTGCCTTGGTTAGACCACACCTGGAATATTGTGTCCAATTCTGGGCACCACAATTGAAGGGAGATGTTGACAAGCTAGAATGTGTCCAGAGGAGGGTGACTAAAATGATCAAGGGCCTGGAGAACAAGTCCTATTAAAGGAGAAATTGATACCTTAGCAGGAGAAATGTCAGAGGGGAGTGATGCATAAGTATAGAACAGAAGTAACAGGGTACAGAAATAGCTTGCCAGTAATAATGACGAGAATAATACATTCTGATTGGTGTACAAGCACAGGTTGTGATTAGCCAGAGAACATCATGTGCCTTTAGATAAGAATACGGTCCTGATTGGCCTAGCAGTTCCCATGTGCGTTTGTTTACAAGATAAGTGATTGGTTAGGAGACGCGCATGGCAAATAAAGCTTTCACTTGGCAGACAACCAGGAGAAAGCTCAGTAGAAATGTAACAATTTGGGAACACGCCGCTCATAGAGCAATAACATGGAACAATGATGGAAATTAACACTGCGCCAGTTTTTAACAAATAGGAGTAAGATGCTAGAATGCTTTGTTTAATTGGATAAGATAAAATGGGTTCATGACTGCTAGCCAGTAATGTGCATGAAGAAGGGAGGGACTAAATGTTGACCATTGATGGTATAAAACCTGTACACTGGAAATGTTCGGGGTTCTGTTCGCCAAGCGGCCCCGTTTCCGCACAGGGTGGACGGACCCATCAGCTGATGTGATACAATAAAGCTGGTTTCCTGAATCGCAGTAGAAATTGTCGCGTCATCTCTTCCTTGCGCTCACACGTTCGGTGGCCTGAGTGTCCTGGGAGTTTTGGGACTCCAAGTTACTGCTTCACTATGAAGAATGGCTTAAAGAGCTGGGCATGTTTATCCTGCAAAAGAGGCTGAGAAGAGACATGATGAGGGCCATATATAAAACTACAGGAAAGGAGATTCCACCTGAACATTAGGAAGGACTTCCTGACTGTGAGAGCTGTTCAGCAGTGGAACTCTCTGCCCTGGAGTGTGGTGGAGGCTCCTCCTTTGGAGGCTTTTAAGCAGAGGCTGGGTGGCCATCTGCCAGGGGTGTTTTGAATACGATTTTGCTGCTTCATGGCAGGGGGTTGGACTGGATGGCCCGTGAGGCCTCTTCCAAGTAGTCTGTGATCCTATGATTCTGAGTGCAGTTGGGTGTTGATCCCATTCTCCCCAGTCAGCACTGCATAGGAAGCAAGCACTCCTTGCTGGGGATCTTCTGGGCGCGTGCCTCAGAGTGAGTGCGCGCGCGGCTTTTGAAAGAAGAAAAAAAAACCCCAAAACAGGAGCTCCTAGAAAAGGCCCCTCCGCTGCGGCAAAGGTTCCTCGGGCCTGCCCGCTTCGCCTGGGGCCTCCAGGCCTTTGTCGGCGCGCTCAGGGCTCGGAGGAGGCCCGCCTCCCTCCGGTTCTGCGAAGAGGGAGGGAGGGAGGGGAGGGAAGCGAGGCGCTGCCTGACGGGCTCCTCTCGCTCGCTCACTCGGGAGGCGGCGCTCCGGCCTTGGCACAGCCTCCGAGGAGGGCCCGCCTCAGCCAGTCCCCGGCGGCCGGGTGGAGATAGATAGAGCTGGCAAGTTCCTGCGTTTTGGCGCCCAAAGGGGCCCCGACTCAGGTGAGCAATGGGGGGAAAGGGGGCTTCGCTCTCGCCCTGCCTTCCTTCCTTCCTTGTGAGGGGATGCGGCCAGGTGGAGGAGGAGGAAATGGGGGGCGGAGGGGGGAGAGAGAGCGCGCGAGACACATACACAGCGCGCGAGGGAGAGAGTGTGTCGCGCGGGCAGGCCTGTTGGGGCGGGGCGGGGGCGCACGTAGGGAACATTGCTGGGAGGGAGGGAGGGAGGGAGGCGACGCAGACCCTCACGCGCGGGTGCCATGGAGACGAGCGAGCGCGCGGGCCCCTCTGCTTTCGCCGCCGCGTTGCCAAGGCGTTTACCCTCCTTAAAATAAATAAAAAAAAGAGGCAGTTGGGCAGGCGGGCGGCCGCGCGCCCCAAGGTGCGAAGGCGGCAAAGGAAGCCACGGCGGAGGAGGCGCGCCCCCCCCCTTTTTAACCCTCTCCCTTTATAAGCCCGACACTTCCGTATCAATGCAGTTCCCAGCTCCCTGCCTGGAGTTGTCGTCTCAACAGGCCTTCCGCGCCAAGCCACGACTCCCTTGGGTGGCTCGCCACGGCCTTGAGCCCCGAGTGGGGTCGAGCTGCATCCACTGCCACCGTGTGCAGCCTCCCCCCTCTTCCCTCTCTGGAAACCCAAAGTCACGGCGGAGGGAAGCGAGCGGGACATGTTTTTCCCTCCAGAAAAAGCGTGGGAGGAGGCCCAAAGAGGGGGGTGGCCTTTGACGCAACGCCTCCGGGCGCGCCTACACTGGGGGATTGGAGCAGTTCGACACCGCTTTAGCCACCGACATTCTGGGAGTCGTAGTTTAATCAAGGGCTTTCGGGCAGAGGAAGCTAAAGCCCTTGGCAAACCACAACTCGTGAGATTCTCTGGCAGGGCAGTTAATCAGATCTCACAACCTCAGAGGATGCCTGCCATAGGTGCAGGCGAAACATCAGGAGGGAATGCTTCTGGGACTTGGTCATACACTAACTAACTTTATTATTTATGAGTCGCCCTCCACAAATGTGCTCTGGGCGACTTACACAGTTAGACATCTACAATACTAAAATAGTAAAATTTTAAAATATTAAAATGTTAAAATATGGGAATAGACAGGTTCCAGGTCACTGATTGTCACTCATGCATATGCTCTTCTAAATAGCCATGTCTTAAGTGCCTCCAGAAATGAAGGCAGGTAGAAGATGGCTCTTTGGTCTGGCGGCAGAGAGTTCCACAGGACAGTGGCCACAACGGAAAAAGATCTCTGTCTCGTGGACTCCAAATGAGCCTCTCTCAGACCCGGGACACAGAGAAGGTTCTCGTAGGCTGGCCGTGGTGCTCTCAGACGGATAGATGGTATCAGACGGTCTTTTAGGTATGTAGGACCCTGGCCCCGCAAGGCCTTAAGTGTCAGGGTCAGGGCCTTATAAAGGACTCTGTACTCGACCGGCAGCCAGTGTAAATGCTGTAAGGATGGCGTTATGTGACACCTCATAGGTGTTTTCGTGAGGAGCCTGGCAACAGCGTTCTACACAATCTGGAGCTTAAGAGTTACTGACCGAGGTAGACCCACGTATAAAGCGTTGCAATAGTCCCGGAAAACTCACAGCAACCCAGTTAAGCATTAATCCAACAGTGTACAGCAGGGTTGGGCCAACTTGGGTCCTCTAGGTGTTTTGGACTGCAACTCCCACAATTCCTAACAGCCTCAGACCGGTTCTTTTTCCCCCTCAGCGAAAAGGAAGGGGTGTTAGGATTTGTGGGAGTTACAGTCCAAAGCACCTGGAGGGCCCAAGTTTGACCATGCCAGGTGTAGAGAGGAATTGATCCCTTTACACCAGCCCTGGGCAAACTTTGGCCCTCCAGGTGTTTTGGACTTCAACTCCCACAATTCCTAGCAGCCAATAGGCTGCTAGGGGTGTGGGAGTTGAAGTCCAAAACACCTGGAGGGCCAAAGTTTGCCCAGGGCTGCTTTACACACTCCCCCCCCCCTCTCTGTGTGGATTAGATAGAAAGTTAGACAGACTATGATTATTATGTTTATTTATACCCCACTTTTTCCCTCCACGACAAGACTCAGTGAGGTCTTTAAAGCAGGGGAGGCCCTAGGTAGGCACCCTAAAAGCTCCAGAACCCTTCTGTTTTCAGTAACACCCGGCTCTTCTGAAGAGGGCCTGTTTTCTAGTCAATTAAACAGGCTGACCTTTCCTCCTTCAGAAGGTCCATCCACCCGCCTGCCTCATAAATCCTAGATCAGTGCAAAGGAAGACATTAGCTACGTGCCTCCTTGTCCCGGGTAGGAAGAACAGTCTTCACGGGTTTTCACGCTTCTTCTTTTGGAACGTGTGGAAAGGAAGCCCCTGGCTCCCCATTACGTTTGGTTCAGTGCTGATTCATAGTTTTGTTAACTCAGCATTTGGCAACCCGGTGCTTGGGAGGCAGCGGCAGGGAGCAGAACTAATGTTTGCCTTTGACTGGGTTCGTTCTAGCAAGGAAGGAAGAGGGCTGCTTGGCAAGGTGGTTTGTGCCCAAGTGTGAGTGTATAGGTTTCGGTTTCTTAAATACAGTTTTAGCTGGTTGCCAGATTAATGCAAAAAGCTGTCACCAACTCCTAAGAACCCCCTGTTTATAAAATAATAGGAGCACCACATAGGCGAGGAAATGGCGCATAAAATATAGCTTCAAATATGAGGCAGACTATTTGTTGTTGCTTTGTGCTTTCAAGTCAGTTCCGACTTCCGATGAGTCTATAGCGACCCTATCACTGGTATTCTTGGTAAGATTTATTCTGAAGGGGTTTGACATTGCCCCCCTTTAAGGCTGAGAGAGTGTGCCTTGCCCAAAGACATCCAGTGGGTTTCCATGGCTGAATAGGAATATGAATCATGGCCTCAGTAATTGTAGCCCAAGATTCAAACCTACATCTACGTGTTCATTTCTTAGGCCCCTTCCATACATCTGTATAAAATCATCTGCTTTGAACTGGGTTATATGGCAGTGTGGACTCAGATTACACAGTTCAGAGCAGATATTATGGCTTATCTGCCTTGATATTCTGGGTTATATGGCTGTGTGGAACAGCTCTCAGATGTTCAGAATTTGTAACATTAAGACCAATTGTATTTGTAGCAGGCAGTTTCCAAGTTACAAACATCGGACTTACAAATGGCTCATAGTTAAGAATAGGGGTGAAACAAGAAAGTAAGAGGAAATCTAGGGGTCTAAGGAAGCAAATTCACTCCTGCAAGAGTTATCATGGGGAAAAGGTGTCTCAACTGAAGCTTTATCACCAATCCTTGTTTCCACAACAACCCAAAAAATATATAATCCAATTATCACAGGGACAGAAAGTGAAGTAAAATCTTCTGAAGAGGAGTATAGACAGAAAAAATGCACATTAAAGAATTGTCAACCTTTCCCTATGCTATCCATTTAAAATTGTTTTGGTTGGCATTACACTTTGAAAATGTACCTGTTTTGACTTAACGGTACATACAAATTGAACTTAAGAGCAAACCTACAGAACCTATCTTGTTCGTAACTCGGGGACTGCCTGTGTAATGTAGGTTTGAATGGCAGAAAATATCATAGTTATGAAAATGTGATTAAAGCTAAAATCCAGCACTAATACTTGCTAAAGAGTTAATATTATTAAAGTTTCTCAGATTTACGTCTGTTTAAACATGTTTAAGTTTATAGGACATAGGTATCCTCAATTATTTGCTTTCTCAGATCATGGGGAAGCCCATGTTGGATTAGATGGACCTTCCCAGAGTTCTCCTGACACAGTCAAGCACAGGCTAGTTTATGTGTTTACATAGCGTACATGTTTGCACAACTTAGTATAAATATTGACATTACATATGAGAAAGCCTGCTAGGCCCAGCACCCTTTCAAAACAGGCATACATCTCAAGCAGTAGATTTAACATCGAAGAGTTGTTTCCAAATTAGTTATAAAATGCTTAAAAACGTCAATATTTTTTCATGTAATGAAAAAATGCAATGTAGTCAGTGTAAATGTTGTTTGCAAAGGCACACTAGAACTTTAGAAAGTTGAATCAGATTAAACCAAATAAAACAGTGATTAAATATATATTGTGCGTGTATGAAATATTCTCATGTTGTGGATTGCTGAATTGCGTCTAGACTCATGGAGTACCTTTTGAAGTTCTGAATTAATTACTGTACGCTAAAGATAATTGTGTAAGGGTAGAGCTCACGCGTAGTAACTCTGTCTTCATTAAAGGGTAGTTTCAGATGTTGTATAATTAACCCGATATAGGTGCTCAGAATTATGGGAAAGTGATTAAAAGGTTATATTATAGCTGGAGTTTGTTGGCACAATCTTTGAATAAATTGTTTTGGGTTTTACAGTCATTGGCCTACACTAGAAATTGGCAAAAAGTTATGTTGCAGATGCAATGTCATCCTTCACCATCTTGAATGTACTAACTAGGAGCCCTTCTGCTGTTATGTGCGTTCCAGACAGTTCTGACTTACAGCATCCCTGTTTCTGGGTTTTCTTGGCAAGATCTATTCAGAGATTGCTTGCCATTGCTTTCTTCTAAGCTGTGAGTTGGGTGTACCCAATGCCGCTCTGTGGCTAAGCAGGGATTCGAACCTTGGTCTCCTGGAGTCCTAGTCCCACATTCAAACCATTCTGGCTCTCTAAATAATAATATCAATAGAGTACTTGATTATCCCTTTGTCAGCTCCAGCACCCCATGCGGGGACATGAGAGAAACCTCCCACAAGGATGGTAGAACATCAAATATTTGGGTGTCCCCTGGGCAATGTCTTTGCAGATGGCCAATTCTCTCACACCAGAAGCGACTTGCAGTTTCTCAAGTCTCTCCTGACCTGGGAAAAAACATCTTGGTTATTGTGTTGCCATGATTTGGTATATCATAAAATCAGAGGCATTGTAACGCTTTGTTTATTCTGTAGCATTGAATGGCATTCTGTGTATGATAGGTATATTTACTATTTTCTTATTAAGGAAGTACAGATAAAGAAAAAAATGGCTCAGCTTGTAGAAGAGCTAATGTCTCATTTACTCCTCCCACTGTGTTTTAGACTTAGAAGTAAGCTTGTCGAGTTTGTAACTTACTGCATATTTCTTCTCCCACATTTCTGTGTATCTTAATATCTGCAACAGTACTCTCCACATTTGTATAGGAAAATGTCAGTAAAGAAGATGCAACTATCTCCAAGAAAAACCTTCATATAATAACTTATTTTAAAGGTCATTTCAGTGAATAGATTGTCAGTGAGTGACACAAAGTGCTGTATGGTTTTTTTTTACAGTGCTTATAAGGACATGACTTGGAAATAATTTATATTGGTTCAGGTGGATGTTTCTCCAAGATTCATGTACAATAAAGCCAAAGGCAGATAACTCTTTGATATGCTATAAGTTGCACATCCATGTGTACCAGTCTCTAATTTTGGACACTGAACTGTATGCTTTAAAAAGACAACACAGAGATTTCCATTTTGGAAAGCTTACAAACCTTTGGTAGTAGTAGTTCAGCATCCAATCCTGGACTCTCAGCTCAAAAATAAGATCGTATTTACAGTTCAGAGTCTAATCCTGAATGTTGAGAAAATACTGTTGGAAATGTTGTAGCGTTATGTGCTGTTTGACTTCACATTGCTGCCCTCTGGGACGGCACTTGACTCTTTCTGGCACTGGTTGAATATGACTTAAATAGATTTTAAAAGCACTGTGCCCTAGTTGTACAGTGACAGTGCAGTCTCGTCAGCTGCACCCTTGGGTCGCAGGTGGTTCCTAAAGTGCCATCAAGTAGTGAGGTGTCTGAAGGGCCTGCATTTAGCCAGACAGAGCCATGCACAACCCATTAATAATTAGTGCATTGTAACTTGGGTATGTCATTGTGTATGTCACATTCAGATTTTATGGAAGCAAGAAATAAATTTAATCATTATCTCTGTTTAATAGTTTTCTTGCCAGAAAGAGTACTTTTCTGTGCCAGCTAAAAAAGCACAAAAAGATGCTACAAACCTCTGGTTGGTGTTGCAATTCCTCTAGATCAGGACTTCTTTAACATTTACACTTGCGACCCCTTTGGGCCCAAGAAATTTTTACATGGTTCTGGATATATAGGTGTATAAATTAGGTATACAAATCAAACATTTATTACGGTTTTTTTAAAGCATTTACAAGGCTTGCTACACAGGCTGATTTTTCCTTTTTATAAACTACAGCGGAAGCAGAATCCACTATAAACATGGCACAGATTAATGTAAATGTCTAACACAGCAGTGACATTTTATAACCTTTTACTGTTGCCAATTTTTTTGTAACCTCAACATTGTGCTAAGGCAGGGGTGCTCATTAGGTAGATCGCGATCTACTAGTAGATTGCGTGGGGCGTCCTGGTAGATCGCAGGCAGGGCAGGAGGAAGGCTCTGTCCCGCCCCGCAGGCTCCTGACGCCGCCCAGGTGCAGAAGGAGGTTGGACTGGATGGCCCTTGGATATCTCCTATTCTATGAACCCATTGTTGTTGTTGTTATTATTATTATTATTATTATCAGAAGCTGAATTATCAGAAGGCCATCTGTGAGGAATGCTTTGATTGTGTTTTTCCCTTATGGCAGAAGGAGGTTGGACTGGATGGCCCTTGGAGGTCTCTTTCTTCTCTAGGAACCTATTGTTGTTGTTACTATAATTATTATTTGTAGCAGAGGCTGAATGAATATTATCATCATCATCATTATTATGAATAAATTCAGGGGCTCATTATACTCACATTTAATTGAATTCAGTCTTAAAATATATTATATGGCTCTCACTGAAATAAATTTCCAAATATTTTTTTTGCTTTTATGGCTCTCTGAGTAGTGGGTAGGTAGATCATTTTGACTTGGTTGTTTTATAAGTAGCTCGCATGCTGAAAAAGTGTGAGCACCCCTGTGCTAAGGGAATCCCATTTGGAGTCAAGACCCACAGTTTAAGAAGCTATTCTCTAGACCAGTTTTCCCAAACTCTTCAGCTCCTAGAAGCCCTAATCATTTGCCAAGACTTCAAAAAGTTGAAGTGTAAAACAAGATGAAGTTTAGCGTTTGGATTAGAATTTAGACAATCCTAACTGACAATAGAACTAATACCTAAGTAGACTTTTGACTCTTAATATCATCATTTTTCTTTTCCTATATGATATTTAAAATATTATTCATTCCTTAGTTTTAATTCAGTATAGCACACACAAAATAGAAGGAAAAGCAAAAGAAATAAGGAGGGAATCTATATACATATATAAATTGAATACCCCTTATCCAAAATGTTTGGGACTAGGAGTGTTTTAGATTTTAGGTTTTTGGGAATTTGGAATATCTATACTTGCATATCTTGGAGATGGGACCCAAGTCTAAACATGAAATTCATTTATGGCTCATATACATCTTATATATATAGCATGAAGGTAATTTTATAAAATATTTGTATTAATTGTTTGGCTGAAACAAAAATTCTATGCAGTGAACCATCAGAAAGCAAAAGTGTCATTGCCTCAGGCACCTTTGTGGACAATCTTGGGATATTTAAGTATTTTGGAACTTTGGATATGGATGTAAGGATAAACACACACAAATACATATATAACAGACTAAATCTAAACTGAAACTCAAACACAACACTAAAGCACTAGTTTAAAACAATACACACTAACTAGGACATTAAACACTGACTAGCTAAACATCTTCCCTTATATGATTTTTAGCATTCGTGCCTGATGAAAAGGCCAGCAAAGATTTGAAAGCTTGCGTAATGTATTTTGTATTTTTTTGTTTTGTGGATTTTTGTTTGTGTTGTATTTTGCTGCATAGCCAACATAGCTAGCCCTGAATATGGCATCTGCCCGAGTGAAGCAATAGCATTGTTGAATGCTTAGCTGTCAAGAGCTGATTATCTCACTCATATGGCAAAGAGTGGGGTGGCCTCAAAATCAGTCCCCATCCCATTTCATTTTAATTTGAATGTTCAGACAGTATCTTACTAGAAGAGTAGTGGAATGGATTTTGAGATGGGGTCTTCAAAAGTATTTGATGTTCTGGACTTTATTGATTATTCACGTTTTTGTTATTTTGTCACCGTAACTGTATCTGTGGTTTTTGCCAAAACCTCATCATAAAATCATAGAGTTGGAAGAGACTTCATGGGCCATCCAGTCCAACCTCCTGCTAAGATGCAGGAAAATTGCATTCAAAGCACCCCGACAAATGGCCGTCCAGCCTCTCTTTAAAAGCTTCCAAAGAAGAAGACCCCACCACACTCCGGGCAGAGAGTTCCACTGCTGAATGGCTCTCACAGTCAGGAAATTCTTCCTAATGTTCAGATGGAATCTCCTTTCTTGGGAACTGATGGAAGTAATTACACTATTACATCTTACTACTATGCTGTTCAATATCTATGTCCGGCCTCTCGCTGGACTAGTCCGGAGCTTTGGGCTGGAATGTTACTAGTATGCCGACGACACTCAGCTCCTCCTAAAGTTGGAACCTGGAGCAACCTCGGTGCCTGACAACTTTGCCCAGTGCCTGGGAGCAGTGACGAGATGGCTGCGGGCCCACAAACTGAAGGTGAATCCAGCAAAGACTGAAATTCTATGGCCGGGCCGCCCATCAGAACTAGTCAATCCACTGCCACCCTTCGAAGGGGAACCGCTGACTCCATATTCCACTGTGAAGAGCCTCGGTGTCATCCTGGACTCTAAAATGACGATGGAGGCCCAGATCGCCTCCACGAGCAAAAGGGCCTTCTTCCACCTACTTCAAGCGAGGCAACTGGCGCCCTATCTACCAACGGAGGCGCTGGCCACGGTGATTCATGCCACGGTTACATCAAGGCTGGACTATTGCAACGCTTTATACGTGGGTCTACCTTGGTCAGTAACTCGCAAGCTCCAGAGAGTACAGAATGCTGTCGCCAGGCTCCACGAAAACACCTATGAGGTGTCACATAATGCCATCCTTACAGCATTTACACTGGCTGCCGGTCGAGTACAGAGTCCTTTATAAGGCCCTGACCCTGACACTTAAGGCATTGCGGGGCCAGGGTCCTACATACCTAAAAGACCGTCTGATACCATCTATCCATCCGAGAGCACCACGGCCAGCCTACGAGAACCTTCTCTGTGTCCCGGGTCTGAGAGAGGCTCATTTGGAGTCCACGAGACAGAGATCTTTTTCCGTTGTGGCCACTGTCCTGTGGAACTCTCTGCCGCCAGACCAAAGAGCCATCTTCGACCTGCCTTCATTTCTGGAGGCACTTAAGACATGGCTATTTAGAAGAGCATATGCATGAGTGACAATCAGTGACCTGGAACCTGTCTATTCCCATATTTTAACATTTTAATATTTTAAAATTTTAATATTTTAGTATTGTAGATGTCTAACTGTGTAAGTCGCCCAGAGCACATTTGTGGAGGGCGACTCATAAATAATAAAATTAGTTAGTTAGTTAGTTAGTAGATAGATGTCTTTTAATGTTTTCAGTTTTGATTACAAATGGTTGCTGAACTCACTAGCCAAACTTTATTGTCCAGCAATTATTTCTGATGTCTAGTCCTACTGTAATTCAGTGGAAATGATTTATAAGCTTGGGATGGTTATGCTTACAGTTTTCATTGGTTTTAGTTGTATTTATGTGCTCCATAAATACTTGCATAGGTGTAGTTAGATTTAAATTTTCAAGGTCATTCCTTTTCAATCACTTTTTAAATTAAGGTGTGTGAAGACTCCCTCTTTGATCTCCCTTCCTGCCTTTAGAGAAGATAGGAAGTCTTAACTAGCAAATGCATTGATGGTAGTCTCCTGTAACATCTCAAGACCTGCCTGACTGGTCTTAAACAAGTCTAAATCACAAGAAGTGTCGGAATATATGGAAGGTTATATTGGGCTGCTATACAATTTCTTCAACTTTGAAAACTTGTCAAAGTCCAAAATATAGTTCCTTCTGAAAAGAATGCAAGGCTCATATTTGTGGATTGGTTAGTTAGCACCAAGATTCCAGTTGACATGGACAGAGGTCATAGCTACTGCCAGTGGTACACAGATTGTATGATCTGAGGGATCATAATTTATCCCCACTTATGTGCCAAGCACTGGTACCATATTTGTGCCCATTAGCAACAACAATTTCTTTGTTTCCTGAAAATGCACCATAGACTGGCAGCCAGTGGCTCATAGACCCTTCTTAGTCCATGGGTTACCACTTGATCGAGTATCCCTTAACTAAAATACTAGAGACTAAAAATGTTGGATTTTAGGGTGGCTGTTTTAAATTTTGAAATACTTGTGTCTGCATATACATACATATTGAGATAACTGGAGATGGGGATTTGGGGATTCCAGATAAGGGATGCTCAACCGGTATTGGTTTATGACATTTCAAATACCTATTTCAACTTCTCTGGTGGCTTTTGACCTTATGACACCATCACATTTCTCCTCTTGAGATGTTTGTTTAGTCTGTTCTGCCTCTTTGAATGATTCATCTGGAATATCATTGAGGTATTGTTTAAAAAATAGTCCTGAAATACTTGTACTATTTTCAGGTGCACAAAGATATTTAGCTTCCTTCTTCCTCCCCTCATCTTCCAAATCTAATTTTTTAATATTTAGTAGCAATGATTTTTAACATTCTAGATTTTACTGCTGATGTAGGCACATTCTCTGTCTCCTTTTCTTTGTTTTGCTGTACACATGTACTCATTAGGGAATGCTGGAAACAGCTGCTTTTACCTTCCCTGATGTAAGCAGGCACACATGACAGCAGTGTGATCACCCACTAGATCAGGGGTGCCCACACTTTTCCAGCATGCGAGCTACTTATATTGAAACCAAGTCAGAGAGATCTATCTACCTCCTCAAGGCTGGAGAGGGGAGGGGTGAGGTGGGGCTTGGCCAGAGGGGGGTGGAGCCAGGCCATGCCAAGCCCCGCCCCCTCCCCTCTGGCTTTGGAGCTCCCAGCAGCTTCTCCAGGCTTGAGGATGGCAATGCCAAGCCAGTGGTGGCATAGCTAGCACAAGGCTGGCTTGGCCCTGCCCTCCACAATCCTGGAGCAGCTGCTGGGAGTGCCGAAGCCGGGGGAGGGGCGGGGCTTGGTGCGGCCTGGCTCCCCCCCCCCCTCTCTGAGAAGCACCCCATCTGGCTGGGATCGACCTCCTTCGGTCCTGGGAGTGACTGGTCGATTGGGCAGCCCTGCACTAGATAATCCCATTCTTTCCCTACTCATATTTTATAGCCTTGTTTACTGCAAGTAACATAAAAATCCTATCTTCCTCCTTCACTATCCACCCAATGTTACAAACAAACAAATAAAGCTAGCTGGAAGATGTGAGAATGTTTATTTAGTGAACCATAACTATCAAAATCCTCCTGCTGTGACCATTGTGGATGTGGAGATATGGAGAATTTTAGATTAAACATTTTAAAAATAAACTTTTGCAAGCTGTGGTATGACTTTTATTGTGGTGACCACCTGCTCTCAGTCATCTCCCTGAGGAGTTTGAAAGTTCACATCAGGTTCTACAGTTTGTTGAAATCTATTCATTTTTCAGTTGGTATTTTGATATTTTGTAAACTTGGCATGTGCTTAGGCATGTTTTCATTCATTTCAGCAGCTTGCGGTTGAACTGCTGAAGTACAAAGTCATTCAGTAATCCAAAAAGTGAACTCCTAGAAATGAATGAAAACATTTGTGTTTCAGTGATGCTTTAGCACCCCATGTCTCCTTTCCATTATCGAATGTGCATCACATTTATTATGAAAAAGTCAGCTTCTACTTAAAATTAGGAGAGAAGATATGAGTTTGAATCACATTTGCAGCAAAATATATTCACGATAAGGAAATGCAGTTGCCACATCAATGTGGCAATTGTAAACCTGTAGCCTGAACTCATCTGATTCATCCTAGCAACATTCTTTTTAAATAAAGGTTACAGTGCCTGAATTAATATGCATGAATAAATCTCAGCATCAGCAGATGGCATCCTGTTACCCACAACCCTCCAATGTTGGAGCTGACCTGTAAATACCAGTAGGACTGCTTTTGTTTAGTGCGGTTATATTTGAAGCATTGCTTGTCACTGTTTTTAAATCCAAATTGTTTTCTGCATTCTGTGTGCATGTTTTTGTCTCTCTGTGTGTACTTGTGTGTATTCGTTTAAAGCTGCTTGTAATCATGACCCAAGTGAATCATTGTTTTAGCATCGGGTGGCATTCCAGTACATTTCTGCTTCTGTTAGGTTTTTGTTTTGCCTTCTCAGAAGCACCATTTTTCCAGGGAAAATGAGATTCCTTTTTTCCACTGGCATGAAGGCATTGTTTTTGCACATTAGACAAGCAGTACTGCCTTGTCAGTCACTGTATTCCAACCAGTTTAAGACCAGTAGAGCTACTGAGCACTGTGTGATTGGCTACAGTATTCTGGGAGGGATTTTGCTGGAAGGAAGGGCTGCAGTCTTTCACCAACCGAATTCAGCTTGCCTTTGCTTCATCATCCAAAGGAAAATCCCCAGATAAGGCATATGGCTTTCAGAGAGGCGGGAGAAAACAAGCAGCAATAATTATTTCACAGGAGACTTATTCACCGTCATGATGCAATTGGAAAGATATGGCCACTATTGCATTAGAAAATTCTGTTTGGTTCATTGAAATGTTCAATAAGCAGATCTGTACAAGGTAGGCAAGGAGATCGGTTTTGTTTTATTGAATGTTTAAAGAGTTTGCTGCAGTATGCGGCATACCATATGTGTTGCTTAGGACGTCAGGGAAAAGAGATTTCTCATATGCAAAAAGACTGTACGTGCATGGTTTTATGTTGTTTTTTAAAAAACACATTTGTAATAGTTCTGTGTCTGTTTACAGCACCACCCTGCTCACAAGTATTTTAAAGACTCACAAATATTTCTGCAAAGAAGCATACGAGCAATAAAACTGTGTGTCTAAATTAATGCAAAAAACAGTGTTTTGGAAGGGGGCTCAATGAATTTTGCAACATAGAGGTTTAAAGAGCATTCATGACATTCAAATATAGGTTGAATAGTCTTTATCTGAAATGCTTGGGAGTGGGACCAGGACGAGGAGTGTTTTGGGTTACAGATTTTTTGAGATTTTGGAATACCTGCATTTCCATATATGGACATAATGAGATGGAATTCAAGTCAAAACATGAAAATCAGATTTATTTTTGTTTCATATACACCTAATATCCATAGCCTCAAGATAATTTTATACAATACTTTTAATATTTTTGTTCATGGAATATACATTGAACCATCAGAAAGCAAACTTGTCATTATCTTAGCCACTCGTGTGGGGAATTTTGGATTTTGGAGAATTTAATACAGTATATCTGAATGAGGGATGCTCTAACTGTATTTTGTTTATAGTGTCTACTTACCAACCATAAGTAAGAACACAGTCCTGTTCCATTCTACCTGGAAGAAAACTCCAGTCTGTATAAGGATGCTTACTCCAAGGAACCGAAATGTCAAGGGCCTTTTTAAAAAAAAGAACTCTTCTGTACAATGCAATACAATATTTCCAATGGTAAAAGATAGATTTTTTCATTAAAGAAATGGCAAATTCCCAGTGTGGGCCTGTATGTTTTGATATATTCCTTCAGTTAGGGTTTTTTGTTTTGTTTTCTTGTCAAACTTGAAAATCGGAACTATACTTAAGAGCAGAAAATGTAGGCTAATAATAATTACTGCAGATATCTGATCTATATATGTTTTCAATGAAAACAACACACAGCTAGTAGATAATTTAATATTCTAAATTTAACTTAATTTCTTTGAATATTGTTGTTTCATTATGCTGAAATGTGTCAACATATTTGACAAAAACTAGTTGCAAACAGGAAATTGAGGATTTGTATTAAAACACACACATATGGTGAGGAAGGCTGCACCACATATGGTGGAAGACTCTGGTTCTATAAGGGACAGAAAACAGAGATTGGGAAGACAGAATCTGGACTTGCTGTCACAGCCTTCTATTGTCATTATTTTCAAGATGTTAGGTATGGAAATTAAAATCATTCCTGAGCAATTGCTACTGTTTGCTTTTTTTGGGCTTTCCAATGCTTTAAAACTTGCTTCTTTTCCCCTTCCACCTCCCACAAACTTAACATTCATAAAGCTATATTGGGGGGAGGGATTAAGTATGAGCAGGAGCTCCTTTGTGGTGTGTTGTGATTATTTCTATACCAAGACCCACTTTTCCAAGATCTTTCCTATTCCTATTAAAAGCAAAAGACACTTAAGCTTCCAATATGTTCAGTGTATCCAAACAAAGCAGTATTGCAAAGCAGTTTGGCTGGCATCAGAGAAATTTTAAAGGCAAGGTTGTAAAGATATATCAAGGTACATATCTTCACTGCAACATTACTCATATTTCCAGAAAGGTTTTGACTCTGTCTCATTGGAAAATGTACACTAGTACACAGTTTTGTATAATTTTTAGTCAATTTAAATTTGCCGTACATTTTTATTTGTGGGTTATTGAGGAATAAATGGTGTTGTGTCCTGGTGAAATAGATGGGTAATAAAAATTGGTTCCCAGGGGCTAAATTCCATTAGGGGTTGCAGTGGATTTTCCTCTTCCCCCTTCCATTTTCCTTGCTGGTTGAAAACCAGCTTAGGAGAGTTTTCCACACGTGCTACAGAAAGACATGACAGGTGTGATGAGGTGGTTATTTATGTATTAATACATGTACTGTATGTTAATCACATGTTTGTTTATGTGTTTAGATAGGACAGTCTTTGAAAGCTACAGAGAGTAGGCAGTAGAATGTTCGCAACAGCAAGCCTCGGGCAGAAGCTGTTGCCATGACAACTGGAAGCCACTCTAGCTTTAGAATGTTCAGTTTGAAATGACAGTTGGGATTTGGCAGTTGCTGAAGCAGCAAGCTGTCTGTTGGAGCTGCCAGTGTGCAGTTCAGTTCTGTGTGTGGGTTTAGGGAAACCCAAGTGTGGGAGAAGTTTAGTCCTAGTTAGGGTTGAGAGTAACCCAGTAGTAGCCAGTTGGCCAGAAGCTGCGACCAGAGTCAGTTGGTTGGCAGTGCAGCTGAGAGAAGCTGGCAGCAACTAGTGAGAGTTGCTGAATATTCCTGAGGGAATTAGTTTATAAAGTGTTGAGTGTTACAGACAAGCAGTAAAGCTTGGGAAATAGGAATAGGAAGCTTAGGGGCTTAGTAACTCAAGGTTAGAGTTACGTTGTGTTGGAAACTAAGTGTTTTAAGTGTGTACCTCTTTGGAGCCTCTTTGAAACCACCTAAGCTGTGTGCCCATTTGTGTAAAATAAACTGTTTAGGTTTTGGTTCAAAACTCTCTCCGTGCCTTCATTCAAATTACAAGTCTCCTCACCACTCTTTACAAGTCAATGGTCAAGCCTAAATTAATGGTGGCAGCAAAATTCTTTACATTTAAACAGTGCAAATCCTTGGTACACCGCAAAGATCGACGCTAGCTTTAGGCGGCGTTTCGATTCTTCACATTTGGTGGCAGCGGTGGGATCACTTGCCCTGCCACGGATTAAAAGTTGGTGTTGACATGTCCACGTCTCCACATTTGGTGGCAGCGGTGAGATAGCCTGCCCTGACACGGTGTAAAAGTTGGCGTGCGAGTACGAGTCTTTACAACAGGCTACAGTGGGTTGGAGCTGATGGTCTCCTTCCCCCAAATTCTTTGGATCTCTTCTTTTCACCATCTTAATTCCACAATTCCTGCTGTCCTAAGTTAATATTTGCGTAGAAGTCAGGTAAGCTGCTTTAAGATTTATCTTGATGTACAAGGGGCCCTTGGTATTGCTGTGACATGGTTCTGAGATCCGCTGCGGATACCAAAATCCATGGATGCTCAAGACCCACCATATACAGTGGCATAGTAAAAGTTAACTTCTATCAAATGGCAAAATCAAGGTTTTCTTTTTTGGATTTTGGGTGGGTGGAATAATATTTTCAAGCTGTGGATGCAGCATCTGTGAGTGCCGAGGGTTACCTGTGTGTTTATAACAGCAATAAAGTATCTGTTATGTTTCCTCCTTGCATTGCAAACTGATCTTAAATTTCTTGAAGTTCAGGTGACTCTTACCTAGCAGTGAAGGGACTGCTGCATCCACAGAACATATCTGCTACTAGGAAAGAAAGATTTTTACTTCTTTCTAATGGTATATATAAGCAGAGTGGGATATGATCTCTCACTAAGATGGTAATTTGTGAGTTAGCATTCTGTCATATAGCTTTTGGAGAGATATGGAGTTGTACCCACGAGATGTCCCGTTTGGTTGAGGCCTTGCTTTATTCTTTCTTGGGATCTGGCTTGTTTAGAAGGAATTTTCTGTCAGGATAAATAGACTGGATCCTGTTAAGCAGGAGTTTCATTCCTGTATAGCATGTGCTGTGGTCCTCTTGCTTGAATTATCAGGAGCTATTTACTGTGTAAGTACTTTTATGCAATGCGTCAGCTCTCTCAGCTTGTGGCACATTGTAGTCTGAACTGCCAAGTTTGGTGAATGGTTAGTCGTGCTGTTTGGTAGGAGATTGGGCTAGAACGCTTGTGGCAGCTTCCAGCTCTGTCATTAATGACCCTGCCTGGTGTGTATCTGTTAACCACAGAGGTAATGAATGATTTCTATTTAGAAAGTAAGCACAAGAAAATTCAGTGGTATCTTTTGTTGTTTTCATGATTCAACCCACATTATATAGTTTGTTTCTGAAGTACAGAAGTCACAGATGCTAACCAATAAAAGACAAATTTCTTCAGCAGTATTTAACTGAATTTAACAATTTATATAAATGCCTCCTTAGGCCACATGTAGAATGTAACTGGTTCATAATAGAAAGGTGGTACAAATGTGAAAAGTTCAAAATATGCTGTAAAAAATTAACGTTTCATGATGTTCTGATTAATGGAAAAGGTGTTGAAAATTTGTTTGGTTGTTACTACAGTATTTCATTGAACACTGGAACATGATCCAGTGTAAACACAGCCATTGAGTTAATCACACATTGGATGAAAAATATAATCTGAAATCAATAGGAGCTAAAAGACCATAGCTTTGACATAATTAAGAGAATTAGCTTTGGTTTTCTTGAAAGCAGGATATTGTTACAGGTACTTAAAGATTATATCCCATACTTATATAAAGATATCATCATAATCATCATAATTATTGGTAATGGTTTATTGATACTTGAGTTTACAATATATTGTACAGGTATTTATAGTGTTGATATAATGCATTATTTTTAAATTGATAGTTTCTTTTACAGCAAGATGATTAGATTTTTTTGGTTCTTATCTTGTGTTTTAGAAATTCGCTCCAATTGTTGTTGCTATCTACCTGAATGTCATCTTCGATTTATGATGTCTCTATGAATGAGAGACCTCAATGGCCGCCCCGCTCAGTTCTTGCAAACTCAGGGTTTTGGCTTCCTTGATTGAGTCTATCCATCTGAATTGTGGTCTTCCTCTTTTCCTACTGTCTTCTACCTTATCTAACATAACTGTCTTTTCTAGTGAGTAATCTCGTTTCATGTATGTCCATTGTACAACAGTCTCAGTTTCGCCATTTTTTACTTCTAGGGAGAAAATTTACTCATTTATTTGTCCAAGATATCCACAGAACTCTTCTCTAGCACCACATCCCAACTAAGTTGATTTTATTCCTATCAGCTTTTCTTCACTGCCCACTTTTCAGAACCATACATAGTAATGGGGAACATTATGATGTGGACCATCCTAAATTTAGGATTCAGTGATATACTTCAGTATCATAGCTGCCCTTCCAAATCCAATCTTCTTTTCATTTCTTTTCATTTCCTGAATGTAATCCGATTAACGATTGAGCCCAGGTATAGAAAATTTTGAACTATTCAATGGCTTCCTCGTCTATTTTAAAATGATATAGTTTGCCTGTGGTCATCATTTTTATTTTCTTAATATTCAACCTTTGCACTTTCTGACTTGACATTTTAAAATGGCATTCCAAATCATTACTATTTTGTGCTAGTAGTGTGGTGTCATCTGCATATTTTAGATTGTTGATGTCCCTTCCTCCAGTTTTCAAGTTTCCTTCTAAATCTAAAACTACTTTATTTAATAATTTTTCAGTGTACAAGCCTTCCTTGGTCCCTTGCCAATTGGAAACCATTCCTTTTCTCCATATTCTGTCCTAACAGTAGCTCTTGTTTTTTAGTACAGAGTGTACAAACTGTTAAATCCATTTTTAATATGCAGTTTGTTTTTCTATATTAATTGGTCATTTCAAATGTTCTGATATATATATATATATATATATATATATATATATATTCTAAGCTATTGCTTTGATCTTAAATTCTGTTAGCTAGTAGTCAGTTTTTAATAAAATTTGGTTTCATTCTTAGTTTAAGGTAATAAGGTTGTTATTTGCATCTCAGTATCTGGTTTGTCACCTCATCTGCATCTCCTGAGTTGTATATACAACTCCTGCATCTATGTATAATATTAGTATTTACTTTTCATTCCTTCCTGCCAAAAACATCCACAACCTGCTTGGCCATTGAATGCTGTGATCATCAGTGAATAGAAGCTCAGTCTATGAATGGTCTGTCAGTGGCACTTCCATGTCGTGGTCTTCTGTTAATATGGAATGCTGTGATCATCAGTGAATAGAAGCTCAGTCTATGAATGGTCTGTCAGTGGCACTTTTGCCCTGACATCTAGATATCTGAAGCCTTCATCCTTTGCCTTGCTTCTATTGCCTACAACTCCAATATCCCAGTTCATTTCTCTGTATGTCAAAAGCTAGCACCATAGATACAGTTTTTCCTTTCCTATTGCTTCAAGGCATAAAGAAATGTTGGGCATAGTCCAGCCATTCCTATTTTTCGGCCCCCACCACTAGTCGCTTACAAGCGGACGAAGAATTTAAAGGACCATCTTGTACATTCAACGTTAAGTTCTCCCCCCCCGCCGCAGTATCATCTCTCCAGGATGCAGACCCTGTGGAGGGTGTTCCTCTTGCCCCCAGGTGCTCCAAAGAAAAGAAATTACTAGTCTCCATTCTCACAAATCTGTCAAAATACGGGATTTCACCAATTGCAATTCGGAGGGATGCGTGTATGTCATCACGTGTGGGTGTGGCCTTCTTTATGTTGGCCAATCGACACGCCCCCTACGCACGAGGATCTCGGAACATCGTTCGCGGATTCGTCAAAAATACGACAATACTATCTTATACAAGCATTTCCTCACGCAAAAACACAGCCCTGAATCATTCAAGTTCGCAGGAGTGGATAAAGTGAGGATCCCCACCCATATGGATGCACAAACCATATTATTAAAGAGAGAAACATGGTGGATCGTCACCCTCCAAAGCGAGTTCCCGGGCGGGTTAAACGAGCCCCTCCCTCTCAACGCCCTCCTTGCGTGAGACGCCCATTTCAGGAAGCATTAATTAACTAGCAACACCGGAGCCAGGGCCACCCTTGGGGTCCTCGGGAGCACGGTGTATATGAATCTTTTCCTCCACCGGATGGTATGTTCTAAACCTATGATTGTATGCTTAGCCAACCAGCTGTACGTGCAGAACTTAGACTCGCATGTTGATTATTATTGCTTTCATTACAGTATATGTTTCCCGTGACGCTGCGCATCATGCCATTTTATGTTGCTGCTTGAGAAAGCCCATAGGGCGAAATGGATCGGGCCTTGCACATCGACCATTGCGGGCCCTTCAGCGTCCTCTGCTGTTAATACTTTCCAGACTCTCGCAACCACACAGTTATTTTTGGATTTCAGTTTAAGAGACTGCATTGTGCTATAGGCACCTGTGTATTGGGTGAAATTGCCAAAGGGAGTTGCATTGCCACAAGGCCTGTATTTTTGTTATATTGTATCCCCTCCCCGGCCTATTCCCCACACCTGTATAACTCTGAAACTGTTTTCCAATGTGTTTATGTTTAATTCATTGTTGCGAAGTTGCCATACATGATTGAAGACCGATTTGGTGTAATGATATTTCACAATGTGTATTTAACCTCCATCGGGTTAATAATACTTGTTCTTTGATAAACCAATATATAGAAATTTGTACAGTCTTACTGTGTTTACCATAGTCTTTTCTTGACATGCAGTTCAGGCCACGAATACATGCTATTGGTTTCCTTTGCATAATGACATATTGGGCTGGAATAGAAGATAGTGGGGTGTTAATCGGCTCTGAATCCAGTGTACTGAACCTCCACTGGAAATAATACCGTGTTTCCCCGAAAGTATGACACCCCCGATTGTAAGACGTATCGGGGGTGTCAGGGGGGTCGGCTAATGTAAGCCGTACCCCGAAAATAAGACGTACCCCCGGCCGCCGCGTCACTCGGTCCCGCCTCTTCCTCCGCCTCCTCCGCCCGCCTCCGCCCGCCTCCGCCTACCTCCGCCTCCATCACCGCCCGCCGTCGCCCACCTCCGCCTCCTCCGCCGCCCGCCTCTGCCTGCCTCCGCCGCTACCGCCGCCGCGCCGCCGGCCCCACACCTGCGCTGGCGCTGCTGGGGACCTACTGCCCATGCGCGAATGTCGCGCATGGGCAGTAGGTCCCGAGCGCGCTGGCGCGCTTGCGCTCAGCGCGCGCTGGCACGCCTGTCCGCGCATGGGCAGTAGGTCCCAGCGCGCCTGGCGTAGGCGCGCCCAGCGCAGGCGTGGGGCCGGCGGCGGCAGAGGCGGGCGGTGGGAGGCGGCGGAGGAGGTGGGACCGAGGAGGAGGCGGGACTGAGTGACGCGGCGGCCAAGGGGAAAGGCTTACTTTCGGGGTACGGCAGGTACCCTCGGCTAATGTAAACCGTACCCCGAAAGTAAGCCGTAGTGGGGATTTTGGGGGTCAAAAGAAAGTAAGATGCTGTCTTACTTTCGGGGAAACACGGTAGTTCCTTTGGACTACTGTATAAGGTGCTTGGACTAAAACTTAGCTTAGACTCAGAGCATTCCCTGCTCCACTCACATACAAGCCACCTGCTGCTGCATTACATGTATTTGGAAACAGCAGTGCTGAACGGAACACAAGCAGTTTTGAGTGGGATGTATTGTTTCATAGACCAGATTTTGTTTTTACATGGTAAAAAGGTTCTATTTTTTAAGCTACTCTTTTTTAAATAAATCAGATTTGATTCATCTCAGGTGCAGTTTGTTACCTTTGTCGCTGCTGACTCACTTCATTATAGTTAGATCCCATGGCACCCACAAAATTTATGTGACAAAAACTTGTGAAAGAGCAGCCACATGGGTAGTAGTGTCTGAATTGTATGAGAATTTTTATAGCACTGCTGTAATGTGTCACTTTGTAGAGATAAATAAACAGTATTATATGCCTGTGAAATTGAGACACAGCGTTTGGAAAAGTTACATCTTTGAACTACATTTTCCAAAATCCTCAAGCTAAAATGGGCAGAAGACATGCCACCCGAAGAGTACTGGAGTGTATAGTCCAAGTAAGTAACTATCCAAGTTTTTGCCGGAAAGCATCAAAACTCTGTATTATGCATCCTATATCATTTTCCACTTAAGGAACTGTTTCATATTTGCATTTGTTTGCTTTTCATAAATTCACTTAGCTCTCTTCAATTGCCTTTAGGCATAAGCATGTATATGCTCAATTTAGCTATTTGGCTTTTTGCACTCGGTGGCACTAAGAGTAACCTAACTGGCCAGATCACTTTCCATTGCAAGCATTATGACCTATTAAGATTTTGACTGGGCTTGACTGAGCCCACAGGCAGAGTAGACCTTGCACAACAATCTTCTTCCTAAAGATTTTTTTCAACCTGCCTCTCAATTATGATTGGAATTCAAATTTTGAGGTGGGTTTGAAATGAGTTTATTATATTTGTCCTGCTAAATTTTATTTATTTATTAATTAAATAAATAAAATACTAATGTGATTTAAATTTTGGTTCTGAATGTTATTGTCTGTGCTTCGGGGAGTGGCGGTATATAAGTTTGAATAATAAATAAATAAATAACTTCTGAACAAGGTCTATATCACAAGGTGTGTTCATTCTAAAAGAATAGAATAATTTTGAAGAGCACATCCTAATAAATAGAACCAGTTCTCTGGAATTATTTCCATGCTTAAACAAGTTCCTATCTGCACAGTATTAGCTTTGGAGATGTTTAAGAAAATTTATATATAAATGTATGACATATTAATTTGGACTCATAATAAAATTACCTTTTCACATCTTCATTACTTGTGCTGCAGATTCTCTGAGATTTGTTTCTGATGAACTGTGTGGAATAATGTGTGATGTTCTGTTTGGGTTTACTTTGAGTATATTCAGGCCTGGATTAGCATCTTCGGCCGCCCGAGGCCAAGACGCCCCATGCTGCCCCCCCAGGACGCAGGGAAGCCACGCCCCCAGGGTGTGGGAAGCCACGCACTGGGGGCACGGGAAGCCATGCCCCCAGGGCGCTGCTGCGCATGTGCGGCAGCAGCCCCGGCCATGCGGCTTCCGTTGCCTCCTCGCACCCTCCTTCCGTTTGCGGGAGGAGGAGGCGGCCGGTGCCGTGTGGCTTCTGTCACCCCCTCCTCCCGCGACCGGAAGGAGGGCCCGAGGAGGTGGATGGAAGCCGCGCGGCCCCGGCCCCGCGGCTTCCGTCCACCTCACACTTTTTTGGTCACGGGAGGAGGAGGTGGACGGAAGGTGCGCGGCACTGCTCGTGGGGCTTCCGTCCGCCGCCTCCTCCTCCACCCACGACTGAAAGGAAGGTGCGAGGAGGAAGGGAAGTCCCGCCCTCCTCCTCACGCCCTCCTTTTGGTCGCGGGAGGTGGAGGAGGCGGCGGACGGAAGCCCCACGAGCAGTGCCGCGCGCCTTCCGTCCACCTCCTCCTCCTCCCGCGACCGAAAGGAAGGCGCGAGAAGGAGGAAGGGAAGTCCCACCCTCCTCGCCGCCTGGGCCGCCCCCGTGCTGAGGAAGGAGGCGGCCAGGAGGAGGAGGAACGGAAGCCTGCTGGCGGGCATGCGTGCGCATGCATGCATGCCCGCCGGCAGGGCGGAGCTTCCCTTCCTCCTCGCCGCTTCCTTCCTTTGCAAGGGGGCGGCCCAGGCGAGGGGAGGGTGCCATTCCCTCCTCCCCGCCCCCTCGCAGCGCTCCCCCCGCCCTCTCCCGAGGTATGATGACTCTCTCGGGAGAGGGCGGGGGGAAAGCGCTGCGAGGGGGCGTTTTTTTAAAAAACATTATGTTTTCGGGGGCCCGAATTTGCTGCCCCACAAAACCTGCCGCCCGAGGCCATGGCCTAGTCTGGCCTTATGGGTAATCCGGGCCTGAGTATATTAAATTCCTGAAGAAATATGAGTAGCAGAAATATATCTTTTGGAATATGTGTGATGTGCAAAGATTGTCAAAATAGAATTTGTAACATGTGAATAGTTGTTTTTAGCATCTGCTAAAATTTGAGAGATGCGGGTTGAAAAATTTGGTGTAGCACTAGTGTAGCCATAACAAATACGAAGTGCTGTGCATAGAGGCAATCTTTTATACTCATTTAATGCCCAATTTTGGTGGAATAATAAAAGCACACAAGAAGTAATAGGAGAATGGTTTAACAATTTGCATTCTATAACATTAGTATTAGTGATATAATTTGCATATGAATTTCTTCTGGGTTTGATAATGCTGGCTAACTAAAACACAAATATTAGCCCTGTTTCTGGATATGTTTGATCTGCCGATTCCAAAAATGTCACCAGATTTCCCCTTTCTGCTCTAGTTTTCGAGATATCAAACACGTAAGTGGTGTGGTAAATTCATTCAGGGTTTTAGTCTGAATCTTAAAAGAGCTCTCCAAAGAACCCTAAAGTCCCTTGTTGACTTATGTTGACCCTGTGAATTTCCTAGAGTTTCCTCTAGAAGTGATTTTCCCATTCCTTCTTCTGAAATGTAGCCTACAGCACCTGGTTTTCATAGGCCATCTCCAATCTGAGTACTAACCAGGGCAGACCCTACTTAGCTTTTAAGATCTTCAAGATATTGAAACTATTTCTGTCTACCACTAAGCCATGAAGCTCATTTTGATCTATATAACAGGGTCATAAATGGTGGGTGATAAAGACATAAACTGCATTTGGAGTTATTTTATATTCTGTCCTTTTATTAATGAACACAAGATAGTATATCTTGAGTTCATTAATAAAAGGACAGAATATGAATGAACTACAAATGTATAAATGAATTACATCATTGTTCTGAATGGGCTGGGATTCACAAAGCATTAGGGGAGAGGTTGGCAAACGGTGTGGGGTTCTTTCCTGAGTCCTCTGGGAAGTACAGCAGTCATTACAGTACTTTTTGGACAGTAAGACAGCAAGAGTCTCTCTTACTACTTCTGATGGTCATAATAGATGTGATATTATTCCTGTGTGAAATCATTTCTGACTTACTGTGACCCTAAGGCCTTGTACGGTGCTACTGGCAAGATTTATTCAGAGGAGGCTTTCCATTGCTTCCTCTGAAGCTGAAATTGTGTGGTTTGCCCAAGAGCCTGTTTGTGGTTTCCATATCTGATTGGGAATTTGAACTTCGGTTTAGTCCAGTACTGACACCACTACACCATGCTATTTCTCTTTTAGATGATGTTATTCATTCAAAAATAAACCTGGAAACAAATGGGCATGGAAGGACTTGGTTTTTTTGGTGTTTTTTGGGGAGGGCAGGCAGTACTACCAGTTTGGGAGCTAGCTTATCTGTTACGGTTAATAGTAGGGAGGTGATATTTGTCAGGGGCATGTTGAGAGAGGAATGGGGTAAGTCTTCCCATATGCTTTCCATTTTTATAAATGATATTCCTGTTAGTACCGTAGTAGTAGTAGTAGTAGTAGTAATAGTAATAATTTATTTGTATCCTGTCACGATCTCCCGGAGGGACCTAGGGCGGCTCACAGGACACACTCTATAGTGCAACACAATACAAAATACAGCTAAATATAAAAAAGGTAATATTAATAACAATAAAATTAACCGCATTACACATAAAACTGATAAAACCTCTATCAATTAAAGATACTAAGAAATGATAAGCTATAAAATAGCAGCTATGTACAATATGTGTCCTTATAAAGTGCAACGATGATCACTCACTAAGTCCTCGAATATAGTGATGTCTTCCTCATTGTGTCTCCTTAAGCCTTTGGAGCTTTCAAAACTGAAGAAGCCACTGCCACTCCTTACTTAAGTTCCACACAACACAGGGGAGGAGTGGGAACATTATCTCCCTTTAAATCAAGAATTTGCACTCTTTTGAAAACAGCTAGGAGCTCTTACATTGTTTGGTTTGAAGTCAGATGCTGGCCCTTGTACCTGAGTCTTCCTGCACATGCTGGAGATTTTTTTTGGAAAGGATTGCCTTTCTTGCCTGATAAAAAGTAAGCGATTATCCTCTGCACTCACCCACCCACACAGTTTCTGCAATGCACACAGTATGCTGGGGAAGGGATGCCTTGTGTCATGCAGGGATTCGGTAGATGTTTATCAGCAGACATTTCATGGTTGCCAGTGGCAACTGCATTCCTGAAATGGTATGTGTTTGGATCCTAATTGCAGGTAATTCTGATGTGACTCTTTGCATTGGTAGTGAGTGATTGATCCAGGGATAGCTGATGGAGAAATGTGGCAGAATTACTCATTCTGAGTAGAAGCAGTGAGTCATGCAGAGAAGTAATAGGTGGGTGCTCTGGGCTTCAAAGTATTGCATGTTCTGGAAATTACAAGATTGGACAGAGTTTTGGGTAAAAATAAATAGTATAAAATAATGTAGAACAGGTATTTGCATGTCTGCTACATGAACACTGAAGACTTTTCTTCTCAAGTCATCCACCCTCTTTTGTTCTTTAAAGCATGTGTGTGTAGTAGTGTCTGTTTGAGATTTGAAAACAGAAAGAATGTTAGGGAAGTCTCTGGTCTAAATTTTGCGATGGCCTGAACATGTTATGTTTCTCTTACAGGTAAAACTGAAATGCTAAAATAAACATTAGAGCTCGGCTATGCCCATGTGTTATAAAAGTTGCTCTGTTTTTAATAGCAGTGACTGAAATTTCACTGTTCAACCTTGTGAAGTATTTTAGGGGAGTCAGAAAAGCTTCATTAAATATTTAGTTATCTGCTGTCTGATTCTTATTTATATCTGTGATGACATCAGATGTCTTGATTTGCTCAGTCTAATAGTAGGGAGGTGATATTTGTCAGGAGCATGCCAAGTCATACTAATTTGATATTAAAGGATCCTATACTTGTACACTGTATCTTGTTAGTGTGTTTATTCTGTAACATTAGGTTATTAATAAGTTTCCAACCCCCTGGTCTAGTTACAGGTAATGCCTAACCAAGGTTTGATAATATGAGAAAAGCTTGACACACTTCTTTCACCCCTGTTGTCGTCTCTTGACATGTTGCAGTTCTGTCAAGTATGATCTGCACTTGCCCTGCAAACCAGGATTTGAAACCAGCCTGAAAGTAAAACAGAAATAAATAAGCAACTAAATAAAATGCGGTTTGGATCAGTCAGGAAAAAATAGCAAACTATAATCTGAAATTTGGAAGGGAGGGAAGAAAATTCATACTCAAGGGGAACGGGTTTTTGAACCTGTGAGTCCTTACGTCTTCTATCTGCTATTTATTATAGCTTCTGTCCCTCATCTCTTACATTTTTTTTATTGAAGGGCAAAGGCATATGCCTTGCCTTCTAATGTTTCAAGCAGGCTTCCCTAACCAATTTCCTCACATAGCATCAAAATATGGTCTGACATTATATCTGAATCAAATATGGTTAGCATTACATTTGAACAAACAACTTATTGCTCTGAGGCTATATATGTTAGATGTCATAATTCTCTCCTACCACCTCCTACCAACTCTTACATACCTTCATACTTTTTAAAGTTTGCTTGTCAGCTAGGGAGTCACTCTAGGTGCCAAACCATTATTAAGTTTCTTCGTTTGTTATCTATATAACTTAAAAACCCTGGTGTATTGAAACCATAAGGTATGTTGAAGAATAGCATGCCAAGCCACTTCTGCATGCTTAGGTGCTCCCACTCTCAACATGGGCAATTGCGTACCATGCTCCTAAAGAGTTTCTAAATTTTCCCTGGTCTTTCAGGATGTCCAAATGAGGACATCATTATGAGGCACAAGTGCAAATGCTAGTTTAACTTCCAGAACAAGGTGGTTAGAATTATAGAGCTGGAAGATACCACAAGGTCCATCTGGTCCAATCTTCAGCAGTGCAGAAAGACACAAACAAAGCACCCCTGACACATGGCCAATCAGCACCTTTTTAAAAACCTCCAGAGGAGGCAATGACTCTCTTGAGTCATTGTATTCCACTGTCAAACAGCTCTTACCATCAGGAGAAGTTTCTTAATGTATAGGTGGAATCTCTTTTCCTATAGTTTGAATCCATGGCTCCCTATCCTTATCTCTGGAGCAGGCTAAAATCACCAAGTTCTCTCATAGGACATGTTTCCCAACCCTTTTTTTCTTTTCTTTTTGGTTGCCTTCTTACAGACATGTTCCAGTTACTTCTTGGATTGTGGTGCCCAGAATTGGACATAACATTCCAGGTTATGTCTGAACCAAGCAGAACAGAGTGGTAGTATTACTTCCCTTGATCCAGTGTCATTTACTATACCTCTTACCTTTTCAAATACAGGTGAAGGGTGCTGAGTATCCTTCTAGTCATATTAAGGCAACCTTAAATCCATCTCCTAGACAAAAACAAAAGATGTTGGCCTGTTAAGGATGTCAAAAGAACACAAAAAGTTCCTTTATACTGAGTCAAACTGTTGACTCACTCTAGTATTTCCATCATTGTTGGCAGTGGTTCTCCAGGGGTCCAAAAAGGAGCTTCTCCCAGCCTTATTTGGGTATGCTTGGATTAAATCTGGGTCCTACACATGCTCTATCAAGGATTGCATTCATTTACCATGGCTTAGACAGCTTTAAACCACTAACTTGATCAAATAACAGGAGGAAAGTCTCTTTAGAGTTTCTGTGTAGTGGTCCTAGAGTGCCTTCAACCAACCAAATGTGGATATTGAAAAACCCAAAATATTTTAGGGGAATTTTGACGGTGTTTTGGGGTCACTGTTCCTTCTGTGCTTTGCTGCAGCCCCGGATTTAGTTTTTTCTTTTCCATAGTCACACAGATGAGCATCATAGTGCATCAGATTTTGAACAACCTAAGCAATTGAAGAACAATGTAGGTTCCTTGTCTTCTCTGTCAGAGACTAGATTAAAACTTCTGCCAAGGTGAGATGAGAGGTTTTGATGGTAGAACACCTGTTGTTGATCCACAGTTCTGTTATTGGGGCACAAGCAAATTTAGCTCCCTGTCACAACACATTTCAAAATGCATGAACGAATCTGTCCCAATACACAATTATCCAGCGTTGCAGAAAGGAATTCCTTTCTGGGGAGTTTCTGCCTTCGTAGCTGCATGAGGCTGCTTCCTTTGCGGTTGGTGGTATACTTTTCCTCCTGCTTTCCCACATGGCTTATGCATCATCAATGCTGTCATAGTATAAAGCGAGCTTTAAAGCAAACCTAAAAGATTTCCTCAATAAGCTCATTCCTATATTGTAAATAGTATGAAGCTTGTTGAAAAATTGAGCCTCACTTGTAGGCTCAATTGCAGCCTCACATGATAGCAGATTAAGTAATTCTTCCAGGGAAGACATGGCTCATTTTAAATGATATAAAGAAGAAAGAGTATTTAAAAAGTCATGCACAAGATTCAAAGCACATAACATTGAAAATGAATTTTATCCAGTTATTTCATTGAACACCTTTTTTTGGTCACCTTTTCACTTTTGGCTCAGTGCTGTTTTAGTGTGAAGATTTAAAAATGCATATGCTTAATTCATGGGGCAAGCCATAGTATTTTGAATGAATTTTACGGTTGCATTCTGATTCTTCTAGGAGGCAGTACAAAGAAAACAATAACTTGCATAATTTGAAGAAAACCCCAAGGAAATAAATACAAGCTATTCATAAACAGCAACTAGATAATCCTAACTAGGGCAGCAATCCTAGTAAACACAGTACCAGTGAGGCATTTCCAGATAGCACAAAAATGCGTTTTTTAAATGGTGGTTTAAAAAATCCTGGGACCTGACTTCAAATCCCTACACAGACCTGCTAGTATTGGGATTGGGCCCTCTTCTCTCCTCACAGGCTTTCTCTGTATTGGAACAAGATGGAGGACGGATGGGGGACATCTGATGGAAGGTTTTTTAAAGAAAAAGAAAGAAAAGCATTCCGTTAAGTGCACATGCAAATACTTTAATATAAATATAAACAGATTTGCATGTGTGCATATGAGGTTCATCACATAACATCTAGAACAAAAATTTCTGCTGGATTTCTCCCTTTCCCGATTATTTATTCAAGGTCTTTGTAATATTATAAAGTTCGGAAAGTTCTAATTGCTCTCTGTTTGTGCTTCCTTTAACTCAGTTGTATGTCTGTTTCACAGCCCAGTCAGCCGATCAGCTGTTTTCAGGCTTTTAAAAAAGCGGACGTATGCTGGAGCAGTCTCCACAAGGGGAAGTGAAGGAAATCACGTTTTTTGCAGGTGCAGGAATATATAGTGATGTGGATATGCACATTTTCCAGCCGGAATTGGAATAAAAGGGGACCTTTTTACCCCATGTTTTAATCCAATGCAGTGAATCAGTGCAGATTTACCGCTAGCGTCATATAGGCTCCACCCCCCCCCCCCTTTTAACCTGGTAAATTCTGTGTTTTAGATACTGTTTAGATTGACCCTAAATGTGCATAGAATTGCACTGCACTGGTAGTAAACACTACATAGTTACTTATTTCATTGTTTCATTTTTTTTAACTTCAAACATAATGCTAGTGTAATCTTAAAATTGGGTACCAAATGCTTGGTGGTGGTGAGAATAATAAATAGTAGTACAGTGTTCCCTCACTACTTCGTGGTTCGCTTTTAGTGGACTCATTGTTTTGCGGTTTTAAAAAAAGTATATATTGTGGTATTTTCGCTGTTTCTCTGAGGCACTTTCCCTCCTCAGTCCTCCCTCCCTCCCTCCAGCCTTGAAGGGCCTTTCTTTCCTTTAAGTTTATAAATACTTAAAATAGTGTATAACTACTAAAATAATGTATAGATATTAAAATAAATATAGCGTCCCTACATCACGGTTTTTCACTTTTTGCGGGAGGTCCTGGAACGTTACCCCCGCAATAAGTGAGGGAACACTGTACTTAAATCTCCTGTCTGTGTAATCCTGACCTTCAAATGCCGACCCAAACAGATCAAGGCAGAAACACATATTTGAAGTGAGTCCAGAGAAGCCAGTAGTAACAAGGGAGAAAAAAGTTTATAAGTGCCATAGTGAAAGTACCTAGATAATAGAACTGATTTAGTTGTATATGAATTATACCTGTGTATTGCTTCCTTGACATACCTGTCGATTTTTAAATGTACAGCAAACTTTGTCAAGATGCAGCTAATGTAATAAAACATCTCTTAAGGAGGGGAAGAATCTGAGTGTTGTTTGAATATAATTTCTCCTTTATCTTTACAGGCCCATGCGTTATAAGTGCCTTTGTGAAGCTGCTTGTACAAAAGAAAGCCGTATTTTTACAAGATGATCTCGGCCAGCTAGATCCTGCTCTTCTTACCTTGTGTGTCATCTGTAGTACTTTGCCAGCTGCTTGACGTGAAACTGACTCCAGTGTTTGCAAACCCCGAGGACAATATTAAGTTGGGCATGAAAACTGCTGAATGCATAGCATATCTTGTGTAATCAATGCCAACAAAGAGGACACAAAATGTCATCAAGGAGAGTCACTGCATGAAAACAACATTGTTTGACAAAACAGTCAAGAAGCTCACAGTTTTGAAGCCAGAAATGCCATTGAGCATGAAAATTCTACAACCAAATGTATACAAGTCTGCAATCACACTGATGGATGATTAACACATGTATTGATACATTTTTACTTAATCCAACTTTGTCTGCAGTGTCCTCTCCTAAGCATTTGTTACATTGTTGTTGCTTAAAAGGGGGTTCCTGACTTGTTGGAGTTCATAACTGGAGAGGATTCTATATACTCACCAATTCAATCTTACACCATGGCTTTGAATGTTGCTCCTGTAAGAGACACAAAATGGCTGACATTAGAAGTGTGCAGGCAGTTCCAGAGAGGAACTTGTTCACGCTCTGATGAGGAATGTAAATTTGCACATCCACCCAAAAGCTGCCAGGTTGAAAATGGAAGAGTCATTGCCTGCTTTGATTCTCTAAAGGTAAGTAAACATAACAGGATGATATTGGTTATTATATGTTTTTAATGTTTTTTTGTGGTATTGTATTGATTTTATATTGATTTTATAATTCTGTTTTAAATGTTTAAATTGTATATTGTGGATTGTTATGGGATCAAATTTCTGCCAATTTGTTATCCGCCTTGAGTTGCATTTAGACTTGAGAAAGGCGGGATAGAAATATTGGAAATAAATAAATATTGTAAATAAATTCCTCTACTCTAGGTACCATGACACAAAACTATCCAGTAAGAGCTTTCTCCATTGAAGAGTGACTTAACATATTTTAATTTTTAAAAAAACACCCGTATACTCTTCAGAGCCTTGTGTTTGTGGCACCAAGATTTAAAGTGAGGCTATGGCTGAAATAACAGCGCTCCACGCAGTCATGCTGGACACATGGCCTTGGAGGTGTCTACAGACAACACCAGCTCTTCGGCTTAGAAATGGAGATGAGCGCCACACCCCAGAGTCAGACACGACTGGACTTAATGTCAGGGGAAAACCTTTACCTACGGCTGAAATCTGTCCTTTCAAATAACTTTTTTGGATCATGATTATCAGAATCCCTCAGCCATTGTGGTGACTGATCAGGGTAGGGATAGGGCCTGTGGTTAAAAAAGTAACTTCCTCAACTCCTCCTATTCCACTGGTTTAACTCCATCTACTCATATCCATATAGCTTTCCAGGCCTGGACAGCAAGAAGAATGTGTGAAGCTAATTGAGGTTCAGCTTGAATACCCTTCTCACTAGCTCCTTTCTTTCAATACAGAATATCCTTTTGCATACTCAATACATATATTTTAGAAGTATTTGTTGTGCTTTCTGGAGATTTCCTATACAATAGCATCCCTTGTATCTACAAGATTCTTACCTTATATACATGTGGAGCGGTGTGTGGGTGTGTGTCAACAAATGGTTTCCTGTGCGGTGTTTTTGCCATATTACTTCAAAAGAAACAATTGCCATTTCATTTCAAATTGATCAGACCTGTTCTGTTCTACAACTTTGAATCTTGACCTAGAAATGTTTAGCAGCCAGAACGATGACTCCATTCCAGTCATCTGTCGCAAGGCAGAGGGGTCTGTCTTCTCATCCAAAAGGTGAGCTGTTGGGTCAGAGAGGCAGGCTCCTCACATATGGCAATGAGAATGGACTTAGATTATGTAGCTCCTTTTGAAGACGGGGCAAAAGCTCTGAATATTTGAATGCACAGGTATTTCTTAGAGTTCACTTCTTGAGAAACCAAAAGGATCTACTCCAAATCACATACGTCGCCCTTGAATATTGTAAATTCAATACTTCAGTTCTAAACATAGGAGCCAGTCCAGTTGAATTACGTAAGAAAAAACATATAGAATAGGGGTGTATAATCTGAACATAAGATAACAAATACAGGGTAAAGCACTGAAACTGAACTAGTTACAGTTCTGTTTGTATGAAACCTATGGAAATTTACAGTTAATTTCAATATTTATTTGGTTTTTTAAATTCTGCCCTCAAAAAATTCTCGTGACTGTTTACAAAAGTTCAAAAGGATGTAATCAAATCCAATACATTAAGCATGCACCACAGTTTGCATTGAATATGCAATTCAAATTTGGGGGGGGGGGGGACCCTTAAGTATGAAAAACTGAGAAAAAAGAAAGTTTCCCTGGGAAGAGATTTCTATTGTTGGGGAATCTTCTATGTAGTATTATTTGAAATGCATTGCATATGAGACACAGTAAATTTCGTAATCTAGACATTTCTGATAGCTACCGCTTTGGATAATGAAGGAAGAAATGGGGAAATCTAAAGGATCATCTTTATTTTCACTAAAATGTAGACCTTTTTAAAGCATTACAGATTTTAAAATATGCCCTTATTTCACATGTTATGTTAAATCACAATTTCTACTAAATCTATTTCTACGTGATATGTTGAATTGTTTTTAACTTGTTTTTATGTTTTATTGTAGGGCTACATGTCTGTGACATGTTGCCCATGTGTATTTTTACTGTTATCCGCCCCGAGCCTGTAGGGAGGAGCGGAATACAAAACTGAAGAAATAAATAAATAAATAAATACTATTTGATTAGAAAAAAGTTACAAATGGCGCTTCCAAATAGATGGCAGGCAATCCATGGGTTTGGTTTTTTTTTACTCTTATTCTTTTTAGCCTTTTGGCACCAAACTGAATTGTTCATATGTTCATTCTCATCTTAGTTGTGCAGCAGCCCACAAAGTAATGGTAGTAATTATTGCTTATCATTTTATATTTCCCATAAAATTATACCTGTATTTCATATATAGTGGACAAACAATAGCTGAACTGCTTCCATTCATTCCAATTCATGTCTCCTTTCTAGCTGTGATTGCCTGCTTTGTGACAAACTATTGTGTGTCCCTTCTGAATCAGGCATACTGTCGTGTCTAATTTGATTTTTAAATCCATATTGGAAGCACACTTCATATCGACGTTTCAACTTCCAATTTTGAGGCCACCTATGGGTCATACTTTTCGTTTGTCTAGCTTTAAAGTAATAGTATACTATGGTTTGCCACAATCTGGAATTTATTTGGAGTCGTCCTTCATCCCTGCTGGTTAAGCAGTTGTGGTTTTGATCATTCAAAGATCTGATTGATAAATATTTGAAGGTCCTCTTGCACTTTGTGGTCAACTTCTACCAGATTCCTAAAGAGGTGTTCTCACAGGTTAAAAAGAATAGCAGACCATTATTAATGGGTTTTTTTGAATTTTGTGAGGCTACTGTACCTGTAACTTCCACGAATGTTGAGGGCTGGCTGCATTTATTCATAGATACTTATACAGTGACTTTGAGTATGAGTGTGTGATGTGTCTGTGTGCAAATAAATATACACATATGTGTCTCTGTGTGTATATCGAAAATGTTCGAAGTGGTGTATAATATTAACTATAAGGCTTTTTCAGATTCCTCTCAATAAGAATGATATGTCATGATGTATTCCTTGTTTGCCGAGTGTCCACATATATTTTTGGGGTTGGGGGGGGGGGGGGGTGCTGATTGTAGAAATTTGTATTTTACAGTTTATAGCAATAGGGCTGGAATCAGATTTGGTGAAATGGTGCTCTGCTTTAAATTTTAAAGTTACAGTACAAAAGTGCCATTTCAATTCCGCATTACAATACAACAACAACAACAACAAAGAGACAGAAAGGAAGAGAACTTGAGGCTACATTTTTGTTCTAATAAGTCTTGGAAATAAAAAGAAATGCACTTGAGGGTAAAAGGTTACAGATATCTCTAGGAATTGGTAGAAATAGTAAAGAAGACACAGACATGATTGGAGACTTCAAAAACCTAAGATGCACTTCAACAAATACAGCAATCCCTCAACATATGTACCCTGACTGTAGGACCTCATAATAAATAAAATGGTACATTAATTCAAGAAACACCCATAGAAATAAAGGTGGATTGCACTGGGAAGGCTTGTAAAACCTGTGTCTTTAATTTGGGCATAAAAATAAAAATGGTCTGTGTTTTGAAGAATCCTTTACATATTTGATGCCACCTTGCAGAATTTGGCTCCAAACAGCTACAAAGGCAGACTTCAAAGACATGAGTGGCACTGTTAGGTGTCAACAGTTGACCTAAAAGATTGAAGGGTTTTATTAAAGCAAAGAGGTCTTTCAAAATGCCAAGCCCCCAGTTGTTTGATTTTTATTTTATTTTTAAGATTTAAATAAAAAAATTTCAAAGGGACTACATGCAGGACTTTCCTGCAATATATGTCCTTAAGGCCATAATCCTGTACCTATGAACTCATTTCATTGGGGCATGCTTCTGAGTAGGTTGTATAGGATTGCATTTCCTGTTTATTGTGATATGACCTGCACTGTTCTCATTCCAATAATAGATTTTCCTTAATAAGCTTTAATTCCAACATGTTAGAATATACACAAAAACACTTAAAGAAATATGCATGTTTTATGGCCCAGCTTACTTGTGCGAACGCATCTGCCTCTATGTCCCACCTCGTAACTTAAGATCATCTGGGGAGGCCCTGCTCTCACTCCCGTCAGCATCTCAAATGCGGCTGGTGGGGACAAGAGACAGAGCCTTCTCGGCTGTGGCTCCCCGCCTGTGGAATGCGCTACCAAGCGAAATACGATCGACCCCATCCCTCCTAGCATTTAGGAAAAAAGTGAAATCCTGGTTATGAGACCAGGCCTTTGCACAGTAGCAGAATGCAGAATGTGGATTAGTATAGGATTCGCAAGTTGACAGACGAAATATAGCTTCCAGTTTTTAACCTGACTTGTGGACGGAACATTGTTTTTAACTTAACTGAGTACTGTGATGTTGTTTAAATGTTGTAAATGTTATTTTTATGGTTTTTATATTGTATTAGGTATCACATTGTTGCTTTGTTGGCCGCCCTGAGTCCTCCATCAGGGGTGAGAAGGGCGGGTTAAAAGTATTGCAAATAATAAATAAATAAATAATGTCAATACCATGTTAGGATATGCAGCAAAACTCTGGAAAGTTGTGTGTGTATACAAATACATACATATCCTAGTAATAATCTCCTGTTCAGGTATTTCTGTATGTGCCTGGTTTAAAGAGTGCTGTATGTTTGAAAGGAGTGAGTGGCTGTGAAGCAACATCAGAAACAACCCTAGGAAAAAAAGATAGGTCTGTTCAGGAAAATATCCTGGCTTTATACTGTACCAGTTCTTCATGCAAACAATTGTCATTGTGTAGCATTAATGACCTTAATCCGTGGATTATGGTATTGAATTGCAATAGCTTCTTTAGAGATGCTTTAGCTCTGTTGACGACACTGGAAGTAAGCATATTTAGTTAATATTGCACTCTTTGCTCTTAGTCTGGCATGAACTGCTCAAAAGAATTCAAATTGGAGGTTGTTGTGCCATAATAACCTGGATCCCTATTATTACCTCCAGCAGCTTCAGACTGGATCATCTCCATTACACAATGGCTGTCCGTCTTGTTTTATTCTGTGCCCATTTTTAGTTTTTAGCTAGATGGACACATTGAAACTGTGGGGCCTGGACTCTAGCTATGATACAGGGCCAACCTGAGTGCGATGGCAGTGGTGGAAACACTGGTGGTTGGGTTCCCTCATGTTAAGGTCCAGTCAGCCTTGTAAAGCTTTTTACCACCTTTCTCTTGGTTTACCTGCTGTGGCTGTCCATGGACAAGAATAGTCCAACCATGGTGGTTCATGCTCTGGTAACCTCCTGCTTGCATGACTACAATGTATTGATAATGGGCTGCCCTTGAAGATGACTCAGAAACTGCAGCTACTGGTGAAAGTGGCTGCCAGAAACAATTAGGTGAAATTAGATCACAGCAGTTACATATCACACTGATTCTGAAAGGACTGCACTGGCTATTTTCTTCTGGGAAAACCGTGGGCTACACCGTACAGAATACGTAAGAGCGAATAGGGTAACAATAACATCAAACACGATTAGAAAAATAATTATTCATTTGTAGCATCAATAGACATAAGAGTCAATAAACATTTCAATAATAGGGTGCTTACAATAGCATTATTCACATACATAGAAATTATACACAGAGCAAGTAATGTTGTTCATACGAGACCTTCCACATGCGTAGAGCCGCCACTCCCATTAATACATAAATCCATTAGAGGGGCAAATGTAGTTGCTGGTGTAGTGGCGAATGCAACTACATTGACCAGAACCCTTAGCGACACGCCATTGTGCGCAGCTTGGTGTATAACACAGGCGCTTCCATGCGCCATTAGCGGGATATCTAACTGCCATTCTCCCAATTCGGGCTTCCTATCATCCTTCCCTGCCTTCCATTGGACTATTTCTCCACCCCAGCATCTTCGTGAGCCAGTCTCCATTTTCCACCCCGTTCATTTCAAGGATACTCCTTCTGGGACACTTATGGGCATTTGCCCCTCTAAGGGATTTATGTATTAATGGGAGTGGCTGCTCTATGCATGTGGAAGGTCTCGTATGAACAACATTACTTGCTCTGTGTATAATTTCTATGTATGTGAATAATGCTATTGTAAGCACCCTATTATTGAAATGTTTATTGACTATATCAGGGCTGGCCAACTGTCAGCCCGGGGGGCCGTACACGGCCCCCCAGCCTGTTGGACACAGCCCCCGCTATGCCCCCGGCCGCCATTTTTAAATGTTTTTTTTTAAAAATTAATTTTTTAAAAAAAAAATGGCGGCCGGGGGGGAGGGGGAGGCGGGGCAGGGAGGAGGAAGAGAGCTAGCTTCTCCTCCCTGCACCGCCCCCTCCGTCCCTCTCTCCGCGCCGAAAAGGAGCAGTAGGCGGTGCCAAGGGCAGCGCGTCACGCCAGGCCTCTGACGCACTGCCCTTGGCGCCGCCTTCTGCTCCTTTTCGCCGGCTCCCCCTCCCTAGGAAGGGCGGGGGAGACGGCGCAAAGGAGCAGTAGGCGGCGCCAAGGGCAGCGCGTCACGCCAGGCCTCTGACGCGCTGCCCTTGGCGCCGCCTTCTGCTCCTTTCGCCGCTCCCCCTCCCTAGGAAGGGCGGGGAGACGGCGAAAGGAGCAGTAGGCGGCGCCAAGGGCAGCGCGTCATGCCAGGCCTCTGACGCACTGCCCTTGGCCCCGCCTTCTGCTCCTTTTCGTCGGCTCCCCTCCCTAGGAAGGGCGGGAGACGGCGAAAAGGAGCAGTAGGCGGCGCCAAGGGCAGCGCGTCACACCAGGCCTCTGACGCACTGTCCTTGGCGCTGCCTTCTGCTCCTTTCGCCGGCTCCCCCTCCCTAGGAAGGGCGGGGGAGACGGCGAAAAGAGCAGTAGGCGGTGCCAAGGGCAGCGCGTCATGCCAGGCCTCTGACGCGCTGCCCTTGGCGCTGCCTTCTGCTTTTTCGCCGGCTCCCCCTCCCTAGGAAGGGCGGGGGAGACGGCGAAAGGCAGTAGGCGGCGGCCAAGGGCAGCGCGTCATGCCAGGCCTCTGACGCGCTGCCCTTGGCCCGCCTTCTGCTCCTTTTTGTCGGCTCCCCTCCCTAGGAAGGGCGGGAGACGGCGAAAAAGGAGCAGTAGGCGGCGCCAAGTGCAGCGCGTCACACCAGGCCTCTGACGCGCTGCCCTTGGCGCCGCCTTCTGCTCCTTTTCGCCGGCTCCCCCTCCCTAGGAAGGGCGGGGGAGACGGCGAAAAGGAGCAGTAGGCGGCGCCAAGGGCAGCGCGTCACGCCAGGCCTCTGACGCGCTGCCCTTGGCGCCGCCTTCTGCTCCTTTTCGCCGGCTCCCCCTCCCTAGGAAGGGCGGGGGAGACGAAAGGAGCAGTAGGCGGCGCCAAGGGCAGTGCGTCACGCCAGGCCTCTGACGCGTTGCCCTTGGCGCCGCCTTCTGCTCCTTTTCGCCGGCTCCCCCTCCCTAGGAAGGGCGGGGAAGACGGTGAAAAGGAGCAGTAGGCGGCGCCAAGAGCAGCGCGTCAGAGGCCTGGCATGACACGCTGCCCTTGGCGCCCGCCCCGCCCCCACGCGTGGCCCCGCCCCCTGCTCACTGATCACCTACGGCCCCCGAGGTGATCAGTGACACTTCTTCCGGCCCTTGGGTCGGAAGAAGTTGGACAGCACTGGACTATATGTCTATTGATGCTACAAATGAATAATTTTTTTTTCTAATTATGTTTGATGTTATTGTTACCCTATTCGCTCTTACGTATTTCTTCTTGGCCCATTTCAAGATGCTGTTCCTTTCTTTTAAAGCTCTAAATCAGGGGTCCTCAAACTTTTTAAGCCAAGGGCTGGTTCACAGTCCCACAGACTGTTGTGGGCTCTGGATTATAGTTTGAAGAACCCCCCCCCCCCCAAGAACAAGGTGTTGTGTGCCCTCAAGTCATTTTAGACTTAGGGAGACCCTGAGTCTAAAGTTTAGGGTGACCTTGGAGGGCTGCATCTGGCCCGCAGACTTTAGTTTGGGGACCCCTGCCCTCAGTGTTTAAGGACCCAAATATCTGCAGGAATTCACCTCCCTGTATCCATCTGCTTTAAACTTGAGATGGTTTGGAGAACTTATTTTCTGAAGGTACAGTATGTCATGACAGCAGAGAAATCTCTTTTAGAGGGTATACCCTAATTGTGGTACATTTAGGGTAGGTGGCACCCAGTTTAGCTCAGATATTTTAAATGTTTAATTGATTTCTTCTGCTTTTTTCCTGCCCTCTCTTTTGATTTTGTGTAATTATTTTCTTACAATCTGTTTGACAAGTCTCAACAGCTTCTGATGCCTTCCAAAGGAAACCATGAAAAGAGTTCTAAAAGATAGTAATAAATAAAAATATACCCAAGGAACTGCATCACTGTTTAAGCAACACCCCTTTCTTTTGCACCGTGTAACTAATGGAGCTAAGACTAACCCGACTTGCCAGATCAGTTCCCATTGCAAGTATAATTATCCACTAAACTTGTCTAGACTTAGCCCAACCCCACAGGCAAAGCACAACTAGTTGTAATCTTGCCATACTGGAATGATCTATGGCTCTTCCACTGTACACTGCTTTTGGGAAATACAAAATGCAAACATGTTCCTATATCATCTGTGGGCACATCTACACAGCCACTTAATCCTGAAGTTAATGCCTGTTCTCATTGTAGCGGGGACCAGCTGGTGGCTGTCATTCATTGCCTGGTGTCGGCCAGGGTATGGGAGTGATTGGGGAAGGAGGGTGACTTCTGTTTTCCCCCTTCCCATTTTACTATGGCACCTCAGCCAACAGCACAGCAGGTGATGCGCAATGGCCACCAGCCTTTTCATGCCTAGTGGTCGGCAGTACAATGACAACTGGAGGAGCATGGTCAGGACTCCTTTCTGCCTCCACAGCAGCCCACGTGGCCAGGAGTTGATCAGAGTTTGAGGCTCTGGATCGACCATGGGATACTATGTCAGTGTAGAACCATCCTGTGATGTGGCTTACATTTCTGTCAGCAACACCTTAATTCCTTCCAGGTTTTTATCATTGTTTAATTATTGACTACATAATTACATTGAAATTCCTGTTACACACAGGGATAATACGTATAAGCATACATCCGTAATTCTGAAATAGAGTCAACATTGTTCAGAATTACTAAAGCTGCACCAAGAGTGGCCTGGGTATCCCTGTGGTGGCAGGGTGTTTTTGTGAGCATGTCCCTTGTTCCAGAATATTGGGGTGAGATACATACTATACTATAAGCCTCTGGTGTATAAAGGGTTTCTTTTCTTCTGATATTTGCTTAAAAGGAATTACATGGAGTACAGATCCCCCCCCCCCCTGTACTATTAAATAGTGCTTCAAATGAGAAATTCCACTTCATAGGGAATGTAAGAATCCAGCTCTTCTCCTTTTCCATGCTAAAATCAATTATGTACAACAGTATGTACAAAACAGTATGTACATACTGTGTAGCAACATGCTTAGATCAAGACAGAAAAAAACCCACTGCTTCAAAAGCCATTGTTTTAAATCGAACTTCCCTTTTATTGGTTAGATATTTCCTATGGTTATTTATCCAACAGAACAGCAGTTTAGACTGCATTGCAGTGCTCACTTTACTTGTGAGTTGAGCTTGACTGAACTCGGGGTTATTTTGGAACAGTGATATATAAAAGTATACTGTGCCTTCTTATTCTAGACATGAACTTCTGTTTGATGCACTCTGGATACATGTAAGGATCGTAGACTAACATAATATATTTCCACAAGAGAGGAAAGAAAGATTCATATTTGGCAGGTATAGTGAAATGTTTTTCACACGTGATCCTTATCTATCTTTATTTTATCTGTATACCTTAATAAAGCGGAATGTTGTATGCGTGTGTGCGTGCGGAGGGATATGTGGCAGCGTTCCGATTGGTTGCTACTGTGGGGATTATTTGCATAAACGACTCCCATTGGCCAGCCAACATGAACATTCCAAGACTCTAAAGTGCCAGAGGGTGGTAAGGAAAAGGCCCGAGGCAGTCAGGCATGGTGGGAGTTTAAGTCCAAAACACTTTTCAGCCCCCAACAATGAGACAACAAAACCAAACTTGGCACACAGAACCCCCAAGACCCACTTTACGTCTTGGTGCAATTTGAGGGAGGATGGACCATGGATTGGCCAGCATTTATTTTATTTATTTTATTATTTCAATTTGCTAAACCGCCCTTCCCGAATCTCAAAGGTGCCAGACAAAGTTCTTTACAAAAAGGCTTCCTTTAGCTGATTTTAAAAACTAGCCCTCAGCCTGAATTGACAGTAAGGCTTCCTCAATTTTATTCTCCTGTCTAGGCCTCAGCCTGAATTGATATTAAGGCTTCCTCAACTTGATTCTCCTGACTAGGCCTCAGCCTGAATTGACAGTAAGGCTTCCTCAATTTTATTCTCCTGTCTAGGCCTCAGCCTGAATTGATATTAAGGCTTCTTCTTCGTGTGGTCTGTGAAATGCACACAAATGGGTTTACTCCCGCGCATGCGCCAGAATCTCGGACATACTAGCTAAAGTTAAAGATTTACATAAGCCCCTCCCACTCCCCCCTCATCCCCGATTGAGCTACCTATTCAGTTCCTTTTCCGCCTAGCCAGCGAAAGGATCTCCAGACTACTAGCTCCTCGCTTAAGACCACGGATTGCCTCGACTATCAGATAAGATGTCTTCTCTCTCTTTTAAAAAGTGCTCAGATTGTGGAGCAACTTTGCCCCAAGAGGATAATCATGCTAAATGTCTCCTCTGTTTGGGAGAAGCTCATATTCCCCAGACTTGCAAAATTTGCAGGTCTTTTTCTACCAGAGCTCTAAAGAGCAGAGATTCCAGACTCAAAGCTGCTCTTTTCGAGCAGTCTATCACTTCCACAGGGACCGGGCTCTCTCATTCCTTGAGCCAGCCCTCCCTGCCTTCTATCCCTCAAAATCCCACTCCTCTAAGTGCTTCGACGGATAGTGCCATTCGCGAGTTGGCCTCTGACTGCCATTGAGCCACTGCGAAAAAAGAAACAAAAAGCCTCTAAACATGCCCTCCGGTCAAAAGACAAGCCAAAAGAGGTTATGGCACAAAAACAGCCAAGGCTCCTGGCCGGCCCTGCGCCTCCCAGTCCTTGCATGCCCCTGTTAGCAGCAGAGACGCTGCAACTTTTTGAGGGGGAGGATGATATCTCAGGAGTGGAAGATCCCCCCCAACTCCTTCCCATGCAGCTTCTCTCCTCCGTCACCGAGGGAGACCCTCCCTCCACCTCTCCTCCTTCTCCGCCGCTTGCCCAGGTTCCCCCCCCTTCCCCGGAGACCGAGGCGCTTCTCCACGAGGAGGCCTGCGCCGCGCGGCCTCCTTCTCCTTCCCGGTGACCGAGCGCGCCGCTTTTCCCGCTGCAGCGCGCGGACGCGCACTCTTTCCCACACCGCGCGGCAGCGCGGCTCTCCCCACCTGCTTCAGCTCGTTCCCGGTCTCGGAGCCCTCTTAAAGAGGCGCCCGGTAACCGAGACCACTCCTGGGAACACCCATACGGGTACCCTCATGGCTACCCTCCTCCTTACCCTCCCCCCTTTCCCTACTATCATCCTTATTATCCTCCTGAGCCCTTTCATTCCCCGGATCCCTATCAGTATCTGTGCCCCCCCTCCTCCTATCCTTCGGCATCCGTGGCACCCCCTCCACCTCCCGCCCCCCAGCCCCTCCCGCTCAAGCCCCTGCCTCGACACTGGCTCCTCCTGCCCAATCCCCTCCTCACCCCCCCAGATGACGATGCAGATTTGGAGTCCTCTTCGGATGTTACTCCTATACCTCCTTTGCCTGAGCCTGAGACTGATCCTCAGCAGGCAGAAGAATATAAAAAGTTTTCTGCACTATTAATCAGGCTGGCCAGATCCCTTGGCATACAGCCCCCACAATCTGATGATGTGGTCCAAGACCCTTATTTTACTTCTGCTGAACAGCAAACACAACAGTCAACCATTTTGCCTACTATACCTTATCTGGTCAAACTCCTAAAAATTTCTGGAGTTGCCCCTGCTACCGTGCCAAGCACGTCCAAGCGGGCAGAAAACCTTTATCGGATTGACATGTCCACCACCCCCTGGTTGGCTAGACTTCCGAAAGTTAATTCGATTGTGACGGATGCTCAGCCTAAGCCAATCCAAAATAACCAAGCTGCTCCTACTGATAAAGAAGGTAGAAAACTTGATGCTATGGCCAAAAAATTTTATGCCTCAGCATGCCTTTCAGGCAGAATGGCTCATTATGGCGTCTATATGAGCGTCTATCAATCATACCTGTGGAACAACATATCTGGACCTGCTTCCCGCATCCGATCAACCCATGGCTAAGGCCTTTCACCAAGAAGCCCTCACCCTGGCCACCCTAAAAAAGACTTGGCAAAACATGGTGCAGATACCTCAGGCAAACTAATCGCAGGTTCAGTTGCCCTTAGGAGACATGCTTGGTTGAGATCCGCAGCATTGTCGTCCAATCAACGTTCCTTGATAGAGAATCTACCTATGGATGAAGCTGGTCTGTTCAATCCTGAAACAGACTCACAGCTGGAACACTCTCATAAAATGAAACAGACCTTAAATAAATATGGCCAACAGTCCAGTCAACCTTATCAGCCCTACAGACAGCGTTGGCGTCCTTACTATTACCATCAGTCCTTTCGCGGATACTACAACTCCGGTCCGTATAGAGGAGGACAGCGACCGCAGTTCCCATCACAGGGATACAAGTGTCCAGGTGTTCCATTCAGGGGTCAGTATCGAGGTGGTAGATCCTCAGACAATAGAAGGCGTCGCTTCTAGGCTGTTCCTTGACAGGCTTCAGCCCTTTCTCTCAATCTGGCAGTCCATCACCACGGATAAGTGGGTATTGGACATTGTCTACCGAGGTTATGCCATAGAGTTTGATTCCCTGCCACCTCCAGGGAAACCTCTCTCTACCCAGTCTTCCCCTGTTTTACTAAAAGAAATTGACTCCCTCCTTCTTAAAGGAGCCATTTCCCCTACCCCATCCCACCAAATTCAATTTTGCTTTTTTTCCAGATACTTCCTTGTAGATAAAAGGGATGGTGGTCTCCGGCCCATTCTGGACAAAGGGAGCTTGGATGGCTACTGTTGACCTTAAAGACGCCTACTTCCATATTTCCATTAGACAGTCCCACAGGAAGTACCTCACCTTTATGGTTGACGATACTCCGTATTCCTTTAATGTCCTTCCCTTCGGCCTCTCTACGGCCCCAAGGACCTTCACTAAGTGTATGGCGGTCGTCGCCTCCCACCTTCGCCAGCAGGGCATCACTGTGTTCCCTTACCTGGACGACTGGCTTTTCTGCTCTGGGTCATGTGACCAATTGTCATCCGATATCAATTATACTTTGTCTCTTTTACAGAGCCTGGGACTTGTTGTCAATCTGGAAAAGTCTCATCTCTCACCTGCCCGGACCGTACAGTTCATAGGTGCAGTCATAGACTCTGTATCCCAGAGGGCCTACCTGCCAGAGGAACGCTTCCTCAATTTGTGCCACTCTATCCAGGCTATCCAAACTCGCCACCGATGTTCTGCTTGGACCATCCAATCTATCCTTGGCCATATGGCTTCCACCACGAACGTTACCGCGTTCGCCCGCCTCCGCCCCCTCCAAACCTGGTTCCTCTCAGTGTTCCAACCAGGGCTAGACAGCCAAACCATGGTGCTCCACCCCCCCCCCCAGGTTCTCCAGTCCCTCTCATGGTGGACAAACAGGTCCAATGTATGCTCGGGCCTTCCCTTTTCTCCTCCACAGCCGTCTCTGTCATTAACGACAGACGCATCATCCACGGGGTGGGGCGCTCACCTTCAAGACCTGACCATCAGCGGTCGCTGGTCCCCTTCCGAAAGGAGGCTCCATATCAACGCACTAGAACTCATAGCAGTAGAAAAAGCCCTCCGGTGATTTGTGACCCTGGTCTCCAACCGCGTCATCCAAGTCCTCACGGACAACACCTCAGTAAAATACTACATCAACAAACAGGGGGGCACCCGCTCCCCCACTCTCCTCTCAATATCCCTCCGGATATGGGAATGGTGCGTTCACCACAACACATTCCTCCTCGCTGTCCACCTTCCAGGCCTACAGAACACTCTGGCTGACTCACTGAGCAGGACTCCGTCCACCACTCACGAGTGGCAGCTCAACCCCCGCCACTTTCTCTTACTGATCAGGCGCTGGGGCACTCCTCAAATAGATTTATTTGCCTCACACCTCAACACTCACTGCCTCATACATTGTGCGAGACTCCACCCTCTCGCATCCCCAGACTATCTAGGAGACGCATTCCTTTACCAGTGGTCCCCAGGTCTCCTCTACGCCTTTCCTCCCCTTCCACTCCTACCCAGAGTGGTCGCAAAGCTGATCTCCGACAACTCGGATTGCATCCTGCTAGCCCCATGGTGGCCCCGCCAGCTGTGGTTCACGCCCCTTCTCCAGGCCTCCCAGGGAGACTTTCTCCATCTTCCCTTAGACCCCGACCTCCTCTCTATTCAACAGGGTCTCATCCTACACCCAGACCTCCCATCTCTCCACCTTACAGCGTGGAGGATCAGGCCCTGTCCCACCTCTCCGACCCTGTCCGTCTCATAATTCAGGCAGCTCAGAAGGTGTCCACCAGAAAAGCATACACATACAAATGGGACAAATTCCATAAATTTGTTCAGCCACTTGGCCATTTGCCACAGTCGGCCCCTACGTCTGTTGTGTTAGATTTCCTTATTGACCTTTCCACCAAAGGGTTTTCCCTTTCTTCCATCAAATGCTACTTAGCATCCCTCTCCTGGTACAGGAAAAAAATTGGCGTCCCATCCCTTTTTCAAGATCCCCTAGTGGGCATGTTTTTACAGGGATACAAAAAGTCTTTTCCCCCGGTTTCTCCTCCTCCTCCATCTTGGAGTTTAGAATTGGTCCTCTCCCAACTTTCTAAACCTCCCTTTGAACCCATGTCAACATGTCATATTTCCCATCTCTCCTGGAAAACGGCCTTTCTCGTGGCCATTACCTCAGCCAGAAGGGCTAGTGAAATTACAGCACTCCGTTCTGATCCCCCGTTCATTCGATTCCATGAAGACAAAGTGGTCCTCCGGACGGATGTCACTTTTCTTCCTAAAGTCGTTTCTCATTTCCATATGACTCAGGACATTGTCCTTCCTGCCTTTTTTCCTAATCCCTCATCTCCCCTGGAGATTGCCCTTCACTCCCTTGATGTTAAAAGGGCCTTGTCCTTCTACTTACATAGGACAGCCTCTTATAGAAAATCCCCTAAGTTGTTTCTTAAATATAGAGAGGATTCCCTAGGACTTCCCCTTACCTCTCAGCGTTTGGCTTCTTGGATAGTCCTGGCAATCCGATTGGCCTATCAGTTAGCCTATGGATGAAGCTGGTCTGTTCAATCCTGTTGGTGTTAAAGCCCATTCCACAAGGGCAGCTTCAACATCCCAAGCGTTTTTGCGGGGTGTTTCTGTTGACCAAATTTGCAAGGCTGCTACCTGGGTGAAGCCCTCGACGTTTGCAGCCCATTACAAGCTCGACGTTCTTGCGAAGAAAGATGCATCTTTTGGCAGAGCCGTCCTGTTTTCCTGTGTGGCATGACCCACCTCCAGGTACATAAGCTTGTTAAGTCACCCATTTGTGTGCATTTCACAGACCACACGAAGAAGAAGGTTAGGTTGCTTACCTGTAACCGTGTTTCTTCGAGTGTAGGTCTGTGAAATTCACACGGAACCCACCCGTCCTCCCCTCTTTGTCATGCCTATGTTCTGCTGCTGTCTGGCGGCAAGGAACTGAATAGGTAGCTCAATCGGGGGATGCGGGGGGGGGGAGTGGGAGGGGCTTATGTAAATCTTTAACTTTAGCTAGTATGTCCAAGAGTCTGGCGCATGCGCGGGAGTAAACCCATTTGTGTGAATTTCACAGACCTACACTCGAAGAAACACAGTTACAGGTAAGCAACCTAACCTTTCTCAACTTGATTCTCCTGACTAGGCCTCAGCCTAAATTGACAGTAAGGCTTCCTCAATTTTATTCTCCTGTCTAGGCCTCAGCCCGAATTGATATTAAGGCTTCCTCAACTTGATTCTCCTGACTAGGCCTCAGCCTAAATTGACAGTAAGGCTTCCTCAATTTTATTCTCCTGTCTAGGCCTCAGCCTGAATTGACAGTAAGGCTCCCTCAACTTGATTCTCCTGGCTAGGCCTCAGCCTGAATTGACAGTAAGGCTTCCTCAACTTGATTTTCGAGACTAGGCCCCCAACAATGACAGAACAAGACTACAGTTGGCACACAGATCCCCCCCCCCCAAAAAAAACCCACTCTACATCCTGGTGCAGTTTGAAGGAGGGTGGACCACGGAGGATGGGACTTGCAGTACCTTCACTCACTTACTCTGACCAGCACGGGTGATGGACCTGGACCAAACTTGGCACACATAACCCCCATGATGCCCATGGTGCAGTTTGGGAAAGATGGACCACGGATTATGGGATTTGTAGTACTTCCAAGCGCTTTGCTTCCCAGAGACCACTGTGGCCCCCAACAAAGACTGAAAAATATCAAACTTTGCACACAGAGCCCCCATGACCCACTCTATGTCCTGGTGCAGTTTGGAGAAGAGCAGAGCATGGATGATGGGGCTTGAAGTACCTCCACTCACTTCCCGAGACCGCTGCGACCCTCATCCAATGACTGGTCAGGACCAAACTTGGCACACATAACCCCCATGACTGCCTTCGCATCCTGGTGAGGTTTGGGGGCGCACAGACATGGATGATGGGACTTGGAGTACTTCCCAACCCTTCTGTTCCCAGAGACCACTGTGGCCCCCAACAAAGACCGATAAATACCAAACTTGGCACAGAGAGCCTCCATGACCCACTTTACATCCTACTGCAGTTTGGAGGAGGGTGGACCATGGTTGATGGCACTTGAAGTACCTCCACTCACTTCCTGAGACCGCTGCGACCCTCATCCAATGACTGATCAAGAACAAACTTGGCATACAGAGCTCCCATGACCCACACTACATGCTGGTACAGCTTCGAGTAGGATGGACCATGGATGATGGTACTTGAAGTACCTCCACTCCCTGAGACCACAGCGACACTCATCCAATTACCAATAAAGGCAAAACTTGGCAAAGACTGCCCCCATGGCCAACTCAACATTCTGGTGCAGTTTGGGGGAGGACGGATTATGGATGATGGGACTTGCAGCACCTTTACTCACTTCCTGAGACCACTGCGGCTCTCATCTAATGACTGATCCAGACCAAACTTGGCACATAGAGCCCCCATGACCCACTCTACACCCTGGTGCAGTTTTCAGGAGGATGGACCACGGATGATGGGACTTGAAGTACCTCCACTCACCTCCTGAGACTGCTGTGACCCTCATCTAATGACTGATCAAGACCAAATTTGGCACACAGAACCCCCTACATCCTGGTGCAATTTGGAGGAGGATGGACCATGGATTATGGGACTTGAAGTACCTTCACTCACTTCCCGAAACCACTGCGAGCCAAATGAACAACTGATACGGACCAACCTTGGCACACAATGCCTTTCTCAAATAACCCGGGCAGCGCCGGGTCCCCAAGCTAGTATATAATAAAAGTGAAAATGTGTTTGTATATGTTTGTGGGCGATTTCCAAGACATTTGCCACATCCAGAGACCACTCTGAACCGAACAATGATGGATCTGCATCAAACTTGGCACACAGACACCCCACCACAATTACCAACAGAAAATACTGGAGGGGTTTGGTAGGAATTGACCATTGATTTTGGTAGTTATAGTTCACCTCCATCCAGGTAGCACTGTAAACCCAACCAGTGATGGATCTGGAGCAAACAGATCCATCACACACACACACACACACACACCGACCAATTTTGAATACTGGTGGGGTTTGGAGGAAATTGATCTTGGAGATTGGGAGTTATTCTTCACTCATATCCAGAGACTTCTGCCAACAATGCATATTGACCAAACATGACAAATTTAAAGTACTGGCTGGGTTTGGGGGGAATTGACCTTAGAATTGGGAGCTATAGTTTACTCACATCCAGAGAGCACTGTGAACCAATCTGAACCAAACTTGGCACACATATCCAACATGACCAACTTTAAATACTGGAGGGGTTTGGGATGAATTTACTCATAGTGTTAGGAGTTGTAATTCTCCCAAAATCAAAGAACACTGTGAATCCAATCGGAAATGGATCTGGAGCAGACTTGGCATACATACCCAACATAATCAACTTTAACTGCTGGTATGTTTTGGGGGTCAGTGATAAATATCTTATGTTTGTATGCAATTTCCAAGATGGCTCCTGTATCCATAAAGACTCATGACTCCTGCCAACAATGGCTCTAGGCCAAACTTGGCACACAGAGCTATCATGGCCAACTTTAAATACTGGCTGGTTTTGGAGGGCAATGGCTTCAAACGATTGGAATTATAGTTCACTCACAACCAGAGAGCATTCTGAATCCAATTGACGATGGATCTGGACCAAACCTGGCAAACATACTCAACATGGTGAAATTTGGATACTGGCAGGTTTTGAGAGAATTCACCCATGATGTTGAAAGTTGTCGTTCACCATGATGAAATAGCACCGTGAACCCAACGGACGATAGATCTGGACCTAACTTGGCACACATACCCAACATGACTAACTTTGAATACTGGTGGAGTATTCAAAGCAACCTTATGTTGTTTTTTGTTGTTTTGCTGGTTGGCAACCTTGAAGTTGCAACAAGAGGTCTTATTAATCAAATCACATAATTATTTATTAGGACCGTTTGGGTGGGGGTTGCTGGTGTTGTTCTTGCAGCTGTAGCAGCTCCCGTTGTAGAAATGTCAAAATATAAAGACACATCCACTAACTTGTAACAGCTTGTCTTAATAATTATAGATTTATTTCACATGTAGCCTTCCATTAACAACAGAACCTGTCATCTTATATTGAAATGAGTAATTAAGTGTGCATCTTGCCATATTTTCACTTATTTAAAGAGAACCATAAAATACAGTATATTCACTTCTTTTAAAGTTTGGGATTGTGGCTTATTTTGAAACTGAATGTTTCAAAAATTGCATTTTCCTAATTATTGGACAATAACTGATTTACAGTGTAGTTTATTTTATTCAGTGAAGCTTGCTCTCTGCTAAACGTTATACAAGGTTAGGCAAAGTATGGCTTTCCACATGTTGGACTGCATTTCCTACCATGTCGTTACCCTGGGGGGATATGCTGGCTCAGGTTGCTGGGAATTGCAGTGCGCATGTAGTAGGATTGCATTTTGCACAATCTTGTCTTAAAAAATTAAAGATTTAGATAGCTTATTTTTCCCAAACAAAATATGTTTGGAAACAAAGAGATGGAAACAAAAATGGCCAGAGACAGCTGATATTATATGTAAAGAGATATGTTCTGCTGGAGATGCTAGCTAGACCTACTATGGAATGCCCGAGAATCTCTAAGTTTTGCTTCAGAGCTATTTCTCTTTTCCTAATTTTACAGTGTGTGTACCAAGAATAAAATTTAATATTTTGACTGGCAGATCATCTTTGTTCATGTTTACTCAGGTAACTTCCACTGTTCACAGGGCCTTATGCCCTTGCAAGTAGTTTTAGGACAGCAATCAAATACATATTGAGTATCTCTTCTCCAAAGCATTTTGGAATTTGGCTTTTAAAAATTTTGCATATCTGTATTTACATGTTTAATGAGATATCTTAGAGGTGGGACCCAAATCTAAACATGACATTCATTTATGTTTCATATGTAGTCACCAAGTTACGAACAAGATAGGTTCTGTAAGTTTGTTCTGTAAGTTTATATATAAGTCGGAACATGTACATTTTTGAAGTGTAACTCCAGTCACACACACACGCACACACACACATATATATGGTACACACACTGTAAAAACAAGCTTTGGATAGTATAGATAAGTTTAATACCCCTGTGGTGTTTGTTTTGCTGTTTGCGCCCCTGTTCACTCTCTGTCCCTGTGATCACTGGCTTTTGAAAAATTTGGTTGGTTTTGGAAACAAGGATTAGTGACAAAGCTCCAGTAGAGACATCTTTTCCCCATGATAACTCTTTCAGGAGTGAATTTCCCTTCAGAGGGGTAGATTTCGCTCACTTCCTGTTGTCTCACCCCTGTTCTTAACTATGAGTATTTTGTAAGTTGGCTGTTTGTAACTCAGGGACTCAGGGACTGCCTGTATATCTTATATTCATAGCCTGAAGGTAATTTTATACAACATTTAAGTTATTTTGTGCATGAAACAAAGTTAACTGAAACATCAGAAAGCAAAGGTGTCACCCTCAGTCACCTTTCTGGATTGGGGTATATTGAAGTAGTTACGTTGCTGTTAATCAGTTGCTAATACACCATTGTGGTAATTTTTGTACAGTAATAATTGTGTTGAGATAGTTCTGTCACAAGGATAGAAAAATTAGTTGCAATTATATGTTTTTCTTTCCGCCTGTGAACTTGAAGAAGCCTGTCTCTTTCTTTTTGCCTGTCAAGGAAACTCTTTGAAATCCACAATGCAGTAGGGTTGGTCCCACCCTCCAACCAGAGGTTGCCTAATGATCAAGCAGCATGAATATTTTCTTCTGATGAATGGTACTTATCCACCATAATTTTACTACCACGCACTGATAAAAGACAAGGGAAGAAAAAGATCCTGCCCAAGTAAATCAGTTATATTTAGAATCAATGTAATTTCAGAAGGGCTTTGAAAAACATTATAAACTAAAAGGGCTAATGATGAATCACAATTTAAACTTTATTATATTTTTAACCCAAAAGCATTTAAGATCACTTCAGATCTGAAGAACCATGGTAATTTTAATCACAGAATGATGTACATGTCAGAAAGAGTAGCTTGGGAAAAATCTAGTCTCCCATATTTGTAAGATAATGGCTCTGTGGTAGAAACAGAAATCAGCGTGCTTTATCATGCAGTTTTTTGCCCATCTTAAAAGGGAATGTATCCAAGAGATTGCTAGGGTTGAATCAGATAAATAGAACTGAATTTGTAGACTCAGGCTTCAATCCTTGGAGAGTACAGGAGCCCCCAGTGGTGCAATGGTTAAACCCTTGTGCCGGCAGGACTGCTGACCAAAAGGTCGGTGGTTTGAATCTAGGGAGCAGGGTAAGCTCCCGTCTGTCAGCTCCAGCTTCCCATGCAGTGACATGAGAGAAGGCTCCCACAGGATGGTTAAGCATCTGGGTGTCCCCTGGATAACATCCTTGCAGATGTCCAGTTCTCTCACACCAGAAGTAACTTGCAGTTTCTCAAGTTGTTCCTGACACGAGAAAAAAAAGATCCTTGGAGTAAGTTGTGTTATGCATAATGAGCTCTAGTTCCGACTAGGCATTCATAGAATTATACTTCAGCTAGATATTATTCTAGAGAATGTCTCTTGAAAATATTTACCATCTTATTGTCTGTCTTTTCTGTCAGATAGGTTTTGCAAGTGTTTTTAAGATCTGCCTATGTTGATCACATTTAAACTGACATCTTGGTGTGTGTGTGTTCATATCCTCATGGCCTAAATCTTGTTTTAGTTTTAACTAGAGTAGACCTACTGAATCTGTGGGATTTAGCTACATTGATTGAAGAGGTTTACTCTAGTTAGGATTAACCAGCAGGATGCTATCCACATACATGGATTCTAAGCAATACCAGTGCTTCATAAAGCAGCTACGAGCATGTTGGTTAGGGACAGGGGCGGACCAAGCTTTTCCCGGGGGGGCACGCAAAAAAAATGTTTTGCGCCCCCCCAGTGCGCATGCGCCAATCTGCGCACACGCACTGACTCCAAAGCGGGAGCCAGTATGCATACGCAAAAAGGTCCGTGCATGCGGAAGCGCGGCCGGAGCGCCCCGAGCTGCCTAGCAAAGGCGCGGCGCGCGCGGTGGCAGCTGCGGGGCCGGCCACGGAGGCCTGGCTGGCTCAGCCGTGGGGCAGCCGCGGGGTAGCGCCGCGGCGCCATGGGCGCTGCGGGTGGTGGGGAGCCGCGCGCGGCGGCGCCCCTCCCGGGTGACGTTGCCCCTCCCGGTGACGTCGCCCTACGCGCCTGCTTCCTTTGTCTAATGGACGGACCGGCCCTGGTTAGGGATTCCAGTTCTAGTCCAAAAAGAAAGATTTCCTTACTCTGTCAATAACTACTCTGTAGATTAACCATCGTGTGTTGTGTTTTTATGTGTTGGAATTTGAAAGCCAGTGTCCAGGGTGTATCTGATAACATTTTAGGGTAATGACAAAAGTAGACTTACCTGTGAATAGAGCTGCTTATGAAGTATTTTGTTGTTAGTTTGTCAGCTTCAGATTAGTGTTTATGAAGACTATTATATTAAAGGATTGAAAATTTGGATTGTGTCACTTAACACGCAGTATAATTCCTGGCCACTGTTCTGGTTATGATATAGTTTTAGTTGCCTTTACACCTACATTTTCATTTTCTTTTTCCTAAATAAATCTTAATTCTGAGTAGCAGTTCTTTTTGTTTGTTTTTCTGTGTGATATGTAGAAACTGTTAGAGGCACAAAACCGCGTGTTTGAAAACATGCTCCTCTGTATCATATGAAGGTGCAGAGTTAGGTGTGTGTCAGAAGTGGGAAAGGAGAAGCCTATGAGTCTCCTTCATTTCACACCAAAGTACATTTGATCAAAGTACATTTGATCCCCCTGAATGAGGTGTACTTCTCCTGTCTCTGCAGCGGCTGGAGGACTTTCTATATACACCATTACTGAGGCTGATTGCCCCCATTTGTAGATCTGTGTAGAATCACCCCTCATCAGCTGTGTCCTCTATTATTTTATACTGTATTGGAAATATGGACCTCTGCACGCAACAAGAGCTCTATGTAGCCATGCTTTGAGTTCTGTTGAAATTTACTACACAGGCAAGAAGATATGCATCCTGTTTTTCCCTTAGCCCTTTTCCTAGTGACATTTCCCCATTACTTTTGGAAGATCTCCTTTTATGATTAGGTAATGTGTTACCGTGTTTCCCCGAAAGTAAGACAGCGTCTTACTTTCTTTCCCCCCCAAAAGTCCCCCTACGTCTTACTTTCGGGTACGTCTTATATAACCCAAGACGCACCCGTCGCCACGCCCACGCCCGCCGCCGCCACGCTGCCGCAACCGGAGGTGTGCCGCGCACACCTGCGGCACACCTCCGCGGCACACCTCTTCGCCAGGGCTCCAGGCAAGGGAGGGGGAAAGGAGCCAGGGGCGGGAGGAAGCAGCGACGCGTCACTGTGACGCTGCGATCCTCACCACGCCCCCTGGCCCTTTCCCCTCCCTGCTTGAGGAAAGAAGGGAGGGAAAGGAGCCAGGGGGCGTGGTTAGGATTGCAGCGTCACAGTGACGCGTCGTCCCTTCTCCCCGCCCCTGGCTCTCTTCTCCCACCCTTAGAAGGGAGGAGGAAGAGAGCCAGGGGGCGGAGAAGGGACGACGCGTCACTGTGACGCTGCGATCCTCACCACGCCCCTGGCCTTTCCCTCCCTTGCTTGAGGAAAGAAGGGACGGGGAAGGAGCCAGGGGGCGTGGTGAGGATCGCAGCGTCAGAGTGACGCGTCGCTGCTTCCTCCCGCCCCTGGCTCCTTTCCCCTCCCTTGCCTGGAGCCCTGGCGAAGAGGTGTGCCGCGGAGGTGTGCGCAGCAGGTGTGCCGCGGCACACCTCCCGGTTGCGGCGGGGACGAGGTACGTCTTATATACGGGTATGGCTTATATAAGCCGACCCCCCAGACACCCCCGATACGTCTTACAATCGGGGGTGTCTTACTTTCGGGGAAACACGGTAGAGAAGGAGATCTTCTTCACTTCTGGACACATGCCCAAAGAATTGCAGTCACAGATAATGGAAGCAACAAGTTTGTTTTTCTGATTGCAAATATGATGCTAGCAGTTTAAAGGGAGGCAAGAAACATTCTGGCAGATGGAAGAGAGGGATTCATTTCTCCCCAAGGCCCTGAGGTAATTCCTAAGAAGCAGTGTTTTTAGATTGTCCACTGTGTTTTCAAGGAGTAAGATGCATACTAACATTCCATGTTCCATGTCTGTTTCCCCTCAAGGTTTACTTTATCTCTGACTTGGTAAATAAAGAATTTTCATTTCTCTCTAATATCTTCCTATGCCTTTTTAAAAATCACTTTCCCAATACACTGGTAACATGAGCCACACTATACTCTTTCATTAGTAAAATTGGGCACATAAACATTTGGCAATGATCAAGATAACACAATGGCATTAAGAGAGTTCCCCTATTTAAAAATGATGACAGAATGTACTTTACAAATTGAAAAATTATAACATTTCCCTTATCTACGTGTATAATGTTGCCCCCTCCTTTATAAACAACTGGAAAAGCCTATTTCTGTCCCAACGTTTGAGGCTTTCAAAGAAAGCAAAGCTTCTATATATTGTTCATGATACAGTAATGCTCAGAGACTGTTGATGAAATCAGGCTCACTTTGTGCCAGGCACTTGGCACATATGTAGCAAAACTGGAGACCTTGATTCTGAGACTCTGTAAGATGAGCTACTAGCAGCATTCACTGTCCTAGACAAAGTTAGTGTGTGTGTACCTTCAAATAGCCTGTTGACTGCCTGAATTTCATAGGGGTTTCTTAGGAAAGTAATACTCAGAGTGACGACCCTAACCCTAACCCTGAATTTCATAGGGGTTTCTTAGGAAAGTAATACTCAGAGTGACGATGCTACTTTTTTCCTCTGAAATATAGCCCATGGTGCTGACTTTTCATTGGTAGTTCCATTCAAGTACTAACCAGGACTGAGCATGCTTAGCTTCCAATATTAGACATGATCTCGTGCATAGTGTGTTTAAGTCCCTTTAATATCAACAGTTTTGAAGAATACTTATGTCTGGACCATACTTGTTATGCAGGCATCTTGTTCTGGTGGTCAGCTGTTTGATAGACTTTTTGTTTCCATTTCATCTGTTGGCTTGTCAACCCAAGGAGCTTGGTCTGCTTTCTTTAAGCAAATGAGATGACAAAGTGTTTTGTAAGCTTCTTATCTGCCTAACCAAACATTTTTAAAACAACCCTCGAATTCCCTTTCTTTCCTTTTCTGTTTTTATCTCTCTAGTAAACCACCTCTACCCATATACTTAATTTGTGCAAATGGATGTCTACTGCAGAAAGGGGGATTTATTCTTTGTAATAGTATTTTTCAGTACTGTTGTAGTGTAATCCTACAGACTAACTAAAATGCTGTGTACAAATAGATAGTACCACCACCTCATGTCCATGGAACCAGTTTCCATGGTTCCATTTATCCACATCTGATGAAATATGTAATCTCTAGGCAGTTTTTATGTACTCCAGGGTGTCTCTATGGTATTATTGGGCCAGAATCCACAATTTCATTGCTATTATCTATGGTTTAACGCATTCATGTGAAGTCCAAGAACACTTCCTCCATGACTATGGGGTTGTATTGTATTATGCTATTTTCTAAGGCATGTTGGTGATATTGGTAGTATATATGAAGTTAGTTTTTTAATTCCCTTAGTAAAGACATAGCTTCCCTAATGTATTCAGAATAGAGTGTCACCTCATTCTTTAGTAATGAAACACTTTCAAGAAGCTAGTATTTTTGGTCTGGGTGTAGGGTTGCATGCTGCTTTTTAAGATGAATATTTTATATCTACGGTATATATAAAGATCTACATGTAATTACATATAAAACTCTCCAAGAGACAATTCGGAGTTGGACACTCTGGAGTAGCCCCTGGATAAGTGTCCATATAGAATGCCCTTTCTATGCCTCCTATCATAGTTTTCAATTTCTTCTAAACTCGAAAACTATAGTTGCCAGCTTCACAACTTGCTAGAATATTAAACCATGATTGAAAGTTTGCTTAATAATAATAATAATAATAATAAGCTTTATTTATAAGTTGCTTCCCTCTCCCCAAAGGGGACTCGGAGCGGCTTACATGGGGCCATGCCCAAACCACAAATCACAAAATATGAGACATCAAAAAACAATAAACACACAATAAATACGCTTTCAAAATGGAGAACTACAATTAATTCAGCTCTTCCTAATTTTATTGCTTCCCATTGCAAAGTGAGGGTGAAGCAGTGATGTGCAGACTCACTCATATTTCCTCTTATTAAGTTGAGATATGTTCCTCAGTAACTATAAGTGAATTTATCATGGTAGAGGAAAGTGTGTGGACAGGGGATGTTTGATTGGCATCAGAGTTTACATGTTATAATTTTTTCCCAATGAGTTGGATCCTGAATAGTCCTTCAGTGAACAGAAACATTTATTGCATTGATGGAAGGAACATCTGAAAAACCTCTAGGAATGGAAGAGGTGGGAGGGAATTCTGCTGGCTGGTGTCTGCAGTCATCCTGTTATGTTTTATGTACAGTATATTTATTGAACAGTATGCATATTTAGATTAGTGATGAGGAACATTTAAATCTTAATATTTTGCTACCTAGAGCTTTTAACATTTATTACCATTGAATGGTTATGTTGATTAATATTAGTGATATGTCCATCAACAATTTGGTTGTTATTGTTGTTAATTGCTATCAAGTTGACCTGTGGTGACCCTATGAATGAGAGCCCTTCAAGTAAGAGCTCGGCTTGGTTCTTACAAACTCAGGGCTGTAGCGTCCTTGATTGAGTATATCCATCAGCAATTCAGTTTTCCTCTTTTTCTACAGCCCTCTACTCTACCTAGCATTATTGTCTTTTCTAATAAATCATGTCTTCTCATGTTATATCCAAAGTAGAACAGTCTCAATTTAGACATCATGACTTCATAGGAGATTTAAGGCTCAATTTGGTCTAGGAGATATTTATTTGTCTTTTTAGCCATCCAAGATATTCACAGGACTCTCATCCAAATGGGTTGATATTTTTCCTGTCAGCTTCCTTCACTTCAACCATGCACAAACATTGAAAATACAATGGCACAGACAATCCTGATTTGGGTATTCAATGATATATCTCTAAACTTGAGGACCTGCTCTTCCAAGTCTTAATTTTCTTCTGATTTTGTGACTGCAGTTTCCATCTAGACTGGGCTAGAGATCTAGCTTCCCTGATTGTCACTTCATATGACAGCTATTCCATGGAAAAGCAGTGTTAATCCTGGTAATAAACATCCCAACTTTCTGAAAAGTTGTCTGTGTCCGTGTTCAAATATAACAGGGCTGTCCAACATCTTCGGGCCCAAGGGCCGTAATGCAGGTGACGGATCGGCGGGGTGACGTCAGGCGCCGAAAAGAGGCGGGTCACGCAAGATGCCAAGTATGCGCGCCAGGGCGGGAGGCGGGCCGGGGGATCGGCGAGCCGCCCTCCGCCGTCTCCCTAGCTCTTGCAGCGGCCGCACCTGAAGGAAGGTAAGCTCGGGAGCTTACCTTCCTTCAGGCACGGCCGCTGCAAGAGTCAAGGACACGGCGGAGGGTGGCTCGCCAATCCCATCCTGGCGCGCAAGCCCGCGAGCGGCCCTGCGCGAGCGAGGAAGAGGTGGGGGGAAGTCCCGCCCCTAGGGCATCTGACGTGGCTTCCCTCCGCCTCCTCACTTGCGTCGCCCCCCTCCTCGCGCCCCCCCCAAGATCGAAATTTTTCAAAATTTTTCAAAATTTTTTTTAAAAAAACTGATGTCTTGCAGGGGGTTAGGGGGCCATGGGGAAGGGGCTTGGGGGCCGTGTACGGCCCCAGGGCCACCAGTTGGACAGCCCTGAAATATAACTGTTAATGTTACAATTCTTTCTATGTCTCTCTTTTTTGTGTGCACAAAATCCATGTATGACCAAAACTTTATTTTTTTTCTGCTACAAAGATTCTGTGTTGTAGGGGAATTGTTAGAGCAACCAATTAGTATGCTTTATCTTCCAGGAAGCACGTATGAATTAGAAATCTGGAATGGATCTGCTATGGCTCATTAGTAAATTAATTCTTTGTGCTTTTTAAAGCTACAAAATGCACTTTAGCTCTCCTTTATCCATTGAATATTTAATCACCTGTGGGCTTTCTCTTTGACAGTGGTGCAGTGGGAATGGGAGAGAACTTAAGTGCAGAACTAGGATTGAAAGCACTTGCAACATTATTGAAATTTCCACTGGGTGGTGGAAAGTAGTGAAGATACCTCCCAGTTTGCCTGTTGGGAGGTGAAAGACATGAAACAGAGATTGATCCTGAGAATAAAGCTCTAGGGATCCTCCTCAGATTCAGGACACCCAAATCTCTTGGAAGCCACTTAGAAGTACCTCAAGGTTAACAACCCCAGCCTTCTTTTTTTTCTGTGATCAGGTATCTGCCTGATGTAAAATTTGACTTTGGGGAAAGATAGCAAATCAGGAGACTTAAAACAATTACCGGTATACTGGCCAGCTTCTCTCTTTCTCTCTCTCCCACTTCCTTTTTCCTTCTCTCTTGGCAATTTAAAATGCTACCAGCTCATTTTGCTTCCTTCTGTATCTTTTCAGTATTCATGTTCTGAGAAATGCAAAATAGTTGCAATCAGTTTAGCTTCCCCGAAAAGGCCTGTTGTGCAGATGGGTCCTTCCTTTCCCCCACAGATCTGTGGTTGGCCAGAGATTTCCAAAAACAACACCTATTCTAAAAGACACACATATTCTCAGACATTTCTCTTAGTTAAAACGAGTGCCAAGTAGTTGGGTTACTCCTAATATTAGGCTTGGTGGTCAGAAGTCAGAGTATTTCTGAAGTGTATTCTTTTTGGGCAATGAGGTGAGCTATGTGGAACCCTCCTCCCTCTTTTTGGCCCTCGCGTGTACATGAGAAATACAAGTTGGGGTCAGGCGGGGCTGAGAAGCTTTATGTTCCGAGCATCTGTCCCTAGCTGTTCCATTTCCCCTTTCCTCCACATAAAAGTCATAGAAGAAGTTTCACTTAATTGCAGAAGCATTGTTTTTTAAACAACTGGTTGCTCATCCAATACTAATACACCCAGCTTCTGCTGAGAATGGACGGCAGGCCGGATACCGTACCCAATTGTTTCCATCTATGCCTCGAAGCCATGACTGGATGGCTGTGTGCCAGCCGGCTGAAGGTGAATCCGTCGAAGACTGAGATCTTGTGGCCCGGTTGCCCTGGGCTGGATGAGTGCCGGTTGCCTACCCTGGATGGCGAGCAACTTAACCCGTCATCCCCTGTAAAGAGCTTGGGTGTCCAATTGGACCCTTTGCTCCCAGGTCTCCATGGTTAGCAAAACATCGTTTTTCCACCTATGACATGCTAGGCGACTGGCACCCTACTTGTCCAGGGACGATCAAGCGACGGTCATCTCAAGGCTGGACTACTGTAACGCCCTCTACGTTGGCCTTCCCTTGTCGACAATCCGGAAACTCAAGCTGGTGTAGAATGCCGCTGTTCGCTTGCTGGTGGGAGCACCAGTGAGGGAGCACATCACTCCCATTCTACGGCAACTGCACTGGCTTCCTATTGAGTACCGAATTGCCTTCAAGGTGTTGGTTCTTACCTTTAGGGCCTTACACGGTCTAGGACCTGTGTACCTGAGGGACTTCCCCCGAGATCACTACGCTCGGAAGAGCGCAACCTGTTGGCCATTCCATCAATCCGCTCCTGCCATCTGTCCACTACGAGACAGCGAGCCTTCTCTGTTGCGGGCCCCGTGCTATGGAACGCACTCCCGGACCATACTCGTGCGATTTCAGAACTCGTCCCTTTTCGGAGGGCGTGCAAGACCGCTCTTTTTAGGCTTGCTTTTAGTTAAATTTTTTAGTTAAATCTAAAATGTAGAGGCATGCTTATGCTTATGCCTATGAGTTTTAGGAAATTGTAACTCCGTTATCTTATCATTGTTACACTCTGTGTTTTTATTGTGTGTTGTGATCCGCCCCGAGCCTGCAGGGAGGAGCGGAATATAAAACTGAATAAATGAATAAATGATACATGAAATAAATCCCATTGGTTTCTATGGTTGGCTCAGGCCATGAAATAGCCATTGTTGGTGCTTTTTGGTGAAGTAATATTTTATCTTATAAAACCAATTAAAGTAAAATCTCCAAAAGTGGGTAATATTTTGACTTATTTTTCAGGGACGGTGCACACGGGAGAACTGCAAATACCTTCATCCGCCAACACATTTGAAAACCCAGCTAGAAATAAATGGTAGGAACAATCTGATCCAACAGAAAACTGCTGCGGCGATGCTTGCACAGCAGATGCAGTTCATGTTCCCAGGAACACCCCTTCAGCCAATGGTAAGCACCTTTAACAAAATGGCAGCTGATGCTACCATCATAATCCAGATCCTGCCAACATGGAAAGTGGCTTATACATTCTGAGCAATTTATTATTTCTGTCTTTGTATTGCAATAATGCTATTGCAAATTATTCTGTATACCAAAAAATCAGATTATTTTGTGTGTTAAAAATAATTCTACATACATTTCTGACACTGTTTTGAGATGTTTAGCTTTATAACAACGGAACGTTTTGATGGAGCTGTAGCTAATTGTCATAATTTATGCATGCATTCTTAATTCTGCTTATGGATATTGGTGAGTGTGTTCTTATTCCAGAAGAATTTTGTTTTGAAAGTCTATATACTATGACATTCTAAAAGAGGATAGCAAACAATTTAATATATGGTGTTCTTGGCAAACTTGTTGTTTTTGAAGGGTTTTCATTAGCCTTGTACTTCTTGATGATTTTATTCTCACAATTTCAGGCATATTTTACTTATTTTCTTAAGATACAACTAAGAAATCTAAATATGGAGAATTGAAGCAGAAAAACTCTTCATTAGTTTATAGTTTCAGAAATAAAGGACCACTTGGCATTTAGTAGTGCCTAGTGTTTCTTCACAGGTAATGTGCAGTACTTTTGTATATAATTAATTGTGGTTCTGATTAGTTCTGTGCACTGAAGTTGGAATAAATAAGGCCCTGTAAATCCTTGCTGATTTACAGAAGGATTGTGCCAAATATATAAGGGTTGTGCTAAATAAGTTAAGGTGTCCTGTTTGTGGCAGTTTAATTTGCTGGTTTATCCTTAGTCTGCTTTGCTGGCTCACAGGCTTGATTTTGTCTTCTTTCTCCATCTTTATGATGTGTCTTGTGTCTCTCTGTGTATATATACACACATCCTCACACATTAAAATGTTTACAGAAATCCTTATGCTGAGCCATTTGGAGAATATGAATTTAGGCATTTGTATTTTCTAACATAAGTTTCAGAATAATTTATGGTCTATGTTATTCTTCTGTTAAAGCCAATATATTTAACATAAAAAATATCAGCAGCACTGCAAGGCATGATTGCTCCTCAGTTTGCACTGTGGCCCTAGTAGTTTTGTGGACCCAGGATCATCAGAGTAAAAAAAAAATTACTGTTATTTTCATGCAATTTTTTTAATGTTCCAGAACGCCCCCAGATGCACTCTAGGGAATGTAGAGGATGTTTCCATCACATCTGAAGGAAAAAACAATTGCTGTACAAAATTTCAAAAATGTCTACATTTCCACCACATTTTGCAGGCACCCGGCCAATTTCAGCACAGGAAAGGCATTTTCTAAAATCTGAGACATGGTGAAATTTCTTCCATATCCTAAGAGGCATTGAGGGCAATTTGATTTGATTTTTTTGTTGAAGGAGTAACCCTCTTAGGACTATGGCTAATGCAATGTTTTGCCCCTGTCTTAAACTTTTCATGCCTTTTTGATCCAATTCATCTAAATGTTTTTCCTCTGCCAGCTCCTACAAACTTCCTCTCTAATTCTAAGCTCAGATAGTGAGGAGATCACAACCACTACATGCAGAACGGAACCATATCTGATCTTTCTAGAATTCATTACTTGCAAACTATTTACTTATATAGTATGCTTTTGCCTGGAATGCAAGCTACCATAAATATAGATGCCATATGCATGAATGTTCAGTAGATTTATATATAAACAGACAATTATTTTCTTCAGAATTTGCTCTCCAGACACTAATCAGGAGATGGGTCAGAAGTACTGTGGTTTCCCCTGAAAATAGTTGGACCTAGATACAACTTCAGCCAATTTAGAAAAATGAACCTTAGTATAGAACTCCAGTTCCGAATTTTTGTACATAATCCACAGAAACTTTACTATAGAACAATGTTTGCCTGTGAGCATCACATGCTTATCCTTCATCTCTTTCCATTCCCCTTTCTCAGACCTCATTTCCTGTAGGGCCAACAATAGGATCCAACACAGCACTAAGTTTTGCACCGTATTTAGCGCCTGTCCAGACGCATGGGGTTGGATTAGTTCCTACTGAAATAGTCCCCACGCCACCCGTCATTGTTCCAGGAAGCCCCCCTGTCACAGTCCCTGGGTCAACTACGACACAGAAACTCCTCCGGACAGATAAACTGGAGGTATGGCAAGTACCATTATACTGATGCATGCAGTCCCTGGATACTTAGTACCAAAGGATTATGAACAAATTAATTATAGGTGGGTGTGGTTTTTGGTGCAGTGAACATTTTTTCTAACTTTAATTCTAAATGTAAGTATTGCATACATTCTGATTTGAAATAAGAGCAGGAGTTCAGACATAATGAGTGTGTTATATCATGTGATTCTCAGCTGGATGTATCATACTGGAAGCTTTCCATGCAGAGTTTTTTATATAACAAAAAACAAAAGTAAAGTCAGGGAAACATGGTAAGCTTTGCTAGTTGATGACGTATTACTAATTAAATATGCACATTGGGTTGCATATGTTACTCCCCTATGAGTTACATGAATTTTGGAGAAATTCTGCATTTTGGAAAATCTGAGCTTTCATCCTAAATAAAACCTAAAAACTAGTGCAAAATACTTAAGTGTGGATCTAGGATCTAGCATGTGATAATAAGACTATCAAACTGAAACATGTGAAGATAAGACAGTGAGTTGAAGGGGTGGTTGCATTGCTTACTTCTTTCTTTAGTATCTGAAGTGCATTAAACATAGGGACTGTCATTCAAGCAGAAAAAATGACAGAGAATAAGGCCCCTTCTACACTGTCCTTATATCCCAGGATCCGATCCCAGGTTATCTGCTTTGAACTGAATTATATGAGCCTCCACTGCAAGATAATCTGGAATAAGAAGATAATCTGTTATCAGATATATTCAAGATGTAGAACCAGAAGCAGGGCCCAAGCTGTAGATTAGATTTTAAAGTAGAGCTTTTAAAGGCCAAAGCTATTTGATCTGGAGCATGGTTCCAAATGTGCATCTTAACCTTTCTACATGTGTTTAGTTTATAATTGCCCCATCACTCCTCTGTTGATCTGGTATGCCTAATGAGTATTGTTTTGCGCACCAGGTTTGCAGGGAGTTCCAGCGAGGAAACTGTGCACGGGGCGAAACAGACTGCCGCTTTGCACATCCTGCAGACAGCACAATGATTGATACAAATGACAACACCGTAACTGTTTGTATGGATTACATAAAGGGGCGCTGTATGAGGGAGAAATGCAAATATTTTCACCCTCCTGCTCACTTGCAGGCCAAAATCAAAGCGGCTCAGCACCAAGCCAACCAGGCTGCAGTGGCAGCGCAGGCCGCCGCTGCAGCTGCGACAGTGATGGTAAGTGCCATAACGTAGGGCTCTGTCATTACTGCTTTGGGGAAGCCAGCGTTGATTGCTTAAGGGTATGTTCTAGCTTAACTCCGCCCCGCTTCCCCAAAAATTTGGTTTTTTGTTCCTTCATTAATACTGACCGAGCAACACAAAATCTATCTGACCGTTATTCCTTATTCATTTAGTAATATCAGCACAATACGTATCTTCTTGGAGCACAACTTGTTCAAGGTCTAACATTCTCAGTTTGCACTTTCCTAGAAAAAAAGTTTTAGAAGTTGCTCTCAGGGAGATATGTGAACGACAATAAAACCTCTGTATCTGCAGGGGTATGTTCCCAGCTGGACTGCAATTACCTGAAATGGTGAATACAACAAAACACTGTTAAATTACCTGACTTTCAGTCCCAGCATGCCGTAGAGTTGCATTGGAGGACCAAGAGCTTCTCAGCGAGGTATCCTGCCAAGGTTTTCCAACATGCCTCTATAGCAGTGGTTCTCAACCTGTGGGTCCCCAGATGTTTTGGCCTTCAACTCCTAGCAATCTTAACAGCTGGTAAGATGGGTGGGATTTCTGGAAGTTGTAGGCCAAAACACCTGGGGACTCGCAGGTTGCGAACCACTGCTTTATAGTAATTTCGGTGGGAAGCATATCATAGAATTGCCTGAAAAACTTAGCCAATTCCTAGGGAGACTATATTTCTTCAGATGTGGGTAATCAAAACCAAGTTAAAGGGGATACTTACTTACTGTACTTGGATCTTAGGAAGTTTTATTAAGTTGGTACAGTATATGTACATAGATTTGCAATTGCAAGGTGGTTTGGGTCTGTAGCAGCTGACCACTTTAACATAATGCTATTTACAGTATGTTCTTCCTGTAAAAGCAGTGTCCAAAATGCTAGGAAAGAAAGAAAGAAAATACCTGCATGCATGGATGGATGGATGGGGTATGTTCTTGGGTATGCTAAAGGGAATATATTCCTGAACTCTCTTTTGACTTCTCATGATCTGTGCATCTAGGGTTCAGTTAGCCAATTAATTTTAAGTGGAGGTGACATAGCAAAAATGCTAACATTTAGTGTGGTGGTTTGCAAATTCTCTAGCACAGCTAAAGCTGTCTTAGGAAACAACATCCTGAGGACTGAACAGGAATGTGAGGATGGAACAGGAACAAGATGAGTGACTGCATCCAGAACAGAGGGGGGGGGGGACACCTTGGGTGGCCTTGGCATAGTACCAGCCTATTGAAATGACCTTGTGAATTGACACTTCATTTTCCTTCATATTAAAATGCAATCCCCTTTTGTTACTTCTTGCAGTTGTTAAATAGCTTCCTTTATTGACTTAACTGTGGTATCTTGACACGGCCCCAAGAGCTCCTATAAGTGCATAGGAGGCCTTTTGCAGGCACGTCCAGGCTTTTGACTCTTCTTAAAAGCAACTCATTGCATCTCATTGAGTTTCAAAAGCAACCCTGAAAGCACCAGCATGAATGCAGAGCTAATCACACAGCAATCTATATTGCTGCCCTCAAGCCAGTAAGGAATGCCACTCCAATGACTAGGTAAAGTAGCTTCCCCAAAGGAACTCGCTTCACTTCAGAAGAGGTGAGGAAAGAACTGGTTTGCTGCTTAGACTTTTCTTGCTACTTCTGGAATGTTTTGAAAATTGTCTTTCTGATAACTTTTATATCAGTTGATGAAAGTAAATTAGTCTTTCTGTTAGTGCCAATGTTAGGTGCCTCCTAGAAGCACAGCCAAGTACAGAATTCAACTAATTCAATTTTAACAGCTCAGGAATGTTTCAAGGTTAAAGGGAACTTTCGTTTTGAAGAAAGAAACAGAATATTCAGCATGTCATTCTACAGAGAACTGTCTTAAAGAGTCCCTTAGGCCCTTATGTGAAAAGCATTAAAAGGAGAGTGATGGCATTACCCCTCCAGATAAGAATTCACCCTCTCCCTGATGACCCACTTCTCAAATTTCTATCATTGCAAAGAGAGTGAGAAAGTAATAATTGTTCACACCTAGAATTCTTCAAGTTGCTGTGTTTCCATCCGCTTGGGAACTTGCCCTTTTGGATGCCTAAACTGTATTTCTAAATCAAGCTACTCCAATGCTAGAAAATTGAAGAGTCAAAGGAAATTACATGGTGGGGAGGGGGCGGAATTCTTATTGGGGAAGCAGTGTCCTCATTCTGCCCCCATAGCACAGATAGTTTTTTGGGTTTGTTTTCCCCCCTTGTAGTTGCTGTTACAGAAATAGTCGTGACAATCGTGTGTGTGGATTGGACCTACACCCAAGCCTCTTCTAAATCCGTGATGATCAAAGTGTAGCCTGTGGGATGCCACCGAAGCCATTTTGCACCCTCAAAGGGTTCTCTGTATTCATTCAAATGTTATGGGGAGTGGAACCTTTTTTGGTCCCAGATACCGATAGTGTTCCAAGGGGGTATTTTTGTGTGTGGTTTGGCTACATTTTCATCATTTTTAGGCCTGTATGGTTCTTCTTTCAAATCAGGAAATTGGTAGGGAAGGGGAGACTTATTCGGGTCAAATTGGTGTAAAGGAGGCTGAAAATATATGACAAGGTGATGGAATTCCACTGTCATACTTTCAGAGGTTTAGGGGAATGCTTTTAACCATGTTTTTTTTTTGAGGGAGTCGCATTCCCAAAAGTTTGGAATGTGACAAGAGTCCAATGATCCAGAAACCTGAAATGGGACATTTATTTATTTATTTACATCATTTATATTCCGCCCTTCTCACCCCGCAGGGGACTCAGGGTGGATCACAATGCACATATACAGGCAAACGTTCTATGCCATAGACATACGACATATATAGACAGACACGGAGCTACACAATTGGTCGAGAGCTCACCCTGACCCCAGCAGGCCTCGAACTCATGACCTTACAGCCACTTTCCTGGGAATTGACCATCCAGATTCTAAATTCATACCCACAGATGCACAATCCTCTTTTGGCTTTACCGGATGGATTTAGTGTTGACCGGAGCAGTCAAAGACTGCAGAGACCACAAATAAACGAACACACATGCTGACCCTCTGTACACATCTTTGTGTTTGTAATTAAAGTAGTTTGAATTACCACTACACTATGCTGTGCCCAAATTGTCCTGCAAGAACCTAGATACACTAAAGGTATCTAAGCAGAAGCTAAGCAGGATCAGACTGGATGGGAGATCACCAACAAATACTGGCTGCTGTGGGCTAGATCTCAGAGGGAGGAACTGACAAGAACATCTCTTGCCTATGGAATTAATGGGGTCACTAGAAGACAACAAGCAACTTAAAGGCACATCTGCACACAAAGAAATTGTCCTACATGCATACATGTATTACATATCATCCCAATGTTCATTGCTAAAAAGTATCTGGAATATTCAGAAATTCACCTCACAAAAGTTGTGCAAAGCCTCTTTACATTGTCTTTAACATGCAAATACAATATGTGGCAGTTCTTCAGATAATATTAAAACCCTACTTGTATGTTTTCTGTGTTGTTGAGGAAAGTAAGCCGCAGCTTGCTTCTGGAGCATGTTTTGAGAAGAGGATGCACAGCTAATGTTCCTCTTCCATGGAAGTATAGATTGGTAGAGAGCCAACCAAACTCATCAGATTTGTCATACATCATCTGTTCATTGATTAGCCTTATGAATGCTATTAAAAACAAACATGGAAGCACACTATCAAACACTGTTAATGCAATATACCATTGCTGATGACTTAAACAAGTGAATTAAGTCTGATTATTGCAAGGTAGCTCTCTTGCTAAGCTGTGTGTAAACAGGGGGATACTAAAGCGGATAAGAGAAAGTGGATGAGGGGAAAGATTTGTCAAGTAGTAAATAGCAAGCCACATAAAGAAAGCACTGAGTGTAAAAGGGGATCAGCCAGTGTTTGCTTGGTGATAATTTGAATTGTCTCATGATCTGTTGAGCTCTTTCACTAACCACGGAACTAAAATACGAACTAGAAGCACTTACACTGAGGTTCTGAAAGGTTAATTTAGTATTGCTGAATGAAAATAAAGAGCATCATGGAAATGTGGAGATATGAGAGGATATTAGGACTGTAGTCAGTCATATCCAGGGCCATGGCCCACCTCTCCCCCGAATAATCTTAAGTGTCAATCTTTCTTGGGTGACCTTATCTATAGAGAAAATAACAATATGCAAGCACCAGCAGCTATTTCCCTAAACTGCTTTGGTTTGGGGAAGACCATTTTTTTGAACTGGGAACAAGTGGATTAAAAAGTGGATTAGGTCTGTGGGAGCAGCCTTCAGCATGAAACTATGCCAGAAAAAGAGACACACAGTGAATAAGCCTTTTGGAGTGTGGTTTAAGGGACAAATTCCTATTATCTTGCGTTATATTGTAATGGATTCAATCAGTTTAAAAAGTGATTGACAAAGATCAGGCTACGTATGGAGTTATGGCAAGAAAATATGACCCTGAAGATTTATTGTGCTGAAGAAACTTATTGTGCTGAATATGTCAATAGAATTGAGATCTATGGTACGGTTTTGCTAAGCAGAAAAAAACAACATGTGAAAAATGTTTTGCTCCCCCCCCCCCCTATTTTTCTCCTTTTGAGTGTAGTCAAGCTATCTCTCTTGCTCAGTTACCTGAAAATACGGAGGGTTCATAGCTTGGTGGTAAAGCTCTGCTTCGCATGCAGTCCCTGCGAATCCAGCCAACATTTTGTTGGGTAGCAGAATTTAAAAACAGCTGAGATTCTGGAAAGTCACTTCTGAAAAGTGCAGATCAGAGTGGGCTTGATGGAGCAGTAATTTCACTCAGTATAATGTAGACTTCTATGTTTTTTTGTAGTTACAAGAAGCTGTTTTTAAAACGATCCTTCACGGTATTGCCATTGTGGTTTCTGTTCTGATCAGAAAACGGGACTTGTTTACTAGGAGCAGTGTGTTTTTCCGTTGCTGTATGCTATTGCTGTGTAATTGTGTGCCCGAAGACCTAAATTTACAAAAAAGAAATGCTTAATTTGTAATAGTATACTGTTTTCCTTGACATAATGTGGTAAGTTCACTGGAAGATGCCCCAGCTCTTGGTCTCAGCATAGCAAATCCCCTTGAAACAAACCCATGCTGAATTTGATAAGTTAGTGAATCAGAAGGAATCTTTGCTTAATACACCAAAAAATTAGAAATTTTTTTTTGGAAAAAAAATTGATTGAAAAAGAAAAGCACATGCACAGTTTCCTTTTGCTAATAAAGATCTGTCCCTAATAACAATACACGGTTGGGATCTGAACATGTGCTTCTTCCATTAAATCAACTTTCCTCAATCTATAGCAATGCCAGTGGTCAGGCATTATGGGACTCTGAAGGTCCCAAAGATTGGGAGAGCGCCAAGCTGGGGAAGACTGCTTTCACCTGTCAAAAATCTTTCAGTGGTTTAGATTTTGAATGTCAGAATTTGGAAATTAACTCTTGACCTTTTTTAACATGGCATTAACTAACTTATCAAAAATCATTTAGGATAATCCCTGAAATAATTATGCTTTCCTATTTTAGCACAAATGCTTACTGGTGCTTATAAATGCTTAATGGTGTCTGCAAGCTGCTGTTTTATTCAACTTTCCTAAATTTCAAACATCTATATTTTACTCTCTTATATGCTTTTAACTAAGGTATAGTAGATGCATTTTTGCTTCAGTACTAATTCAAGGTGTAATATTCATCTCTTTAGAAAACAAAACATTTTTGTTGTTGTGCATGCCTAGTGTTCTGTATGTTGTATATTGCATTCAGAATATTTTTTTCCTTCTCACCTATCCACAATGCAATGCCGTTCCCATGATGCACCTCTGCTTGCTGTTTACCTGTATGTTAATTCGCTTGAATCCCATTGGCCCACTGCCATCATGTGCTCGCTGCCTGTTATTAAAAGACTCAGTCGACTGCCAAAGCAATGAAGCGACCTCTCGAGGCAACTGTAGACCTGGTACTTTGACCTTTCACCTTTTGCTTTGCATGTAGCTTTTTCCAAGATGCCAATAATTTTAATGTTTTCAAATTGTCATATTAATTTTACCAAAAAATATAATAATTTCAGCATTTAGCAATTTCGTTTTCACATGTAGTTATGGCAGCTTTTTTCTAACCACATTTCATCGTCAAATATATTTACTTAAAAGTTGAAGTGAAGAAAAAAAAACCCTGCATTTGTGATTGAAGATGCTTATCAAATGCTAATTAATATAGTTAATGATAGATATGTATCATATTTACATTGTAATGAAATACAAGTGCTTTTTTTTCTTCTGCTGCTGTTTCACCCTTATATAAAGAGCTTTTGTTCCCCTTAAACTCCCCTTTGTCTTAAAAAGCTTTTTTTGGTTGTTGTTTCAGTTATTGTGGTGGTTTAATTTTAGTTTAACTGTGCCATGCATTTATATCAATAACAAATAAAATGCCATCCATTTGACGTTGTTGTTTTGAATTAATGTGCATGGCAAGGCATCTTCAGCCGTTAAATTTTATAGTGCAGTCAAAAATATAAAAAAGTACAAGCTGTTTAAAGTTCTGCCTCACTCATTATGTTACATTTTCTTTCTTTGCTTTTCAGGCCTTTCCTTCTGGCGTATTTCATCCTTTACCAAAGAGACAAGCACTTGAGAAAAGCAATGGTGCCAGTGCTGTTTTTAATCCGAGTTTCTTACACTATCAACAGGCTCTTGCTAATGCACAGTTGCAACAACATGCAGCCTTTATTCCAACAGGTATGTTGTTCTTAGAGCTTAAATAAAAATATTATAATCTTATCCAGTAGCAGTGAAAACTTTGGATGTTTATCATATTCAGTGTGCTTCCATCTCTTTCTAGCATCTTTCGTGACACAAAACTTAAGGGTATTGTTGAGAATGAGTTTGTATTTCTTAATATTTTTGAAGAATATTTAAAATTCAGAAATATTTGTGTGTGTTGTCAGAAAACTCAAGGAATGGCTTATTGTTACTCTTTTGATATCTGTTATGACAGCTTTTTGGAAAAGAGCATCATGTTAGTCTCTATAGTATTTCTGCCTTTTTGAAATGTGTTCTGCAAAATACATTTTTGTACAGGTGTTTTGAAAATTGAAAAGAACTCACAGGAAAAAAACATCCTTATTCAAATTTGCTAGGAGTATATTAAGTACTTATAATTACTAGGTCTGTCTTTCAAGTGGATCTTTCATGTCTAATTTTCCAACCAGAGTACAATTTCTACACCATATCCACCTTCTTGCTACTATTCGAACTCCTCCTAATATTACTCAAAAATGCAATTGATAATTTCTCCACCCAGACCAGGATAGGCAAAAATACATAAATCCCTAAAATTCATAGGGAAGAACCTGATTTATCTGCTGGTAATAATTTCAGGTTTCTTTTTGGTGGCGATTCCTGAACCATAAGTATGAGCCATCAACTGTCAATCCAGAATGAATTTCTAGAAAAGAAAGAAAAAACATTTACATCCTGTAATCACACTTTTGGCCCATTAAAAATTAGGGGGGGGGAACTGTTCCCCACTTCAGATTGCTTGTTTTAAAATACATATTGACTATAGTAGTAATAGAAAGGGCACATTAAAATATTGTTTTTCAACACAGATGGTTACGTCTAAATCAGTGTCAATGTTGTGCTTTTATAAAGCAGTATATTTAGTTGTACTGACTTCCCCTAGATAATATGGTCAGTAGCAGATGTTCACATATAAGACATACCTTTTCAAGAGTTCACACCATGATATAAACTATCACCTGGAAGAGGAAAATGGAATCACATTTTCTGCCCACCCTCATTATCTCCTCAATTGGGGGAGGAAATCTTGAGTGTATGCGTGTATGCTTGGACTCCCCATGCAGAATTGTGGTTCCAAATCACTGGGATAACGTATAGGCATACAACATTCTCCCTGTGTCAAAGCTTCCCCAGATGGTGTGGAGCTAGGGATGACATTGCCACGTGGGAAGATGCCACATACTTACTTATTTATTTATTTAAAACATTTATATTCCTCCTGTCTCACCCCGAAGGGGACTCAGGGTAGAGCACAGTATATATACGGCAAACATTCAATGGCGGGACAAGAATTTATATACACATACATAAACATTAAAAACATGTATCTAAATATTAAAATACATCATTTAAAACCATATTGGTCATCTGTATCAAATCTAATTGGTCTGGTAATCTTTCCTATTGCTGCTTTATTGCCCTGTCCCAAAAGCTTGGTCCCACAGCCAAGTTTTTACCATCCTTCTGAAGGGCAGGAGGGAGCAGGCCAATCTGATCTCGACAGGAAGGGAGTTCCATAGCCAGGGTAATCACCGAGAAGGCCCTGTCTCTCATCCCCACCAATCGCGCCTGTGACAATGGTGGGACAGAGAGCAGGGCCTCCCCGGAGGATTTTAATCTCCACAATGGTTCATAGGGGAGATGCGTTCGGACAGGTAAATTGGGCTGGGATTTATAGGCCAAAGCCAGCACTTTGAATTGTGCCCGGTAGCAAACTGGCAGCCAGCGAAGCTGGCGTAACATGGGAGTTGTATGCTCTCTGTATGCCGCCCCAGTTATTAACCTGGCTGCCTCTCATTGGGACTTTTTGAAGCTACGAGCAGTCTTCAAAGGCAACCCCATAGACTTTTCCTGGGACTCGGAGCCCCTTCTACCTGATTTTATGTGCAAGGAGGTAATTCTGCAATAGAGCTGTGTTTTGTCTGGGATGTGATCCTGAAAAGAGAATTGGCTTCAAACATTAGATACTTCAGCTATTTGACTCCTGATGCATGAATGGACTTCTTGTGTAAGCAATGTAGAGTCTAATTCAGAGGTATATTGTCGTATTGAAACAGGGACGCACATGAGATGACTAAATTAACTCTCCCCACTTCCTTTTTTTTAAAGGCAATGAGGTGGCAATGAGCCACTGAAATCCATTTTAATGCACAATTTTTCAAAATGTAATTGTATACACCAACTCCCAACAATGGAGTTAGGCAAATATAAATTGATCAAAAGAAACTCTGCCATATGTTTGCAGCATGTAATCTAGAGATGTATCTTCCATTTCTGGGAGATAGATGGGCTGTACAATAAACATATTTTCAAATAGAGAGAAATTGCCAAGAATGAGCTTAAGTTATGGCTGGGCACACATCGAGATGATCAGCCTGTTGATCAGCATGTATGGATGCTTGTTTGGTGGAGATGTAATCACCTATATATATTCGTATCCCCTCAGCCATCTTGCTGTGCATTTGTTGTCAGTGAGAACAGCTGTGGTTGTTTATAAAATAAGTTTTATGATCCTCACATGATTGTTAACAAATAGAACTTGAAAACAAGAAACCAAGGCTAATTTAAAACAGGAAGGAGAGTTTTCCAGATTCCTTGCAGCTTCCATATAGGTGTCCATACAAGAACCCAAAGCTTCATGCTGCTAGTGTAAACATCACTGAGCTCTGCTTTAGTATTCCTTTTGAAAATGATAATTCTGTTGTATTCAGGGAGTGAAAATGTGAGTATGAGTAATAGATACTGACAAATTATTGCCAGGGTTGTTTGTTCATCTTTTTTGTTTGGCTCATATTATTTAGTGGGCAGTAGAATGAAAATAAAGTTCATGGAAGAGTTGTAGTACTTAAATATACCCAAAACAAAAGTGGAATCATAGCTCTATAATTCTCTAGTGTGAAAGAGCCCCAGCTCAGAACTTATTTGGGACCTTAAATGAATAGGAGTGTATGGTATGTTCTAGAAACAGTCTTCCTGTGTCTTTCTTACTTTTTAAAATGGTATTGTTGGTACTCTGGTGTTTTTAGAAGCAGTTAAGATATAATCCCTAAATGAAAATAGGAAGAATTAATCCTGAAATATCTTGTATCTGCCTGGAATATTAAGGCTGATGGAAATATAGGGAAATATATATCTGATTTTTAATAGACATAAATATTTAATTGACACCTGTGGAAAATATGGAGTACTGTGTGATTCAATTGTATTTGTACCTCTATATTTCATTGTATCTTGTATGCATTGCCCACTAATGATGCTAAAACCCATTCCGTAAAAATGCTAGTCATCTCATTGATTCTTTCAGAATAACAACAAAGTAAAATATGTGTGGATTGTAGGCTTCGTTAGTATAGAGTTAACACAACTTTTCATGCCTGATTGTTTCATGATCCCAGATGTAGTAGAAACATTTTTCTCCAAATGATTATAGTTTTAATTGAGCGTGATAAATGAAACATTACATCTTTCCCTCAATGTTGATCCTTTCTGACAAGGTCATTCATAGCTATCTTTAGGTAATGTTCTGTTGTTGTTGTTGTTAAAATTAATTTGGGTTTATTAATTTAGAATTATTTTTTTGTTTTTGTTTTTATTACTCTGGGAAATAGTTTATACAAGTTCAGGACATGTTGCGATTTCAAAAGGCTTGATTTAAATGGACCAGTCCCCCACTTTGTCCTATCAGGGTCAAGAAAATAGTGAGTTAGGGTAGAAGAAATGATTCCAGAGTTGCCATACAGTACTAAGAAAATATTAGTTTATGCTGATTTTTACATTAAGCCTAGATATGATAATTCACACTATCATCACAATCTATGTATATTTATTTGGAAATCAGTCCCATTCCATTTAGTGATAATTATTCTTTATCCAGTGAGCGTGTTTAGCATTCAAGACATAAGAACAAATATTGACAGTATTTTTAGACTGCAGTCCTAAGCATCGTATACACTTGTGTATAAGTTAACCTCATGTATAAGTCAAGAGTGGGTTTTGGGGCCAAAATTAATGGAATTTGACATGAGCAGTGGATAAGTCAAAAGTTATTCCATGGAGAGAGCAAAGCTCCAGTGCCCCTAATGGTAGCTGCAATTTTCAAACCCAGACAATCAAAAAGGCTCTTTGCTACTGTACTCAGATAAGGAGATGGCTTTTTAAAAAATAGAAGATAAGGTATAGTATCTTATCAAAGAAGGGGACATCCCCTTCTCTCAGAAGCGAGGTGAAAAACGAGGGCTTAGTCCATTCCGGGAGAAACCAAAAAAGCACTGCTCCCTTTCCTGTCTTGACACTCCTTTGAGGGGAAGCACGAAGGAGCCACTACCATATTCCCACCCAAGCATTTATAAAAATCAGAAGTAGTGCTGTGTCAGAGAGGGAGTAGAGGGGATTAGTATTTTTTTAAGTTCTCCTGGGATGGACTAAGTCTTCACCTTTCATCATGCTATTCAGAGAAGAGGAGGGTTCCTTTTATTTTGGTAAGATACAGCATTTACATTGAACTGTTGATGAGTCACACTAGATTTGTGGATAGATACGTTTTAAACTAAAACCTCTAGACTTATACATGAGTATATAGAGCAATTTTTGTTGAAGTCTGTGGAATTTACTCCTGAATAAACATGCTTGGGGGATTGTGCTATAAAATGTAGCATCTAAAAACAAAAGTATTCATCTTGTGACACGTATCTATATTTCCTCCAAAAATAGATCAAACCTTAGATTACATGATTGATCTTTAAACTTTAAGAGTAGTTGGGTTGGCTTCAAAAATAGCCTGCAGCCACTCCCCAGTTTGAAAGGAAGATTTGTAAACATTGATCAACTAAGCCAATGCCAGGCATGTTTAGAAGGAATCTCCACTGGGTTTAGCAGAGTCTGTTTCTAAATAGGCCTATAGGGTATTACATACATTGTAAGACTGCAGCACTAAACATACTTGCTCTCTGATCATAGTAGGATATTGATGATTGTTAGATAACCCATACTGTTCAAAATGCTTGCTTTTGGGGGGCTAATGCAATTTCTGGAATAAAATTTTAAATGAAGTTTTTTCTATGTGGATTTCGATGCATAATATGTTAAATATTTATTTATATTTATATTACAAAAAAGAAATGCTTTAAAATAGCAAAACAAAAAGAGCTAAGAATGACCTCTCTTAAGTTGTATTTAACTCGTTTGGCTTATCCTTGGGGATGCTTGGATCTCACTTTGAATGTTAACTCTAAACAGCTAACCTGTTTCTTCCCTTTATTCACTTTTTTCACCTATCATTGCATGACACACAGGGTCAGTTTTGTGCATGACACCTGCTACCAGTATTGGTAGGTTTCAAACTTTTTTATTGATATTTTTTATTGTATTCTGTAGCTTCCTTTGTTTTGAGGAACTAAAACATAACTTTAAAACAATTGACTCAATCTGGTTATTCATTTGGACTTTGGCTTGAACTGTTAAATTGTTGAACTTTGTTTCAAAAATAAAACAAGAAAACCCTGCTGCTTAGATGCAACATCTTTTGCTATAACAATTCCACTGCAAAAAACCCAGATATCATGTATTCCAATCTGCTTTTCTGTTTTCAAAAAAAAATCTCTTTCTATATTTTATAATGCTGGCATGATTAAATCATAAAATATTGAAAAAGCAGTCTAATTTCATCAGTGTTCTTGAAGTTTCATAGTGGTGTGCCTATTTCTTCTTTTTGCTGTGTTGTAAAAAATTTTATCAGCGTTTCCCAGAAGCTTGGAATGATTTTAATACTGGCCATAAAATATTTGAACAAGTCTTGGACCTCAATAATACTTTATCTTAAAATAAAGCCATTTTGATTCTGATCAAAAGTAAGTACTGCTGAGTTCAGTAGGACTTAACAATAAGGCAGATGTGTATAGGATTACAATCTGTGCATTACAACAGCAGAACATTTGTCTTTTTCAACTGTTTTGCAAAAGAGAAATGTGTTCAATGAACTTACCTCAGTTCACTCCTGTATTTAAATAATTGGATCCACTAGGTTATTTTAGTTGATGTTTCCGTCTTTTTAAAGTCTGCATCTGAAAGAAACTTTGTAAATCAAGTTGTTGCCCTGTGCTATGATCCAATGAATTTATTATTTATTTATTTCAAACATTTGTACCCTGTCCTTCTCAACCCCCAAGGGGGGACTCAGGGTGACTTACAACGGCAACGATTTGATGCCAACATATACAAAAACACAATAAAACATGACATAACTGAGTAGATAAAAATATTAGGTTAAAATCCATTTAAAACATTATTATCAATCATATTGCCATATCATATATCAATATCAATTTATCTATAAAAATGAACCAGAATAACTGAGCATGATAAATTTTTTAAAAAATTAAATAGTAATAAAATTAATTGCACACTTAGTGTCTATATAAGAGTCTCCACTTCCTTAAATAAGCACAGGCCCCATTTTGTTTGAATGGAGAAGGCCTCAAATTTATTGACTACAAGTGTGGAGGTCATGCACCTGGATCCAGGTATCAGCCATTCAACCTCTCAGAATATCACCAGAATGATAGATGTGGGATTCCATTTTGGCAAGCTCCACTGCATGATCCCCTGCTATCTAGCAGTGAGATGAAGGCATCCCCCACCCCAAACTAGGCATGACCTTGGTCTTCTACACTCCTAAGATCCTTTAAAGAACAACCAGAAATTGCCCAGACAGGCACAGCAGACCCATCTTCTACCAACTAGATCAGTGGTTCCCAACCTGTGGTCCATGGACCACCAGTGGTATGCAATAACTAAAATATGGTCTGCAGCCTCACCATTACTACACCATTACAACGAGAGCAACTGATCTTGTGAAACCTTCTTATTAAGTAAGGTTTTTTGTGGGCGACTACTGGATGGTGTATGTACCTGTATCAGAAACTAGAGCTGATGTGGTCTATCCAATGTAATTTTCTGAATCAGCACCCCAAATAACCAAACCAAATCTAAAGTTGACCAAAAACTGATTCATAACTCTTTTGTTACTAATGCTGGTCAAGAGGTCTCTGATCAAAAAAAGTTTGAGAACCACTGAACTAGATCAATCCCCAGCTCCAAACCGATGCCACAATGGTGACAAGAAATGTGAATGTAAATGTAAATGATATACACATAAGGCCTCAAATAAATGATGGGATGAAACTCCACCATCAATTACTGGCTCTGAGGGTCCTTGCACACAGCCCTATATCCTAGAACAGGGCTGCCCAACTGGCGGCCCGGGGGCCGTACACGCCCCCCCCCCAGCCTGTTGGACACTGCCCCAGCGATGCCCCCGGCCGCCATTAAAAAATTTTTTGTAAAAAAAAAAAATTAAAAAATATTTTTTTAAAAAATGGCGGCCGGGGGGGGGGAGGGAAAGGCGGGGCAGGGAGGAGGAAGTGAGCCAGCTCCTCCTCCCTGCACCGCCCCCTCCGTCCCTCTCTCCGTGCCGCCGCTGCGAGATCGCAGGGGCGGGGGAGGGAGGAGGAGGAGACGGGGCAGGGAGAAAGAGGAGCCAGCTCCTCCTTCCTGCACCGCCCTCTTCTTCCCTCTCTCGCCGGCGCCGATGCAAACCGGTTTGCATCGGGCGCCGGCGAGAGCGGGACCAGGGTCGGGGCGGGGTGGTGGAGCCAGGTAGGGAGGAGCCGTGCCTAAAGAGGAGGAAGGCAAGCGCTTGCCTTCCTACTCTTTAGGCACGGCTTGTCCTGTTCTGTCTCTCCCACCGGCGCCCTGATCAGTGCGCAGGTGAGAGAGGCAGAACAGGGGAGGGGGCGTGCCTAAAGAGAAGGAAGGCAAGCGCTTGCCTTCCTCCTCTTCAGGCACGGCTTCTCCGTTCTGTCTCTCCCACCGGCACCCTGATCAGGGCGCCGGTGAGAGAGGCAGAACAGGGGCGGGGGCGTGCCTAAAGAGAAGGAAGGCAGCGCTTGCCTTCCTCCTCTTCAGGCACGGCTTCTCCTGTTCTGTCTCCCACCGGCGCCCTGATCAGGGCGCTGGTGAGAGAGGCAGAACAGGGGAGGGGGTGTGCCTAAAGAGAAGGAAGGCAAGCGCTTGCCTTCCTCCTCTTCAGGCACGGCTTCTCCGTTCTGTCTCTCCCACCGGCACCCTGATCAGGGCGCCGGTGAGAGAGGCAGAACAGGGGAGGGGGCGTGCCTAAAGAGAAGGAAGGCAAGCGCTTGCCTTCCTCCTCTTCAGGCACGGCTTCTCCGTTCTGTCTCTCCCACCGGCGCCCTGATCAGTGCGCCGGTGGGAGAGGCAGAACAGGGGAGGAGGCTGGCGTGACACTAGGAGGGAGGGAGAAGCCATGGAGGGCTCCCCTTGGCTTTGCCTTCCCTCCTAAAGGGTCACGCCAGCCTCAGAAGCGAAATCGCCGCTTCTGAGGCTGGCGTGACCCTTTAGGAGGAGGGACCGGGGGCGTGGCTGGGGCGGGGGCGGGGGCAGGGCGGAGCGGCCCCCCAGGTCTTCAGTGACTGGAAGTCCGGCCCTAGGTCCAGTAGAAGTTGGACAGCACTGTCCTAGAATATAAAGGCAGAAAATCCCACAGTATCTGAGTGTGGACTCAGATAATCCAGTTCAAAGCAGATATTGTGGGATTTTCTGCCTTAATATTCTAAGATATAGGGCTGTGTGGAAGGCCAAAGTTACCAAGCTTTCGTTATAAGCCTTTGAATTGGATCAAAGTGAACCCTCCAGTAGCTTCAAGTTAAAGTTAATTTCTGACTGGTTGGTTTTTCCTGCCACATGGGTTCTTAGTATAAAGAAAATATGCAGTGCCAGCCAATAAGATGCCCTTCAGTCTTTCCCCATAGGCCATAAAAAAGCTCTTTAGTTAATTGAATGACTGTTTATTATTACCTAAACCAGGCATGAACCAACTTCAGCCCTCCAGGTGTTTTGGACTTTAACCCCCAGAAATCCCAGCCAACTTATCAGCTGTTAAGAATTGTGGGCGTTGAAATTCAAAACACCCGGAGGGCCGAAGTTTGCCCATGCCTGACTTAAACAAAGGAAATTGTGGCAGCTGATAAAATAAAACAGATTACTTGTGAGAGTCATGCAAAGTCAGTGGTTTGCACCATTAGGAGTAAATAAGTATTGTTGCTATTTCAAAATCAAAATGGACATTCAACTTAAAATAAGAATGTGTGAAATCCTAAACAAGTTGCTTTTAATTAATCTTATTAGTTTAATATTTTCCATAGACAACATTAAAAAGAGGTCTCATATTCTCTGCTGAGTATGTTGTGGAAGGGCATAAGCTAGTCAGATTAATGTGAACAGAGTCAAAGGAAAAAGGACTTGATGAAAGTGAGAAAGTTAAGGCAGTGTGCCAGAGAGCTTTCAGAGGCAATCTCTTGAACATGCTTCTCATTGTGCCCATGCCTGTTTGTAGTCCGAAACAGTACGGCTAGAGACAGGGCAACTCTTCCAAGCAAGAGAAAAAGCTATGAGCCAATAGTGGTGAAAGTAGAACACTGATCAAGGCTTCTCGGCCTTTTGGCTAAGATCGAGTATGTGGAGTGGTAATGTTTCTAACTGAGAAATAGGGCACTAAGTAACTGAAAACTACTGGGAGCCAGTATAGAGCGCAAAATTTTAGGCTTGCTTGCAAGACCCAGGTACATACTTCCAGATCAGTGTGGATAGGACTGAAGACTTACATAGGGAGGTACAGTCATAAAAACTGAAATGAGCCCTTATTTTAGTAGATTTCTTCCTTTATCAAAGTTGGGGGAGGTAACAGAAATAGACTGAGTAAGAGTCTATTTCTCTCTCTCTCTCTCATCAAGGACTACCTGAAGGTCTTAGTATTACTTGCCAAAAATTAGGCTGTTTTGAAAAAGATCTCAAGAACCAACCTCTTTTATAGCCAGGGAGAGAATCAGGCCAGATTGACCAAGATTAAGTTCAAGGAAAGTAGTAACATCTTAAATATGTTGTATAGCATAGTTAAAATGCATGAGAACAAAACAGAATCATATTCAGAATCATCCCACATTCCAACAATTAGAAAACAGTATTGAAAATAAGGTGATGGCTAAAATAGTGACATTACTTTAGCGCTCTGAAAATAAAGAGGTTGGAGGGGGTAAAAAACAATTAAAACGGGATAATGTTCCTTTCCTTATAATCTCTTTCAAAACTGCTCTCAAGCACTGAGAGTATTCTAAATACTCCTACTTTTATCATGTAAGTCTTTTAAAATCATAGGATAATTTTGGAATATTAGAATGACAAAATATGTTACAGTATGACCCCCATATCTATGAGACCAGTACCTGCAGTCCAAGAAAATATGTCCTTTCTAGGCATTTTCACAGTCCTCCAGTGCAACATTATGGTATTCTTTGGCTGGACGGCCTTCATTTCAATAGAGTTTTTTTTATTATTTGTGATTTTGTTTATCTACACAAAGTCCAGGAACTTATCCCCATGGATACGGGAGTCGTACTGTATGTCATTCCCATAATTAACAGGCCATCTTTCATGAAAGCATTTTGTGAAACCCACTGTGTTAAATTAAAACGCCCCTCCCAAAAATGAATTAATCATTTGGGGTTTTTTCTGGGAATCGCAGATAACTGTGACAAATTTCCTTTAAATTGTACTTGTAATAAGCTATTTTCCCTTTTGTTTTATTTCTCTGCCATGCTTTCTTGCTTTGCATTGTGATTGCATGCCATCTGCTGGTTTAACCCATGATGGCTTGCTGCTCTGATTTTCACCATGCCAAAATGCCACTTCCATTGCCATAATGCTACACACTCCTGTTCATTGCTTCCATGGCTCCCCTCCTGAAAGTACCCATGATGCACAGCGCTACGTCCGCCACTGTCTCTGCAGCAACAACTCCTGCAACAAGTGTCCCCTTCGCCGCAACAGCCACAGCCAATCAGGTTTGCTCCTTTTAAAGCTTTCTTTCACAAATCCCAAACTCTAAATGAGTGCTGGTACTTATTAAAAAAATTCTCCTGGAGAATTTTTTTTCTTCATGTTTTTACCCATCAAACTTTATTTTGAAGTGGTTCTCCAGCAAGTATTTATGCACAGGTTGCACTTATTTAGAGTTAACATTTATTGCAAATGATGGTGTAGCTATGTCTAATGTTGCGCTATTTGTTTTTTGTTTCTAACACTGTGTAATTAACCCAAATGATGCGCAGTCATTTTAGTGATGGTCTAGTCATGTAGAAATGATGCTGCTAATTTGCAAAATTGGATAAATCAGGTTTCAAATGTTGACTACTCTTTCTCCATACAGTAAGTATAACTAATTAATGGATATTTTCCTAAAGGCTGAAACAAGCTCCAAAGGATAAAGTCAGATGTATATGTAGACTGCTAATAATTGTTGTTCTCTGTTTAATATCTATATAATTGAATATTTTTGTCCGAAATATCAAAAAGGAATTTCAAAGTTCTCCAAAGAGTATTTGTGTCATAATATAGAATGAGTTGAATAGTGATTATGGGTCCTTTTGTTTCTATTTTGATTATGTTTTTGTTTTTATTCTTGGCTTGGGGGGGGGGGGTGATCTAGCTTTGGTAGTTGTTCCCCCCCCCCCCCCAGCTATTATTTAGACAGATGGTTTGGATGCATGGAAAAGGTGGAAAACTGTTACAACATAAATAATGGGAGAGTCAGTGTGGTGCATTAGTTTAAGTACTGGACCTGATTCCAGAAGGTCAGGGTTCAAATTCTCACTCAGTAACTGACCCTCAGTCTCAAAGGAAAGCAGCCGCATACCTTCTTGGGGTGGTAGGTTGGCATATTTGAAGGCACACAGCAAGAACAAATGGGAGAGAAAATGAAAATTGCAAGATGGGACCAACTCTGCTATTTTTAACAGCTTGTTTTCCCTTTTTTGATGCCTGTTTTAGCATTTGCTGTTGTGTTCCTTCAAGTGGTTTCTGTTTGGGTTTATGAACCCATCCTGGTTTTGGGGAGCAAGTTTTGTTACTAGTTTATTATATATCAGTGATAGTTATTTATGGGTTTTATCTATATTGAATTTGACTTACATGGTGAGCTACCTTGAGGACTAGTTCGGGGGGGGGGGGGAGTGAGTGAGTGAATGGATGAATAGATGGATGAATGCCTTCCCTAACCCACAGAAGCACTAAATTTGTCTATAGGTAACTTTATTGATTGGCTTCCCAATATTTTCAACATAAAAATAGCAGATAGTTTTAAGACAATCAATGCACACTGTCACAAATGGGTTTGCTTTCTTAGATTGCAGATACTGATTGTCTTCCATATGATTGCTTTGTGGATTTTTGTTTGTTTGTTTTTTTGTGTTGTTTTTTTGCTTGACAAAATTCTTGTTCATGCAAGCCATTTTGAGAGCCAGTTTGATGCCAAAAGTAATACAGCCTGGGAATGTAAGACAAAAGTTGTAGCTGCCTGAATCAATTTGAAACGGGTGTTATGCTTAAAAGCAGTAACAACCTAACAATGAGTTGTGGTTTCATAACCACAATGAATCAAGTATAAGGTTACTACAGGGATGTTTCTAAGCAATATCCTTCCTTGTTCTGGATTTTCATTATGTCATCACTATTTTTGGTTCTTGGTGCTAATTGGATGAGTTTTATAAATGAGGGAAGCAGCTTTGACATGGGTGCTATCATATTCATTACCAAAAGTTTAAGATTTTAATTACTACAGAAGCCATGACCACGTGTCAAAAATGGACACACTGTTCAAGTGTGGGGCCCCGCTAACTGCTGTAGGGGAGTCCACATGGTGTTCAGCTGGATTCACAGCACAACTGCTGTGTCTAGCAGTCAATTGGGGGCAAGGAAACATGATATTTACCAGGGAGTTTCCTTGGAGCTCCAGAGTGATCCCCCAGTTTCAGAGGTGTAGACAGCTGGATTGGGCTGAATCCGGACCAATCCATTGTCCACGCTACCAACGAACCCATCGCTGTGTTGCCTCTAGCAAGCAGTTTCCTGGCAAATACTTGCTGGTGATGTTATTTGGGGCATCAAAACATATGACCGGAAATGCAACATCACCAGCAAGGTTTTGGGGAGGAGCCCTAATCTACTCTTTGACTGACTAGCCAAAAGTCTCTAGGGATGCTACCAAAATGCATTTAAGCAACTATGGATTCTTCTAATAAATGTAGATACGCTCTTAATCATTCCCTGCAATTAATTCTTCATTTGCAGTGAACACATTACATTGTGATTATAATTGAGAAGGGACATATTCACTCCTTTTGCAGTGTAATTTAAATGTTTTTGCTACCTTTGTAGTGATGTGTAATTTGTGCCATGGGCTAATAACACTTATAGAATCCCGATACTCTTTCAAAAGTAACATTGTTTCTTTAAATGTAACTTTAATAGCAGCTAGCTACTTTTGTTAAGGAGTGTGATAATTGTCACTGTAGCTAAACCCTTTCAAGGTTATTGTCCAACTTTGGTTCTACCAACATGATCCTGCAGTCTACAATGCCAACTTTAGCACTATTGACCTGTTTGGAAATCCCTTACGCTGTATCCTAGAATAGAGGGTTGGAGTATATGCTGTTAATAGTCCCATGAAGCAACCTGGTTTGGATTAGAACAGTTGCTGAATGGAGTTCATGCATAGCAAGGAAGCCCAGGATGTTTCAGCACTATTTGTTCAATTACTTAAACTTGATGTGTTCATGTTAACAGTTTGACTCTAAAGTGGATATGGGAAGCATGTTCTATCAATGTGTAGAGCAGGGCTAAGGGCTACATTAGTCCTCTGTCCAGGACTTTGGAGAGCTGTGAGTTGTCATCCCTCATCTGCCCAAAAGCCACTGTCAAAAAGTGAATGTGCCTTTCTTTAAATAAAAAAAAAGCGTCTTCTGGGCCTAGATCAAAATAAGGAGGCCACAAATGTTCTTCCTATGCTTCCGGGCACATAATGTTGTCCACTAATATCCATAGGGTCCATAAAAGTGGCCCTCAAGGCTTCACTTGCCTCACATTTTGTCCACCTCTGATGGAGAACATGTACAGGGTAGAAATAAACCCCCACCTCCTTCCATGCTCTGCAGCCAGATGTTTTTTTTGTTGAAATTCAATTGCTTCCCTGTACTAGCATATCTGGGGGTCATGCCAGTGGCAACACTTTTTAGGCATTATGTTAAAACATTATGTCCTTGTGTAAGTGCTTTTTCCCAGTTGGGTAACGCCATAGGCAGTGCAAAGGTGCATCTCTACCATTAGTTAGTCACTCAGAGCAGCTATTAACCCCTAGCCAAGTATTTTAGTAAAGATAATGCTTTCCTAGATCAAATAGGAGCTTGATTTTTATCCATACATAATTGGTGTTAAAACATGTAAGAAACTGCAATAAAAGAGTAAATTTCCTGGCACATTCTGGTGGAAACTTTCATCATGTGAATTATTTGATACATCCCAACAATTAACAAGTTTTTGCCATACAAGATTTATTTCAGTATACATTATTCCAAAAGTAAATATTCCTTAAATGGCAGTTTATACATTCCTTAGATATGTATCACCCACACCCTTTCCCCCATTCTCCTCACCCCCCTGGAACAGCAATTCATTGCATAAGATCAAGGTTTCCCCCTGACATTAAGTCCAGTCGTGTCCGACACAGGGGTGTGGTGCTCATCTCCATTTCTAAGCTGAAAAGCTGGCATTGTCTGTAGACACCTCCAAGGTCATGTGACCGGCATGACTACATGAAGCGCCATTTATAATAATTTTAAAAAACTTTCATCATGTGACTTGAAGGAACTGCATCATTCAAACAAAAATATTTTTTAAAATTCCAATCATGTTTCTTACAATGACAATAAGCATAGTCAACATAAATACACAAGTTCAGTAATTATAATCAGTTATCTTTTAATCATAAAATTAAATTATCATGAAGTTACAACTTAAAATTTATAGAAAATGGATCCTCTCCTAACCAGTAGAAATCAAAAATATTCTAATGTTCTAATATTCTATACCTTAATACCATGAATGGAAACTAAACTTCCTAGAATGTTTTGAATTGTTTTAAATATATAAATGAATTAGTTTTAACAAATGCCACTTGACAATTACTGAACCACTTATTTAGCTAATACCACAGTCAACTAGCAACAGTCCCAAAGCCACAGCTATTTATCTCTCTCTTTAAGCTCTGGCCCCAATTTCTAAGCTCTCTCTGACACACTTCATGTCATCTTCTTTCTTGAATGTAGCTTATGGCTTACCCTTGCTTGCCCGGGGTTACTTCATAAATCTCACTGTGCTTCAGTGAGATGAATCCATTCTTCTGAGAGAATATAGTATGTCAATCAGGGTGGAACTTTATGCATGGGACCTCCAGGAAGTTTTTTCCCCATACAGAATACTTGAAAAAAGCTATCAGTAGAACATGAATGTAATAAAGGAGGAAAACCTGTTGTTTGTGGCTATGGAGATGTGGGGTGGGGGCACTTGTCTTCTCTCTACATACTGATCAGAGATAAATAAACCTCCTTCTTGCTCCAAATACTCCCCATTGGAAAGGTGAGGAGGGAGCTGATCAATAACTGTCTCCATACAGAGGGCAGTACAGACGCTTCTGTCAGAGATGAGATATTTTTGCAGACGCTGAAACCCATACATAACATGACATCAGCTGGCCCATTAGTCAGGTTCTAGCTGAAAAGGAATTTCCGGTGAGCTCTCCCTTGACACGGTGGATGGCTTGAAGAGGCAAGTCTGTAGTAAAGACCAATCTTTAGACTATTATATGTCACAGGACTAGAATGATGAAATAAGCCCCACTGCCAGCAGTCTCATCACATCAAAGTGGGTAATAGATGTGACTGAGTGTAAATAGAGAAAATGAGACATTTCATTCAGCTCTTTATATGGGGCTTAGTTTGCTCCTATAGACCATATCTTCAATATTCCTTCAGTTTCAGTGGAAGGAGAGGTGGATGTGTGGAATTGCATTAGTGAACAGACACAATATGAGATTATAGGATATGTTCGCTAGTCATGTAGCAAGACTATTACAGCATTTTTGATGCACAGTGCTCTTTAAACCTTTGGGGGTATAAAAGGGCGGGTTAGAAATGAAATTAATAATAATTGTGTGTGTGTGTGAGAGAGAGAGTGAGTGAGTGAGAGAGAGTGAGAGAGAGAGAGAGAGAGAGATTTATTTGGCCTTTGTTTTTTTCATGTTTGGTCATGTTTTTTTCATTTTCCACAATAGTAGTTTACATTGAATAAATAGTGCCCAGAACTTTGTTGTGTGTTGGGTAGAGATGTACACCAGGTTTACACCTTTCCTTAATTGTCTCACTGAATGATTGTATTCAGTCATTTCAAAGCCCCTTCGACACTGCCCCTATATCCCAGGATCTGATCTCAGATTCTCTTCTTATCTCACATTATCTGGCAATTGAGATATATACCATCCAGTTTAAAGCAGATAGCCTGGGATCAGATTCTGGGATATAGGGCAGTGTAGAAGGGGTCCAATTTTAATCTAATAGGAATACATTCAGCATAGAGAGAGAGGAGGGAGGTCAGGAGAGAGCATGGTAGGTTAGAACTGGGCCTGATGCAGACATAGTGCAACCCACATCCAAGCCCAGGGAGTTTAGATGCTTGCTAGACAAACTCTGATGTCCCAAAAACGTTTTAGGGGCAAAGGTGAAAGTTGGCCAAAAGTAACATAAAGTCAATTTCCCAGCAGTGAAAGGTTAGGGTTACTCTCTCCTCTTGCTGAAACGAGCAGAAATAATACAGGCCTTTTCAAAGTGCCTACATAATTTCTTCTGGTTAGTCTCATTCTTTGCTATCATTCCTTTGGATTTTCTTGCTTTGTAACATAGAACTTCACACCCTTTCTCTCTTATTCACAGGTATAACAAGCCTTTCCTTTCCTCCTTTCCCCGCTGTTTCTAGTCTTCAATCAGATATGAGGTAGCCTCCTATTATTCTCAACGGAAATATCCCACTCCTTGCATGCCAAGGAGGGTACTTCAGAATATCTGGGACTCGCTCCCCTCTCCAGTGCTCTCCCCTCTCAGTATCAAGTTAAGGACAGGATTAGAGGTATTTATTTATCGTATCAGAAGCAAACCAAGGGTAAAGTTGTAATGCATTTTTGAAAAACAGCTTTAAAACTTGGCATTCTACTAAACGCCCTTTGACCAGTAGCTGGCCACTTCGAGTGCCTCTGGTGTTATTGTAAGGTTCTTGTGCTTGTGGCAGGGCTCAGACGACTTTGTAATAGGTGGTCTCTGGTTTGCTCTTCTCCACACTTGCATGTCTTGGATTCCACTTTGCGGCCCCATTTCCGAAGATTAGCTCTATACCTCATGGTGCCAGAGTGCAGTCTGTTCAGCGCCTTCCAAGTTGCCCAGTCTTCTGTGTGCCCAGGGGGAGTTTCTCATTCGGTATCAGCCATAGCTAGAGGTTCCAGGTTTAGCCTGCCACTTTTGGACTCTTGCTTGCTGAGGTGCTCTTGTGAGTATCTCTGTAGAACTTATAAAACTTTTTTTCTTTTAAAAAAAATTTAAAATAGGTCTTTATTAAAGTTTCTTGATAAAATACAAAAAGCAAAACAGGGGGAAAAGAATATTGAAAGTTACAAAAGAAAATAAAAAAAGAAAAGAAAGACAAAGCAAAAAGGTAAATAGAACAATAAGAGAGAATAGAGAAAGTATAGTATAACAGTGGTGTACAGAAATTTTGGGGTTTTAGTGGCATATTTATCATTTAAACAGTTTTCAAAATCCCTTAAATCTTTTTACTAGATCTTCTTTATTGTCTTGATATTTCAATTATATTACCTAAAATAAAATATAAATCAAAATATAAGTATTAAGAGTTTAACATATCTGAAATTAAATATTACATTAATTTCTTGATTTAGATTAGAGGTGAAGCAGTAGAGCAGTCAGTGCAGACCAAGTAGGTGAGGGAAAATGCCTCCTCCTGCAGTTTTCTTGAAGCACAGATGCCCAGGACAAAATAAAAGAGTAATGAAGATGTGACAGAACAATTGGAGATTATTTTGGGTACTGTGAAATACTATAGTCTTGTCATTATGGCAAAGACACCCAACTTGGGAGCTCAAAGTGTGGCTACAAACTCTACCAATTCATATGCCTCAACCCCAAATGGCTACACTTTAGTTGGGACTGGACAGAGAAAGGAGAAGTTTTAAGGTATGAAAAATGTCTTGCAGCTACTTTCTGGCCTGTAGCAGAATTCTCACCAGATAACTTGCAGGTCATCTTGATTGACACAGAGCTCTTTTCTCAAAGGCGGACTCCAAGGCTTTGATTTCCAATTTTCTAGCATAATCCAAGCTTCATGAGGGCTCCAGCCTAATCCACTTGTCCAAAGGAGATAATCTAGACCTCTTTCTTCCCCTCCCGAAATGCGGAAGATGGTATATCCTTGACTGATGAGGAGGATAAAGTATTTTCTCATCCATTTGGCTCTTCCATCCGGGAGACTAACACCCTATTGAAAAAGGCACTTTCGATTTTAGCTGCCTCCCAGGGCCACAAAAGTCCCAGGTTCAGATCTTCTGCATAGTTTCAGAGAATGCCTTATCATGGTATCACCCCCTTCAAATGTTGCTTTTTCAATACACTGCATTTTTATAGCCAGGCAAGCCTCCCACCAATAGGCTATACCAAGAATATGTAAAACAATATTCTAATCTTCACAAGTGTATGATTAAATTACAAGTTCCTTTTGTAGATGCTCTAGTTATCTGCCCTAGACTCATTTGTTTACATGAAGAATGACAGAGTCATTCATTTCTTTCACTGAGTTCAAGCTAGAATTCTAACTTCATTTCCACCTTTAGATTTAAAGACAACAGATTCTATAGACCTTATTGATCAGTATAGATACAAAATTAGGCATCAACTTTCTCAGAAGTCTGGCAGATCACAGTCCCCTTCTGTCACCAAACATCAGTGCAACAACCAGCAATCCTGGTGCCAAATCTCCAATAGTGGGAAGGTTTTAATGGTTCAGGGATGTACAGGAATTTAACCACGTGTTCCAAATTGAAGCCCTATAGAAAGTGCCATTTTCTCAATGGTGCAAATGATTCTGTTCAATATTCTTCACTCTATTTAGGAACAATAAATCGCAGACAACAATTTTAACCCTGAAACAGATTATTCAATTCATCAGAAAATGTAAATTGCCAATGGAGATCCCCAAATCCACCCTGGAATCTCTTTGACTAGGGAACTTGGTTGCGTCTCTGGTTTAAATTGAGACTTTTATATCTCAGATCTGCCATTCCCATGGGCAGTTTCTCCACTTTGCTTATGAGAATAACTACTGCTAATATGAGGTCCTTCAATTCAGCCTATCCTTGCCCCCAAATAGATTCACAAGAGTTCACAGTAGTCTTGATGGCTCACTGGAGGATTGCCACCTTGACATTTACCTATACCTCAGTAATTTGCTCAGCCGTTCTGTTTCTCTTCAGGGGGAACTAAGAGACATGTAGAATGTTCTCACTCCCTGATGAAGATGTTCTTCAGGTCAGTCTTAGGAATGTCATCTGGTTCTGTGGCAGGAGATTGGTCATGTTGAAGCTGTCATCAACATAAATTGGAGCAACGTGTCACAGCCATCAGAGTGAACACAGACAATCAAAGAAGCCATCTTCTCACAAAGATAAACATAGCATATCCTTAAATACTCTTTAAGGATGCACATAGTACATCCTTAAATCCTCTTTGTCTCAACCATAGAGAGCAAATCTATGCCAGATTATTGTAATAGTTCCTTTTCTCAGACCAGGAAACAATTATCAAACAATAGGTATGTCCTCCAGCAGTTCAGTGATTCCTCTTATAGTAAGTTTCTGCAGCCATCTGAATGAGTCAATGAATTAAGCTTTATTTATATCCCACCCCATCTCTCAGAGGGACTCAAAGCAGCTGGAGAGGAAAAACAGCAACATTTCAAATAACAATCAGTGGGCTGGAGAGGCCACTGATGCCAACACTTAGCGTAGGTCAAGTAAAAAACAAGGATCTCACTTACATATTTAACTAGCTAAGCAGGAATGTAATCAAATTGGCTCTCCTAGCCTTTCCCACCCTAGTGTAGGGTCAGGCAGTCCTCATTAGGAATTCGTACAATAGCTCACATCTATCATCTAGGAGAGACTTGTTCCCAGGCTCTTGTGGGGAAGCATTCATCTTATTACCTTGGGCAGAATCCTGCCTTTAATTCATAGAGGCAGAGCAACTTCAGGGCAGTCCAAACTCAGACTGGCTCGGACTCTCCAGACATAGAACTTCTAGGATATGGACCTCTTCATATCACAAAAAACCCTAACCTAAACAAACCCAAGGTGAGCAGATTTCTGTCAAGATATAGATTGAAAAAGCCCAAAGGGATAGGTGCTGACACCTAACCCTGGCCAAACAGTTTTGTTACCCATAGTACTAAGATAAGATTGAATGGGGCCAACATAGTTGCATAGTCCAGTTTTGTTGCAGAGAGCTTGGTTCTCCAAGATCATCTCGATGGCCCTTGACTCAAAGACACTCCTAACACTAATGATCTCTTGGCTCAGAGACAGTTGGCTGTCCTGACCCAGAGTGCATCCAGTCTTATATATGAAAGTTGAATGGAGCATGCTAAAGGAGTGTTGAGCACCACCACATCATCCAGATGTGCCTCAACCAATAGGATTTATTAGTATACCTCCGGGGGTTTCCACAATGTAGACATTAAATTATTGACTTCCTTCCTTGTAATTCCTGCAAAAGGGCTTTTACAGAAATTTGAGACCCAGTACTAAGAAGCCAACTGTAACTATCACCCTTTTCTAGCTCTCACAAAGCAGGAGAGACTTCTTATTCAAACATGTGAAATCCCAAAGGGTCTATTACTCTTATCTCTGTTTTTCCATAGCATCTTAGAGCTGGGTGTTCTCTCAGCAAGGAAAGAACTTTGTATCATCAGAACAGACTCTACCATATGGACCCTAAATGCATTCTAAAAATTATTTCCTCCATACACATGATTCAGAAAGCCACCTTTCCAGCCATTTGACCTCTTGCCAAGCCACTGAAAAAGATTTGTCCACACAGCCATCCCTATTTTCCTCTTTTGTTATTTTCAGCCATGATGATCATACAATGGTCAGAGAGCCCCCAGTGGCGCAATGGGTTAAACCGCTGAGCTGCTAAACTTGTTGACTGAAAGGTCGCAGGTTTGAATCTGGGGAGCGACATGAGCTTCTGCTGTCAGCCCCCGCTTCTGTCAATCTAGCAGTTCGAAAACATGCAAATGTGAGCAGATCAAAAGGTACTACTCCGGCTGGAAGGTGTGCCTTGCAGTCATGTTGGCCACATGACCTTGGAGGTGTCTACGGACATCTCCAGCTTAGAAATGGAGATTAGCACCAACCCCTAGAGTTGGACACGACTGAACTTAATGTCAGGTGAAAACCTTTACCTTTACCTAGGTTGCTGGCATCTGTGTATATAGCTATACTAATTGGCTTTTGTAGTCCTTTAAAAAAAGTTGAGCTGTAGTATTGACTGATGTTTTCAGGGGTTGTTCTGAGGATGTAATGAGGATGCTCTGAAAAGATCTGTATCATTCTTGTCTGTTGGGGTAAGAGGGAGCAATAAATGTTGAGGATGTCCCCTTGGCTGCTCTGGAATTGTTCAGGGCAACTAGGGGAACTAAGGACACAGAAGTGACCTTAGTGACCTTTTGTGGAGTAGATGACAGTCTTTCTGGGTCATTAACTCAAAGCTAATTGAAATCAAAGTTCTGAGGATATTCAACTTTCACTGCTGAAAATGCATGTATCACAGGAAAGGACCAGCATTTCTTTCCAAAGAATAAGAGACTGCTATTTGTTCATTCACAGTCCTCATGGCTGGGGTAATTTTGTCTCTAGCCCCTTAAGCTGAGAAATTGGCAGGATGCAGGAAAAGTGGTAAGGCAGAAGTGTCCATGCTATAGTCACAGGTCCTTGACCCTTCTAGTATAATACTAAACTCTTGCTTGAGGTGCTACTAGTACAACACTAGGACTAGGGGGCACTCCCTAAAGCTCCAAGGTAGGAAAGTTAGGACTAATAAAGGGAAATATTTTTTCACCCAGAGGGTCATTGGGTTATGGAACTCACTTCCAGAGGAGGTTGTGACAGCTGTCAGCCTGGACAGCTTCAAGGCAGGATTAGACAGATTCATGGATACCAAGGGAATCAGTTACTGAAATGGACATCCAAGTGCTACCTCTGTGTTGATGGAGGCAGGCAGGATTTTCCCTGGGTACTGGTTGTGGGGGGTCGGGAGCAGGTGAGGGTTTTGCCCTCCTTTCTGCTAGAGATCCCCGTGTACAACTAGTGGGCCACTGTGTGACACAGAATGCTGGACTAGATGGGCTGAGGCCCGATTCAGCATGGCTCTTCTTATGTTCTTATGTTCTTAAGATAGCCAAATGATATGAAGTCTGTGTCTAATTATATAAAGTCTACACCTAAGGGACATCATAATATCTTCTGGCAAGGATGTGGTCACTTCTTCACTCCCCATTCTAGCTAGTTGATGTCTGCATTTCATTATTTTCTAAAGTTATTTATTTTTAGGTCGACAGTATGTGGTAGAAAAACTCATGGATTCATATTTTATAAAATTTCGTTTTCTTAGTGTCTTTGGCGAGATGGTCTTCAGGTTTTGTTTAGGTATTTGCGAAGAAATTAGATTTTCAGTCATGATACCACTTTCTGCTGGTATTAAAAATAAAATTTATCCGTATACTTTCAGGAGTTTGAAGGGGAATGCCTATTTGAAATTAAATATATATGATTTTTATTTTCATGTTCAGACTGAAATATTTTAACAGCAGTAGGACCCATTTTAAGTTTAGAGATATTAAGCTCACTAAATTGGGAGGCTATAATTTTATGTTTTTATTTATTTTGTATAAGTGGAAATAAAGATAGCAAGCAGTAGGAGAAGCATGCAAGGTTAATAGTCTGGATGTTTTATATTTTCACATACAGCAGATACATTACACCAACTTCAAAAGCAATTGAATTAATTTGCAAGAAGCAGCACACATCTGGATTAAAATCCCCATTTATGGCAAGCAGTTTAAGTGCCAAATATGATGTTGCTTTGGAGGAGAAATCTATAGTCTTTGCATGTGTGACATGAAAAATTACTTTTGTATTACCATAAGGCTAAACTCTGAAGGTAACAGCATCAAGAGCCTTTCCCAAGGATCTCAAAACCTTGATAGGGCAGTATGGAAAAGCATGTCTTGCAGGTTTTATAAATCACAGCCAGCACATTAACTTGTGCCCAGAAACAGACCAATAGCTAGTAAAGCTGTAGTTATATGTCAATAGCTAGACCTATTGGGGTAGCTGACATTTTTGAACACTTCTTAAGATGTCTTCATGTAGTCTAAACCATACATAGATAACATGGTTCACTGTGGCCAGATCCAACATTCTTAGGCGAGGATGCAATTGGCACACTATAAACTTAACAGTGCAAATACAATCCCAATCTCATCAAAACTTGGACTTCCAGGTTCAAAGCTGATTGCAAAAGCTTATTTGAACTACAAGCATAAAACTTCAAAAGGAGTGTCTTGCATGGATCAAACTTTAATATGTTTACTGCAATTGAAACCGGGGCTGTTACACTTCTAAAACGAGGTCCTGGCTTATCTGTCATTTAGTTGTTCATCTTCTAAACCAGGCATCCCCAAACTGTGGCCTGTTTGGGCCTCCAACTCCCAGAAGCCCTAATGAGCTTCAGTTGTCAGGAATTCTGGGAGTTGATGGCCCAAACAGTTGGAGGGCCACAGTTTGAGGATGCCTGTTCATCATTGGTCTTGATGTCTGAAATCCGTTTCACTGCTTTCCTTGTGTAGACTTTTTGCTACATCTTAAGGCACTCAGTGTGATCATGAACTTTTTAAAATGGGATTTCACAAATGTGGCCAATCTCCCCTCCTTGCTATTCATATGGGCATCACAGACACAATTGGTGATAGCCAGGCACTCACATGGAACTCCATGGCTGACCAGGAGTAGTGATGACATGGGCATGAGATGCCCCCTTTCCCTGTGCCGATTAGAGCAGGGAAAGGCTGATAGTGTTTAGACAGGGTCTGAATCCGACTTAGTCCAACTGTCCAGATTACCCCAGAGCCTTGAGATACTCTGGAATTTCAACCAACTTTGGAGTATCTCATGACTCTGAAAAATTGGTTTAAAGCAACAACAAAAAGCAACCCTAGGGTACTCACAGGAAGCTACGGTGTGCCGTGAAAACTTGATAGTGGTGTATTCACAGTGAGTGTGGATTTTGGTCTATGTAGACAAGCCCTGTGGGTATTATAAATGATATTGAAATACTGGAGTGTATCCAGAAGAGGATGGCAAACCCAGTTAGGGGAACAAACACTGGCTCTTTCTGTAAGGAAAGTTTGAAGGAGGCTAATAGGTATATTTACCCTAAAGAAGAGACAGTTAGGAACTGATATGATAGCCAGATATTTTGAAGGATTGGATGATGAAAAAAGTTTGTTAGCTGTTACTTCAGAAAATTTATATGAAGCATTGGGTACAAATAGTTTAAGAATAGTTTAAGAAGATTAAACTATTAAAAAGAACTTCCTATCAATATTAACTGTATGGGAGTGAAATATACAGCCTTTTAAAAAATAGGAAGCAACTCCTGTGGTAAAAGGGGGCTTCTCTGGGCCTAAAATGACACAGGGAGGTTTAAAAATATAGAAATTGCCCCCTAGAAGTGTTTGGCCCAAAATTGAAATTTTTTAGGTATAGTGTAATGGGGTGTGCCTACATATTTTGAGGAGATAATGCAGCCCTCTAGCTTTCTTTTTAGGTATATGGTCACTCTTCCATGACTGGAGTATATATATTGAAAACAAAGTGGAAGTTATCCCATCTGCTGTGTGTTTTACCATACAGAATTGTGGTAAGGGTTGCAACTGGATAATGTGTGTTAAGCACATAGTGTGTAAAGTATTTTCAGTGCCTGCATAAACTATGCAGATGTTAAATATTAGGGGAATGGCATACCTATAAAAATGCCAAATTCAGCCCCTGACATCTTCTGGTACAGTTGAGAAAGATCCTTGTGTGCAACCTTGTGAGCTGCTGCCAGTCTGTGCAGAAGACAACACTGTGTTGGATGGACCAGTGATGGAGTATAAATCCTGTGTTCATAAATAAATAAATAAAATGCTGTAAATGTCCTGAAACACAATGTGGAAAATTTAGCTACATTCATGAACCCATTTTATTTATAGCCTATGTTGCCATAGCTTTTCCACATCAATATTCACCATTTATCTGAAATGTTAAGGTTGCAATGCCGTTTGAAACACTGAAACATTGGCCGTTACACTCTTAGTCTTTAGCTAGCATCAACATTTCTTCTAACAGCTTCTTATTCATTACTGTACCATTGATAAGGAGTCTCTTTTTACTTCCATTTCCAAGTACCTTATAGTATATTACCTATACTAATATAACAATTCATTTATTGCAATAAATCAGAAGAAAATTGTAAAGCTATAAAATTTGGGCTGAGAAGAAATAACTCTGGCGGGAGGTGGGCTTAATATTTTTATTCTACTATTTCCTTGACATTAGGAAGTTATTTGAATGTTGTTAAAAAGAAAAGTGTAACATTCAAGAAAAAGAGTTCTTAATTGCTTTTGAGCACACATCTTGAACATATCCCAGCCTTTCTTGGCAAATGGAACTGAGGATTAAACTGAAGATAATTCAAGTTTTCTGAAATTTATAGTAATGACTGTGAACGTGGATTCCATCACAGAACTTGTGGTGAACATTTAAATTCATGCCACTCTAAATATGTAGCTATAAAGCTGCTCATCTACAGATCCATATTTACTAGGTAGAAGGCTCCAATAATACTAATGCTGATCTTTTGTTGTTTTTTAAATTCTCATCTTTATCTTTTTGAATGACGCTGGGCTCTGAAGAGGAGTGCCAGCAGACATGGTGGCATCTCCAACTATCTTAATTTCCCCAGACTGCCTCTGGCTGCTCAGGTTTGCAGCTGCTTCACTAAACTCTTTTTTTTTTTTACCATTCGGTGAGTCTTGCTGCTGAAAATCATGGTTGTCACCATTTTTTACCATCCGATGGGTCTTGCTGTTGAAAATCATGGTGGTCCCCTCAAATTTGGCACAAGTCCCATACCCAAGAGTGTTTGTTCTGGGTAGCAGCAGTTCTTGATACATAATGCTCTATTGTACCTACACCCAGTAAATGAGAGACAGAACATGACCATCTGCATTAATTGGACAAAACCTTTTATCAGTCTACAAAATGAGAGGATTGCAAATTTGTGTCTGATTAGTTCACACCCCTTACTTGTTGTGAATCAGCCTGTGATTGTGTTTCAGGACCATGATGCTTCTGATGTGGGAAATGATGGTTTGGTCAATGATTTTCATCAGGAAGACAATGACAGAGAGGCTTTGGTGCAAAGGGCATTTTCTCATGAGAATATTCCTGTTGAGCAGAGAGATGATGGGTTACTCCCTCTCTCTGTGAGCTCTCAAAATTTGGGTTTGGAAAACAATCTGACACTTGGGGATTTTAATGAGCAGCCACATAATGAGAGGCAAAACAGGAGGTTGGAATTTTGCCAGGATAGTCAGCAAACTCAAAGTTTACGTCGCTCTGAAATACTTTGTCAGATAAGAGCCAAGAGTGGGGGGAAACGAAACCAATTTTTAGGTTTTGGGATATAAGGTTTGCCTCAAAGGAAAAACCTTTCAGATCAGGCATCGTTCGGAATCAAGTTTCATGTGTCTTTGTAATCTTGCTCAAGGAGTCTTGTTCCTGTGGATTTCTAGCCTTGTGGATATTGACTAACATTGCCTGGATTGTCTTTGCATCCTCTTGATTCCTGTCTGGATTAATACTGCCTTGGAATGTTTTTATATCTTTTATGGACACTGCTTTATGTTAATGCTTTTTACTGACTTTATACTTTTTGGAACGTTATTTTTTATAAGCATCTATTTCTACTGGCTATTTTATTTAGCTTCAATAAAAGGATTGGATTTTTCACTCATCGTGTGGTGTGTTTTAAGTCAGAGGGCTTTTGCTGTTCCGGAGTGCAGCATTACTGATGACTCTTTCTAAGGCAGGTTCTTCACTGACCATATAATGCAGTTCAAATTGACCATATAATGTACAATTGATTATACACTGACCATATAATATAGTTCAAACTTCATTATATGTTCAGTGTAGAAGCAGCCTAAGATAAAGGAGGAGAAGATTCTTCCAAGTTAGCCAGCTGGAAAATTACAGGGTTCGAAAGGAGCAAGAATATTGCAGTGGTGCTTTAGTAAGATATTCAGCACGGTGTAGCAGTTTTGGTGTTGGACGATGACGCTGGTGACCAGAGTTCAAGTCCCAGCTCATCCATGGAAGGAAGCCCACTGGTGGGTGACCTTGAATTACTCCTATTTTTAAGCCTTTATTCACAAGTAACCTTCCTCTGAAGAAATCTTACCAAGAAAACCTTGTGATGTATTCACTTTAGGGCCACCATAAGTTGAAAATTATTTCAAGGAACTCGGCAACAGCACATAGTTAGGAGTGGAAAGAATATTTGAAAGCAATTTGACAAATGCTCAAAACCCTTATCTAATTTTGAGAAGAATCCTGTTCTGATGAGAATCTTCACAGCACAGGTATTATTCTATGCAAAATTTCCTCATGACTATTGGCCACAAAAAGTCAACACTTTTTGAATTGAAGATTACGTTTCTGCACAGGAAAGGCTGTGGTGGGAGACTTATTCCATGCCAAATTTGCATGTGGTTGTTTTACACAGAAAGCAGCATTTTATGCGCAGAGAAAACTGTTTCTGCTCAAAGCAACCAAGTGAGAAGTACCAAATAGTGAATAGTCTCTGAAAGCTGGTATTTCCTTGCAGTGAAAAGAAAATTGCTAAAATTACTCATAGCTTCATTCAAGAAGAAAATTAGCAAAGAATTACAGCCCCCGTGTAAGTTAGAAAAGCAATTGAAGCCCTTTATAGCCTTGTTATTGTATGCAGGTGATTGAATTGGCCATGGCTCCCGGCATTGGCTGCTAAACATCTTTGTCAGCTTTTTGCTCTTTTTGTTTTGCTTTTATTTTGCTATGCTGATGGCAAACAGCAGCTTTAAACTTGAACAAAAAGACTGGATCTCATTGACTAAAGATAATTTGGGTTATTTTGTGTCTTTCTTTCCTCTCTGCTGAATCTGAAATTAACATCTCTCTCAAGTGAACTTTTCACATGCTGGACTTTGTGACCTGGATTAATGAGTAGATATGAAAGTAGTGCCTAGTCACCCATCCCCCATGAGCATGCCAGTATTTCATGACAAATAACAAAAAACTATTTAAGGTCTCCTCATTTAATTAATATGACCCTTTGATTCAAATGAACAAAATCTTTGGCTCACAAAAAATTGGCAACAATAAAGATTTTCACCTTGTGGCTATTTTAGACATTTCCATGAATTTGTTCAGTGATTACAGTCGACTCTCCAGAGGCTTCTTTAGATGCTCCTCATAAAAAGAGAAATCGGTCTGCTTAGCAAGCATTGCAAATGCTGATACATTAGTAAATATCTGATTTTTAAATCTATTTTATATATCTATATACCCGAGGTCACATAAACATTGCAGAAAGAAGTCACAAGTGGAAAATTTTGAAAAGCCCTATCTAATGGTACGATGATCAGAAGTATAGCTAAGGGGAGAAATTAATATCAAGAGCAGAGAGATGATGATGATGGGAAAGCACAAAACTCTGAATTCTTTACCTTCACCCCTAATATTAGATAGTATTATAATATTAGAAATATTAGATAATGTTAGAAAATAGTGATGTTTAGATTAAATTAACTGAGTTTATTTCTGAAAAAAACACCAATAAATAAATGAAATGTTGTAAGGTCATCTGCAGAAAGCTGGCATAATAACTTGAGCATATTATTTGTTTATATTCTGCATCTGCAATCATGCACTTTAGTTCTGCATACCCTTATATCAATGAATCTCCTCCTGGACAGAAAAAGTGGGGTATAAATAAACATTATTATTATTTTACAAAAGTTTGTTCAGCGAGTATACAGGCAGTCCCTGGGTTACAAACATCCAACTTACGAACAACTTGTAGATAACGAACAGGGTGAAGGCGACCAGCTGGGGAGTGGTAGAACTAGCTGTTCCTCCACAGCCAAGGTGAAGGAGGCTGGTGAAGGAGGCCAGCAACAGGCTCCTTGGCCCCTCCTCTCCAGCCTTGGCCAGCCTTACCACAGTGTTAGCTGAAGGAAGGGAGGGAGCCTGTCAGCAAGCTCCCTCCCTCCTTAGCCAACTAGCTTGAGTTCTATTTTTTAAAAGTACCCATTCTAACTTACAAAGAACAAACCTACAGAACCTATCCTGCATATCCTTTTCAAGGACATGACATATTTTGGCCTTGAGGTAATAATTATGCTCTGATTAGTAGTTCTGCTGTATGACATGAATATATAGTTTTGTAATTTGTGTAAATTTGGAAAATCACAGCTAGTTGATTGGAATTTTGATAAAGCCTGCTTGCTTTTCACTGTTTCATTTCCTGGAGGGGACGGGGGGACTGTAGCTCTATATTCCCTTTTTGGATTGAATGGTAGGCATCCTGACCATAAGGGCTGTTCAACACTCACTGCCTTGGAATATGGTGGAGGCTCCTTTTTTGGAATCTTTTAAACAAAGGCTGGAGGGCCATTTGTCATGGGTGTTTTGATTGTGTTTTTCCTGCATGGCGGGGGCCCTTGTGGTCTCATCCAACTCTATGATTCTATGTTCTCTAGTTGATAGAATATGCGGAGGACTTTATACACAGAGGGTTGAAAATCAACTTGGATCAACCTATATTATTCCAAATGTTCACTTTGTGTGTGTGTGTGTGCAGATAGTCCTTCAATCTAACCGATAAACAATTTAGCAGAATTTTTAGAGTGAACGTTTAGAAAGGTACTGAGAGACCTGTCTTAAAGTGTCACATTAATATAAGTAAATTAGCCTTACAATAGGACCACAGGAGTTACTAGCCACTGTCACTAGCCTACCATGCTTACATTAAACATATTTAGAAATAATGTTTATTTACCACAGGTGACCATGGGAAATGTGTCTCCAGTCAGAAGTTCTGGTTTTTAATATTTGTAGCTTTCCTGTTTTGGAATTCTAGTGGCATACTATGAGTACAAGCAGAAGTGTGTATGAAAGAAGAAATTATCGTATGTCATTGCACGGTATTCACACTTCTTATCCCTTTTTATATCAAAAAAGGGAGGTGCAACTATTACACAATGAAAAAAATTGCCTTTAAATCTCCAGTTTGTTTGTTTTTTTCAAACAAACAAACAAAACAGTCTTACCTCTGAGACAGGAGAAGGAGGAGGGATGATCCAGCCCCAAACAAACAGCTCTGTTTCTGTTTGTTTTCTAATTGTCTTGCCTTCAGAGAAAGAAGGAATAAAAAGGGAATTTGCCCCAAATGATTCTGCAACAATTATGCGAGGAACCCCAAAATACTAATTTTGCCACCTACAAAATGGGGGTGTGACTATTATGTGGTGGTATCTATTATGTGATGAAATACGGTATATTACATAAAGGTATTCTAGGTTACATTACAGTATCAGGTAATTCAGAGAGGACAATCTAAGTGTATTCAATCTTTAGTAATATCTGTTTAGCAAACCAAGAAATAGGGGCATAGGTATGGTGTATGAGACATCTGTATTGTATACGATAAATACAATCTATCAGGAATTTTTTCAACACCCCCCCCCCCAACTGAAATCATTGGGTAAAAGAATTATGCATACTATAATTGTAATTGGTAACTGGTAAATAACCGTAAGTTGATTTTTGTGCTTACATGTTTGAAGAAACAGAAAAGGAAAAAAATAATATTAATGGGGAGAAAATCCAATGGCAAATTCAATAGTGTTTTCCTTTCTTCTACAGATAATCCTGAAATAGTCAACCGGATTGGACTGGAATGTCAAGAGGCCTCATTGAGAACAGCAAAGCATTGTTACTGTACATACTACCCTGTCTCTTCCTCAATAGAATTGCCACAAACTGCATGCTGAGTAAAGAGTTTGTTCGTCTGGACAAATCACAAACACAAAGAGCTAGTGCTGCTATATCATATATGAATATTACATATGGTATGCTTAGTATACTCTAAAAACTAATCTAGTTAACTACCTGATGCCAGCTGTGATGGTTCAAGACATAAAAGGGTAACGTTTTAGTTTTAAAAGTTTTATACAACACCGTTTACTTCTTAGAAATGCCGTCTGACCACCATAATTATAGCTAATGTAATTAGTCCTATTCATATATTATTGTAGGGTTCACAACTTTATGGATCTTTCAATGTTAGCAATAAGTGATGTACATTGGCCACTAAGTCCAGGATCCAAAGAGCCACATGATTAGTCCCATATGGACAAGGTCACATTGGATGCGTATTTGTCAAACGTATTTGTCACCTACTTTGCATGCTGAATTACTTTCTGAAAGGGTGGAGAGTTTCAAAAGTAGTTTGTGACAGCACAAAGGAGTTCTTGGCTCAGACCAAAATGGCGAATGCAAGAGCTTGAGTGCGTCATGGTGGCTCTTTGGATCTTGGCCAATACATATGAACTGCAGATTTGACTTTTAACCCTTTTGACAATTTTGTACTCTCTTAAAAAATCCACTTCTCTACTGGGCAGTTGATGCCAACACAAAAGAGGTGTTGCAGAAGCAGAAACCGGTATTCCTGTACCTAATCCCCCGCAAAGTCCCAAATAGAGGATCCAAGGTAAAGCACAAAAAGCTGATTTTGGACACGTACGAAGAATTTGTACCAGAATCATGGCATTCTAGAATTAAATTAAACCTTTGCACGGTATGACTTTCATACCCCTAAAAAGTCTTGACTATGTTATTTTACAAAGAGAGAGAATATTTTTTAAAAGAAGCCTTTGCAGAAGTGCCTAAATTTTGCCACACCAGACTTGAAACTAAGTGACACTGCAGTCTATCATTGAAAATACAACAAGCGGTTAAGCTTTTAGATTTGCAATCAGGTTACCAAAAAGAGCTTGCTCTGAAGTAGCTTCTTCCCAATTAAAGAAATGAGGCTGTAGGTGAAAAGATTAGCATGATATTCTGATTTAATTCAAGCTGAATGCAGTCGTTGTGAAAACTGATAAGTGACTTTAATTTAAACGATTAGAAAAATATGAAACGGGATGTAGAGAGAGTTTCATTTTAATCCATTGTTATTGCTGCCGTATTTTTAAAATCAGGTTAAAGACGTTGTAACCGGATTACAGCACAGAGAAAGAAACTAGTTCTTTTAACTTTTTCTTTTAAAAGCTTATTTTATGTCACAGAAATAAGAAGATATCTTTAATACAACTATATACATATTATATATACACATACATATATATGGACAAACAGATTTTAATGTTTACTTTTTTAAATACTGTGTTGATTTACAAAGTAATTATATACATTTGATTAATGTAGGAGGTTTGTTTTTAAAATTTGTTTCCTACACTATTGTACCAAATATGTCACATTTCACATTTTATATGTTGCACACAGATCACATAAGTACATGGTTTTTAAATTATTGTTTATAAAACAAAAAAACAGCTGTCCTATGGAAATATGTATAATTTAAACATCTGGGGTTTTTTCCATGTGAACATGATAAATGATTGCAGTATTTTAACTTAGCGTTTCAGATTGATTCTAAAATCTTTAGCTTTGGCAGCACTGCCTATTCTGAGAGAACAGAAGCACTAATTGATTTTTTTGTTAATGAAATTATTTTTCAGTGTTACTTTTGTTTTTCAAAAGTCTCATCTGTTTATATTAAAACACTAGCTAAAGAGGAGAACACTCTGCCCTCCAAACTGATGGTAAACACAGTGTTTGTAATCTTGCATTTGTTTTTTTTTTGTGAAGAATATGTATCTTTTTATTTTTACTTGTAAATTTTCTGAATCATTATAACTAGATTGTTAACCTGGCCATTTACTGATATCTGTAGTTGTTGGGGTTTTTATTTTTAAATGATCCATTTAAACATTTGATAGTTTATTGGACAACACTAAATGGCAATTTATATATGTTGTTGAAATATTTAAACTGTAGAAAGAATATTTTAGTGCACCTATTATGTTTAAGCAATTATTTCATTAGAATCACTCCGATATTATTTTCTTTTTATTAATGATCAAATTTTCATTACCTATCTGAGTTTTCCTCCTGAAAGAGAGAGAGAGAGAGCACGTATTTTTGAAAGAGAGAGTTCCGATGTACTGGTTCTGTTCCTATGTTTTGAAAATATTTATGTCGATCTGTATGCTCTTTGTTTCAGAATAGTGTTGTTGGTTTTAATGGGACTAAACTGGAATAAATGGTGTGAGCATCACAGTTTCAGAGCACGAGTCACAGAGATTGTACAGGCAGAAAAAGCCGTACCTGCTGAAAGGCAGGCCACGCAGGCCACTCTTGAATGTAGCTGCCCTGGCTGAAACCATTACCTGCTTCCGTAGGGTTTATCACTAACACCGTAACACGCTAATCTCTGCCACATGTCGGCAGCTTTCTTGTCTGTTGCTCCTGCTTCCCTGTCTTTCTATCGTTTCTTCGCTGCACTGCTGAATCCTGCTTTGCCTGCACTTCAGCCAGCTCTCTGCTCTCCACTTTGTGTTCCTCCTTTCCAGCCCAGCCCTGATATCTTTTCCTTCAAACAGGGCACATATGAATAGTCACTTGGATCAGTCTCTTGAATCAGCCATTTTGGCATCTAAATTAAACACACTGCCTCATCTTTCTAGTTGTTTGCTTGCCTCACTTGATTGTCCTGGCCTCCTTCTTTGGCCTGAATCCCAAAGCCGATTCTTTGCTTTTACCAGAATGTATCTATCTGCCGAACGAACAGGGTGAACCTGCTTGCCAGTTCTAATTTGCCCCTGCAAAAGACAGCCTGTCCCTATTCATTCCAGCAAGGCTGTCTAGCATAGAAGTTTTGCAAATACAGACTTGCGCCTATTTATCTTCTGGCAAGCTGTCTTGGAAAGAGCAAAACTGTACTATCCGGTGCCCGTCTCGCTCTGTCCGTGCTCGGCCGCACTTTGTTTAATCTCTGTGCCTCTTGCTTCAAATCTGTAAAAATATTGACAAATTAATTAGCATAAATATAAAATAATGAGTACATGGTTTTTTATTTATTAAAGAGTAATTTTGTAGAGTACATTGAATTTGGGGAAAATCTGAAACTATTTTTCTGTATAAATATTATTTGCCAAAACTTCATTTATATTTTGGAAAAAGAGTGTCTAATGATGGTAAATTGAGCTTGTATTGGTTTTATTTTTATTTTTTAAATATCTCCCTTGACACAACCATGAAATGGGACAATATAGTCAGCAAGTACAGAGGCTGGGACATAATTTCAAGTTACTTGAGATGTCTCTGCATTTTCTATAAGAGCACTTCACCAAAATACCTTAATTTGCCCATAAAAAATGATCAGTGGCGACATTTACACTGCATACTTTCGCTAACAGTTAAATAAGCCCCCTCTGTTATTCTATGTACTGTAACTATTTAGCAGCCTGTTTAAATACCCATTTATGAGTTTGTTGAGATATTATTTAATTACCCAATGTGCAACCATGGAAATAAAAAGAAGCATCTTAAAATGTCTCTAGTGCCTTGGTGTTATTTCTTTTGTTGTGACATATTGGAAAGCACAGTGACTGCAACAAAAAAGTGGAAAAGCAAGCTTTACATTAAAAAAAAACCCTGAATTATGGATAACCAAATATATATATTAAAACCTATATTGCTACTGGGTAATGGAGTCTCCCTATGGGCCAGACTTACTAGATTAGCTCTTAGTCCCAATGCAGAGAAGATATTCCTTTTACATTTGAGTTTGGGGCTGTAGGAGCAGCTATCTCAGTGTCCAAAGTTATAATACTATCAGTTTAGAGAAACCTGGTTCAGAACCTGCCAAGCACTGGTGTGTGTGTGTGTGTGTGTGTGTTTGTTCGTGTATGTACACATGCACACTCATTCATCCTGAATAGACTGGTTCTCCCAACATTCACTGGCTGACTTTCTTAACTAGATGATCAGGCAAGAAAAAATAATCTCTGTCATTATGCCAGTCAATGGAGATAAGGGAGGGAAGGCAGACCTAGGGTGCATCTATGCTGTAAAATTAATGCAGTGAGAGAATTTGGCAGAGGAGACACAAGACCTTGTTAGACAACAACTCCCATGATTCCATGGCATTGATTCATGACAGTAATAGTGGTGTCAAAATGCATTAATTCTATAGTGTAAACATGCCTCAAGATGGAACCCTGCAACCGATTACCATTTCTTGCTTGCTGTGTCCTGAGAGCTGAAATTGGGCTGAGAGGCCAAGTCTGGAACAGCGAGCATCCCACACTATTCATTACCGTTGTATTTTTGATTCAGTACAATTGCATTCTAAATTTAATATTGCTGTTAATCCTCCCTAGACCCACACAAAGACTTTCAAAAGCATGCTGGGATCTGTGCCCTGCATGCTATGTTCCCCTTCTGCAACTGCAGGCGATTTCTGACATTTTAGCCTAGTTCTAATGTCAGCTATTTTGGTCCAGTTCTAAAACTGGTAAACCTGTGTGTCTTGGTTGTGGAACTTCAGACTAAAGGTCAAATTCACATAACCAGCTAAACTTTGAGGAAAAGATAGTTGCATTAGCATCAAGAAGCCTTTCTAGATTCTTGTGTTCTTTCACACCACACCAGGTATAGTTCTAATTCCACTTCAGCTGATATGGAAGCTATGGAAGTCTGGGATTAGCAGTTTAAGTAGGGGCAGTTAAAATTCTCAGAGAGTTCTAGTGCTCCTTAAACTACAAACCCCAAGTTTGAATGGGAGGCAGCCATGATGAAAAGTAGGATCATAGCATTATAACTGCATAGCGTGAAGGGTACCAATGTTTACTGTAGACCGTTGAAGCATCAAGGCCTGAGCTAGGGATAGGGAACCACTGAGTCTGCAAACCAAGAAGTGGAAAAAGAAGCACTGCTACCTTTTGGAGTGGAAAAGTCATACAACCGATTTAAAGTGTATACTCACCAATAGCTGTGTCACTCACTAAGCAGTAAGTTCCCTAAAATACAACACTACTCAGCCAAGTGAGGAAAGCAGCTAAGCGTGTACTAGGACAATGTGAAGGACAAGGGAGAAACGCAGAGAATCTTAACTTCATCCACTGCTCTGATCAGTAGCTTACAGACAACTATACTCATGCTCTTAACTTTTTGCTAGAGTGGAATTTGGGGGGGGGGGCACCAGTAATAAGCTGCCCTGCCTTCTAGTTCACAGGTGTGGTCATGCTAAAGACCAAGGACTGTCTTCTTCTGCGTATCAGACAATCTACACATTCTCAAAGGTTCAATCATGCATGGTTTATTTTACATGTGAAATATCACATCATTTTCCAGTGTGGGAGTCTCTTGCTGCTCATCACAAAAGTTTTTGCTATTTGTTTAACCTACTAAGGCAGAGCTATCCAAGCATTTCATGTTGGTGACATACTTTATGAGCTATGCATCATTTTGTGACACAGTAATTAAATTTTAGTAGCAAACCAAAACTTAAACCAACCCCTCACAAGAGATATGGGCAAATACATAAATTGTAATAAAATTATTGGTACAGTATACCTCATGAAAACCTTTCATTATATGTATCACTTATTTCACATACTCAGAAGTTTCTTGTTATAATTGCGCAACACACCTACACATTTTATCCGACACACTAACATGTTATGATACACAGTTTAGAACACTCTGAATTAGGGAAAGGACCATTATTCTGTGATGTGGAAAACAAAAATTTTCATGGGCTTCTAGCCTTGAAACGGGTTAAAACATTAATATTTTAACTTCTCAAGCAACAAAGCTATCAAAAATAATTGCAGCGTTTGTACTGAAAGGGATGTCTCAAGATTTTATTTTTAAAATCACATAGGTCTCAGAGGCGTGTGATTTTATGGGGCAGTGCCTTGGAAGACAGATGAATATGAGACCTCTAAAAGGAAGAGTAAATGTTAGATCAGTGTTTCCCAACCTTTTTTGAGCCGCGGCACACTTTTTACATTTGCAAAATCCTGGGGCACAAAAAGACACAAAATGACACTCTAACACAGGAATACATATAGTTAATGTTTTTAAATGTATTTATACACTCAGTGTGAAACCTGGGCCTGTTTCAATGAACACAACATAGATATCCTGGCAGGAATGGCAGAAAGACACAAACTTCCCACACAGAACTCCCATAACCAAGAGAAAATGCTATAAGAGTTTGGTGGGCATTGACCTTGAGTTTTGGAGTTGTAGTTCACCTATATCCAAAGAGCACTGTGGACTCAAACAATGTTGGATCAGGACCAAACTTGGCATGAATACTCAATATGCCCTAATATGAACGCAGATGGAGTTCAGGGGAAATAGACCTTGACATTTGGGAGTTGTAGTTGCTGGGATTTATTGTTCCCCTACAATCAAGGAGCATTCTGAACCCCACCAACTGGGCCAAACGTCCCACACAGAATCCCCAGGAGGCAAAAGGAGGCCTCTACTTGGGAAAAGGGAGGCGGGCCTTCCCAATGCATGGAGAGGGAGAGACCAAGTAGACCAGTGCTGTCCAACTTCTGGCGGGTCCAGGGCCGGATAAGAGGTCACTGATGACCTGCGGGGCCGCTCGGCCCTGCCCCCAGCCCCCGCCCCCAGCCCAGGCCCCGCCCCTCCTAAAGCCGCCGAAAAAGGAGGAGTAGGCGGCGCCAAGAGCAGCGCGTCACAGGCCTGGCGTGACGCGCTGCTCTTGGCACCGCCTACTCCTTTTCGGCGCCCCCTCCCTTCCCAGGGGGAGCCGCCGAAAAGGAGGAGTAGGCGGCGCCAAGAGCAGCGCGTCACGCCAGGCCTGTGACGCTGCTCTTGGCGCCGCCTTCTGCCCTTTTCGGCGGCCCCTGCCCTAGGGAGGGCGAAAAGAGGAGCAGAAGGCGGCCAGCGACGGCGCGTCACAGGCCTGGCATGACGCGCGCTGCCCCTTGGCACCGCCTACTCCTCCTTTCGGTGCCCCTCCTTCCTAGGCCGGGAGCCGCCGAAAGGAGGAGTAGGCGGCGCCAAGAGCAGCGCGTCACGCCAGGCCTGTGACGCGCTGCTCTTGGCGCCGCCCTTCTCGGCGGCCCCCCGGCCTAGGAAGGAGGGGGCGCCGAAAGGAGGAGTAGGCGGTGCCAAGGGGCAGCGCGTCACGCCAGGCCTGTGACGCGCTGCCGTTGGCGCCGCCTTCTGCCCTTTTTCGGCGCCCCCCTCCCTTCCTAGGTAGGGAGGGGGGCGCCGAAAAGGAGGAGCTAGCTCTCTTCCTCCCTGCCCCGCCTCCCCCCCCCCCGGCCGCCATTTTTTTTAAAAAAAACGATTTTTTTTAAAAAAATTTAAAAATGGCGGCTGAGGGCATAGGTGGGGCCGTGTCCAACAGGCTACGGGGACGGATCCGGCCCCGGGGCCGCCAGTTGGACAGCCCTGAAGTAGACAATGGGTGGGGGGGGGGTGTAATTTTTGTGCCTTTATCAAGGTAGATTTCTTAGGGTTTTTATACTTCAACACACTAGACCCTCCCCCCCTTTTCCTGGGGGTTCTAATTTCCCACAGCACACCTGATGATTGCTCATGGCACACTGGTTGGGAAACACTGTGTTAGAGAAGGAAAGGGTTATAAAGCATGGGACCCAAAAGCTGGATCTGCGGGCTCAAACAGGATAGGTGTGGAGAGATATAGATAGATAGATAGATAGATAGATAGATAGATAGATAGATAGATAGATAGATAGTATATAGGATTGGTTTCACCATTTAATGGCTGAATTTAAAGCAACAGAGTAACAGCTTTTCCTCATTCAGCCATTAAACGGTGAAACCAATCCTATCACCATGTTTTAATTAAATCCTGTTTCCTGCTAGCTATCTAAACCTCCTAATAATAAATTCTACAGTTCATTTCACACAAATAAACAGCTACTATTCTGAGAAACACAGTTATTCGAAGCAGTAAACATGTTTTGCCAGTGGAGTGGCATGGGAGAATATTTCTCATAACAGTGCGGAAGTTGGCATCCACTGTTGTTTATTCTGAAAACATATACTTACCTTTTATAATGAGGTCCAATGAACAATTTCATGTTGAAGAAACGTCACACTGAAAAAGAGATGCTCTTCCTTTAATACTTCTTTATTATCTTTGAAGTCAGGACTCATGTTCCACGTTGGGCCATGCTTTTACAAAAGCACCTGCTGATAAACACATCTACTTGAAATAAAACATAGAAATAGGGTGGGGATTGAAACTGCTAGTGACACGGCCCACTTTTGTTTTCATTTCTTGTGGGGCCTCCAAAATGATTTTAGCAAATGGAAACCATTCCCAGAGGCCTCCAGGAATGATACATACTCATTGTTCTACTTTTTCTGGAACTGGGAAAGTGGGACAGGATACAAGAAAGGCCAAATGCACATGTAATGTCTCCGGACCATACTTTACCACAGAAACCACAACCTCCTACCCATATGTCTGCTCAAGCAAAAACCAGGCCAAATGACTGAGAAAAGGTGGCACCCATAATTCTCAGGAGTTAGTCATGAGAACAGCCACCATAAATTGGGCCAGAAAGCACACAACATGAAAAGTGAAGGTGTGGCTTAGCTCGAGGACAGGGGCGGTCCTACAAGGTGGGCCAAGTAGGCGGCCGCCTAGGGCGCCATCTGGGAAGGGGGCGCCATCCTGGCCGCATGGGGCACCATCCTGGCCCTGCCGATGTTCCTCAGGCAGCGCCGCAGCTGCCTGCTTTTGGTCCCCGGCCTTGTGTGTTCCCACGCCGCTTCTGGGCATGCGCTGAGGTTTTCGCGCAGGTGCAGTTGCTCCAGAGCTGAAGTTGAGCGCAGGAGCAACTGCACATCCGCGAAAACCTCCGCGCATGCCCAGTAGCTCCCTTGCGCAGAAGCCTGTAAGCAAAGCACTCCCTATCGGGCAGGCAGGGAGTGCTTCCCTTCTCCTTTTGTCTCCGCCACGCGCGCGTTTGCGGGGAAGGAGAAAAGAATCAGTGAAGGAAGTGTAAGTGAAGGAATGAATGAAGGGCTTTCCTCCTCCTCCTCTGTGACCTCTTCTCTCCCTCCTTCCTTTCTTCGGCTCTATTTCTGTCTAGACCTGAGGGGCCTGAGGCTATGAGGAGTTGTGGGAGTTGGAGTCCAAAACACCTAGAGGGAGGGAGGACCCAAGTTTGCCCAGGCCGCGCTGCCTGTATTCGACCTCATTTGAACATTTTGGCTGTTTTTCTATTTACATTTACATTGGGATCCTAATTTTGGACTTATGGGAGACTCCTATGAATTATGAGTCGGGTGATAGGTAATATATTCTGATTTTGATGCATTTACATTGCATTTCTTGTTGATTATTATACAGTTCTGCTTAATATTGTCATACAATATAATACAAATACAATATAACATTAGAATAATGATATATTTTATATTACATGTAATATTACAAACAATATTGCAGTATAGTGGTATTGTACAAAATAGTAATATATAATATTTTATTTTACTTTATTTTGGGTTATTTGAGTTTTATAGGAGTCATGAAAATATTTAGTAGAGGATAATTTAATTTAAATAAATAATTTTATTTATTATTTTATAATAATAATATAATAGAATGTTATATTGTATTATGTCAATATATTATAATATAATTATATTGTAATGTAGTATAATTATGATATAATATAGTATGAGTATGGTATAATATATTGTATATACATTGATACAATATAATACTACTAATGGTATTGTGATATTATAATTGTATATTTGTTTTACATGGGGGCAAAATAATGTTTTGAGGGGGCACCAAAATAATGTTCGCCTACCATTTAAAATTACCTTAGACCGCCCCTGCTCGAGGACCAGGTCTCCATCACTGAACCTTTCTGAGAATTGAGGCCAGTGAAAATCTTTGCCATGCAATGATACTTCTAAGAAATATTTGCTGTTTGAATTGGGCCCAACTTATGGTAGTCTTAGCATAATGTGCCTGGGGCAAGATGTGTTCGGAAAATTCATCTGGAGAAGGTTTGTCATTGCTTTTTCCTTCATTGGAAGGAGTGTGACTTTCCCAAGATCACCCTGTGGGTTTTCATGGATGAGGGACCTGACCCCTGCCTCTCAATCACTTAGTCCTACACTAAAACCTCTGTACCATGCCTGCTCCCCAAGGAAAATACCAGGTTCTTAAAATACATTAAAATCATCAGGTTTCTGGTCAGATACATCTCATTGAAGCAGAAAGCTTTAAGGGCTTTGCAAGAGAGGTACAGGCAGCCCCCAAGTTACAAACAAGTGGTATTTGCTTTTGTGTCTGTGCTCCTGTTAAGATTTCACCTCACTTTCTGTTCCTGTGATAATTGGATTTTGAGAAATTTGGCTTCTTGCAGAAACAAGGATTGGTTGATGTCCTTTTCCCCTACAATAACTCTTTCAGAAGTGAATTTCACTTCCTAGGGGTAGATTTATCTCACTTCCTGTTGTCACGCCCCCGTTCTTAACTATGAGTCATTTGTAAGTTGGATGTTTGTGACTTCGGGACTGCCTATATCATGCAATGTATATGGTTGTTCTGAAAAAGAAAACTACAAGGTTTACATACTTGGTATAGTTACACCCTCAGCTTGGTTACACCGAAATCTTCAGCAAGTTCCCTATTCTCACATGGCAATTCACAAACATTAGGTAGAATTATCTCACTGCCTAAGTACAACATGTAGTCATTTCAATGCCAATTGATAAAATTAGTAATCCACATACTGCTATGAAACATGAAAAGGATGTTAATAACAAATTATGATAAACCTTCAGCTATGGTGCCATCTTGTGTTCCTTTAGGGCATCTGAACTTGTTTGTTTGTTTGCTTACAGAATAAATGGTGTATCCCTCCTGACTTTTTTTTAAAATGTGTTTTATATATTATTATTGACTACAATCCTGTAAGGGAGCTGTGTCTTCATAAGTAGGCCTGTGTATTACAGCTCAGGTCCAGGCTGTTTGGCTTAGCATGTCTCCTTGAACAAACCTGCTCTGAGATCTTCAGGAGAGGCCTTCTTTTGATCCCACCTCCGTTACAACCATGATTTTGGGGGACACAAGAGAAGGCCTTCTCAGTGGCTGCCCCTTGATTCTGGAACTCCCTGTGCATGGAAACCAGAATAGCCTCCTTCCTGTTGTCCTTTCGGCAGCAGGCTAAAACTTTTTGTGCTCATCTGTCAACACCTTTTAAAAACATCACAGCATGCATATCTGAAACATCACAACAGCTGAATAGACCTTCTTTATACAACGTGGCTGCTGTTTGTTAAGGTGGGAGCGTGCACAATTTATGTGGTGTTACTGAATATGGATCAGTTACAGATCTGTAGCTCTAGGTTAGATACAAGTCCATAACTGTAGCACAGATGCCTCCCAATATGTCTCCCATAATAGTTACATTTCACTCCAAGAAAATCACCTGGATAGAAAAAAAAGAGAGATACAGATATTGTTATACTTTGAGGGAGAGAAAGTGGAGTACTATATTACAAGATGCATCCAATGTGTATTGCTTTTTGCTTGCCTCCTTCCAAGATCAAGAATGTGAAACTATTTCAGTGGGGTCTGCAGATCCTGGCAGGCCATAATATTAAGTCCTTGCTTGGAAAATACTGTATTGGTGCATTTGCTTATTTAAATCATATGCTGCTATTCTTTCAATGTAGAATCCGAAGTGATTTACAGCCTGGATTGAAACAAATTACAGCTAATATGGAAGTTGCAGGTCACAATATGTTACATATTCATAACTCAACCTGTCCTATTCTGCTATGACTTTGATGTCAATAGAACAAACAACTCCCTGGCACCTACTTGACAAATGAAATTCCATTTTGTGATGTATGTATAAGGATATGCCTGAAAAGTTAACCCAGTTCTGGCAAACAGAGTGGGAGGGAAAATATAGCCTAGTTTTTTGTAAACAATAACCAATTTGAGATACCAATATTTTGGGTGGCCTTTAAATCACTCTAGGTTGAATTGAGGTGTTTACTGAATTGCTGGATCAAGTTGTGAACTAAATCTTGCAGGAACAGAACACTTATAGTACAACTCCAAACTTGATCAAGAGATAATTTAAATTCAGTTGTAGTTAATTCAGTTCCATATGCATTCATTTGTACTTCAGTAGTGTTGCTACATCTGTTCCATTTCAGAGTACTACAGCATGCTGGGCACTGCCTTGCTCAGCTGGTTAGTTCAAATGTGAAATAAGATGTTGATCATCTTCTAATGTAGAACTTCCTGTCTAAACTTGTGAACTTCCTGTTTGTTGCCATTTCAGTCTCTTTCTTTAGCAGACTGTCACATTACTGATAACTGTACTATTTGAAATTATTGAGAAACTTACCCAAAATATTTTGACACTTATTGGATGGTTGTTACAACTTCATATCAGAGAGATTACTAATGGTAATCCACACGAGTCCAACTTTGTCTCTTTGAGACATAAAGACATTTGAAACTTTTCCTTGACTGAAAGTTCATCATAGATTTCAAGACATCAAAACCTGGTTTTTCTTTTTACTGGAGATGAATTACAATTTGCTCTCATTGGTGAAGCAGAAATAACAGTGCCAGAAACTTGCAATGCGTCACAAGAGATGCACATTGTCTTTGATAGCTACTCTGTGATTCCTTTATTGAAAGATCTAAGCAGTTCTATTTTTAATACAGGGCTGTGGAAGGTACTGGGCTACTCTCTTAATTCTTAATTAATTGGTTGACTCTTGTAGCAACTACATCTATTTCTGTTACAGTAGTAAACACAATCAAGGGACTGTATCACAGAGTTGTCAAAAATAAAAGCAAGAGTGTTAAAGAATGGTTAAATTAATTAGAATCACATCAAATTGCCCATGATTATGCTCGAGTCTCTGAAGGTTTGTGTATACATTCAAATTACCTGCTAACTTATGGGAACCTCATTACTTTCATAGGGTTTTTCTAGGTGAGGAATACTCATAGGTGAGTTTGCCATTTGCTTTCTCTGAGATAGAATCTGTAGTAATAGTATTAATTGGCAGTTTCCCATCCAAGTGTTAACTAAAGATAACCCTACTTAGTTTTCAAGATCAAGTAAGATCTGGTTTTTGTTGTTTATTCATTCAGTCGATTCTGACTCTTCATGACCTCATAGACCTGCCCACGCCAGAGCTCCCAGTCGGACGTGGCTACCCCCAGCTCCTTCATGGTCAAGCCAGTCACTTCAAGGATCCCATCCATTCATCTTGCCCTTGTTCAGCCCCTCTTCCTTTTTACTTCCATTTTCCCCAGCATCATTATCTTATCCAAGCTTTCCTTTCTTCTCATGATGTGGCCAAAGTACTTCATCTTTGCCTCTAATATCCTTCCCTCCAGTGAGCAGTCAGGCATTATTTACTGGACTATGGACTGGTTTGATCTTCTTGTGGTCCAAGGGTCGGGTACCTTTGTGGCTTACATTACAATAAATAAGCACATCAAGTTTGCTGAAAGGGTTATTGTGAGTTTTACTGCAATGGACTATAATGGGTAAACTTTGCATCCAGCAAGTACTATGAGTGCAATGAATAGATATGATGTGTTTATTCCTATACAGAAAAGATCCGTCATCCCTCAATTTCAATTAAAATATATACAGAATCGAGCTGTTGGTCTATCAAGTGGTGTCTCCTCTGTCTGAAGTCAGCTCTTTAGCTTTAAAACAGGAGTATCCTCGACCATACTTGAGAGATGCCAGGGATCTTTTGTATGCAAAATATGTGCTACAGTTTTTCCTCTAGGTCACATGTGTCAAACTCGAGGCCCTTGGGCTGAATCTGGCCCGCCATGCCATTTTATGTAGCCCTCCAGATGCTGGACTATAACTGCTGTATTTCTCATCATCAGATATCATGACTAGAGCTGATGGGAGTTGTGACACAGGCTGCAGTTTGTTCTGTTCAGCCAAGAGAGTGGGGTTTGAATTTAGATTCAAGGCTTGAGAATATGATGTCTGACTTTGAAATGTCCTTTAACCTTTCCCCTACTTCAGATCCACATGTGCTGGTGGGTTTAAATACTAATTACTTCTATGCCCCATGGTGGGAATTGTCATTCAGTAACATCTGGAGATAGGTAAAGACTAAAGAGCACCAACCATTATGTAAATCAAGTGTAGTTGGCCCTCTGTATCCACAAATTCTCCATCCATGGATACAATAACTCCTTGAAAGCAACCATAAGGCCCTCTATGAAAATGTGCTTGGCACCCTTGACCTAGGAGGTCAATCAGAATAAGTAATCTCCCTGATCTCATTTGGGAATTCTCATTATGCTTTAAACATGCTGTCACAGTCAATAGAGACTTGATGACCCAGAAAGCCCCTCAAGGCTAAAAGGTGGAAAGAAATGAGAGGCAACATTATCCTCCCTGACCTTACAACCTACTGGTTCCCTATGCCCTAGTCATAAACATCTCTAGAGCACTCCTGGATATTTTACAACACTTAAGCATGGCTGCATCCCTAGTGCTTGCTCTTTTCCTGAATCCATGTATCCTGGTCCCCATACAAAACAGAGCTCCATTTATATTTCCCTTGGTAGTCAAGACTGACTTCCAAGCAAGCTTTCAAATGACAATCAGGAAGGGAGAAAACAGAAATGCGTGTGACTATATAAGAGAGTACCTTCTGGTAAAAGGAAATATAAACAAACACACCCACTACAAGTCATCTGTATCTGTATACCTTTATAAAACGGAATGTTTGTGTGTATGTGGGTATGCGGAGGGCGGAAGGACGGATATGTGGCAGCTATTTGCATAAAGTCCTTTGATTGGACAGCCTCGCCACTCCAAAATTCTAAGGCACCAGACAGAGGGCATTGCTAGCCACTGATTAGCCAGCATCCCAGAATCCAGGCCTCTACATTCAAACAACAGGAGTTCTTCCCACTGAGGGGAAAAAAGCCAGAATCCCAGAATCCAGGCCTCTACATTCAAACAACAGGATTTCTTCCCACTGAGGGGAAAAAAGCCAGCAACCCAGAATCCAGGCCTCTACATTCAAACAACAGGATTTCTTCCCACTGAGGGGAAAAAAGCCAGCAACCCAGAATCCAGGCCTCTACATTCAAACAACAGGATTTCTTCCCACTGAGGGGAAAAAAGCCAGCAACACAGAATCCAGGCCTCTACATTCAAACAACAGGATTTCTTCCCACTGAGGGGAAAAAAGCCAGCAACCCAGAATCCAGGCCTCTACATTCAAACAACAGGATTTCTTCCCACTGAGGGGAAAAAATGCACCATCAACATTCCCTCCCCACTTGGCTCTGTGAAAACAAAATGGATTCCTGTATTCTCCTCCCCCTCAGCTTTTAGAAAACGGCTGCCTGCCATTCGGCCTTTTAAAGTTACCAATAGCAGGCCATAACATTACAGGCCCCAAAATAGAGTTTAGGGCGGATATGTGGCAGCCACTTTCACAGGCCAGGGCGGATATGTGGCAGCCACTTTCACAGGCCACAGCGGCCAGCGCGGGTGATGGACCTGCACCAAACTTGGTACACATAACCCCCCTATGACATGACCCACATATTATGGGATTTGTAGTACTTTCCAAGACTTTGGTTCCCACAGACCACTGAGGCCACCAAAAAAGACCAATACAGACCAAACTTAGCACACAGAGCCCCCATGACCCACTCTACGTCCTGGTGCAGTTCGGAGGAGGGTGGGCCATGGATGATGGGACTTGAAGTGCCTCTACTCACTTTCCAAGTCCGCTGCAACCCTCATCCAATCACTGATCGAGACCAAACTTGGCATACATAACCCCCATGACTGCCTTCACGTCCTGGTGAGGTTTGGGGGAGGACTGACAATGGATGATGGGATTTGTAGTACTTTTACACCCCTCTGTTCCCACAGACCACTGTGGCCCCCAACAAACACCGAGAAAGTCCACACTTGGCACACAGAGCCCCAGTGACCCACTCTACAGCCTACTGAAGTTTGGAGGGGGACAGAACATGGATGATGGGACTTGCAGTACCTTCCCTCACTTCCCAATCCTGCTACAAACCTAATCCAATGACTGATCAACACCAAATCTGGCACACAGAGCCCTCATGACCCACTCTACAGCCTGGTGCAGTTTACTGTGAGACGGACCACGGTTGATGGGACTTGAAGTACCTTCACTCATTTCCGAAAAACAATGCATCCCTCATCCATTCACCAATACAGACCAAACTTAGCAGACAGAGCCCCCATGACCCAATCTACATCCTACTACACTTTGGGGGGGGACGGGACACACAGAGATGATGGGACTTGCACTACCTTCAGTAATTTCATGATACCACTGCAACTCCCAATAATGATGGATCAAGACTAAACTTGGCACACAGAGCCCCCATGACCCACTCTACATCCTGCTGCACTTCCCAAATGACCCGGGCAGGGCCGGGTCCCCAAGCTAGTAGTACATAAATCACAAAGGTAAATTTTTTTTAGCAGCTTATATATTAAACATATATCCATCTTCTATATTAGAGCACTGAGTGATATATAAGGAACACAAAACTGTTGTTTATACAGTGATTTTTACATCAGTCACAAAAATAGAGTCTATCTTGCTGTAAATTAGGCTTTTCTTAAGGGCATAAAATCCCTATTGAGTGGAACTTTCAGTGCCTTGTAAGAGGATATCCATGTAGAGGGTTTCCAGACCGGTTTCGACTGTCTAATGTCTTCCTCAGGAGGAGAAGTGTGAAGAGTATAATGAAGTGGACATCAAGTTCTCCAAAATAACAATTCTTCCTTGGGTGGATAAGTATAAGAATACAATGAAGCAGTGGATCTAAAGGGAATATATACCGGTGGCTAGAACATGTCCCAAAGGGATACATATTTCCATATATTGCTAACATGTAAGGCATAAATAACAACAGAGCCATAGATACTTACAACAGGTTCTCCTAAACAGTTCTCTGGAAATAGTTTGATTCTGTAGCAAGCACATGACCAGCAGGTAGGAGCTAGTATATGAAGTGAAGCAATTAAAGGGGCCCAGAACAGCTAGAGCAGGTGATAAAAGTGTTAAAGAGCTATACATATAGCTTACAGGAAACATTGGTATGAAATGGTGTCATTTAGACCCTTGGGATGTATCATTTTAAGAGTAAAAATCCAAAAGGATTCACGCTGTAATAATTTAGTACCCAAATCCAAATTAGAGGGGTGTGTGACAACCTCTAAAATCAGCACCCGGAGTGATTCTGCACTATGATTTAAATCAGCAAAATGTTTATAAAAAAATGGAATCTGCTGAATGATTTCTAATTTTGCTCTTGTACTAGGCTAGATGATCCATTGTTTGATTTGTCTTTGTTTGGGCAATACACATTATGGGAAAATAGTAATATAGACGACACCTTTAGTAGTACAAGTACCAAAATGTTGTAACCTATAGTTTTGGTGTAAGGATTCTGAAACACCTTTGTTTTAATGACATATCTTTGTTGTGGACATATCAAACAGTGATGGCATGCAAAATTACCTACTAAGTTGGGTTTGACTGTAGTGGTTTGAGAAAGTGCCTTCTTCTGTTTTTTTCTTTCTTATTGCCTCCTTTAGAGTGGTTACATAGGTTTAGCTGTTGATTGTGGCACCATGTTGCAGAAAATCAACACGAATAACACCCTGTGTGTCCCAAAACACTGCTTCATCATGATAACGTACACCCACACACTAGGCATGTTTTATCATGGAAAAAATGGCTTCAAAACTCGCTTTGGATGTAGGTGGTGCTGGCGCCTCATATCCGATAGACTTCCAAAGTTTTTTGCGTTTTTAAAAAAATTGATTCAGATGTACTTCCAAAATTCAAATGGCTTAGTTAATGGTGCCCATGATTGCGTAATGCGCAGAAACCTGCAGAAGGGACAGTCAAAACTTGGGGGATTCCCTTTACTTCCGTTTTTGACTGCTACTACTGATAAAACTAGCCACACTGGTACAAAATATTGAACACATTTAACACATCAATAAACATTTTAAACATTTTAAACGCAATGGGACAAAATATTTAAAACATTTTAAACAGTAATAATTAAATATTACACATTAATACCAGTTCTGAACGCAGGTCAACAAATGGTTGATCAGGGATGAAGTCTGTCCGACCAGTTGCAATACCTCGAGGGGGGAAGAATCCCCCTGATGAATGACTGCCTGTCTTTCCAAAGGATGCTGGCAGCACTGTGCCCCAACCACCCCCTCCAACACCTCGAGGGGGAAGAATCCCCCTGAGGACTGACTGCTTGGCTGCTGTATGTATGCCAGTGGTCCTCCCTGACCACCTCCACCAGCAGTCCCCTTTGGCTGTCCAGTGTATGCCAGAGGTCCTCCCCGAACCCCTCCTCCAGCAACTGGTGTATGGATGCAAGACATCCCCCAAGGACTGACGGATTGGCTGCTGTATGTATGCCAGCGGTCCTCCCCTACCACCTCCACCAACACCTCGAGGGGGTGAGAATCCCTCCGAGGAATGTCCCCCTTGGCTGCCCTGTGAATCCCCCGGGCACTGACCGCTTGCCTGTCCAGTGTATGCCAATGCTTACATAAATTAATAAACGTAAATTAATAAATATAAATTAATAAACATATGCCAGCAGTCCTCCCCAACCACCTCCACCAACACCTCAAGGGGGTAAGCACACACATCATTTTTAACAACCCAGGCAACTGCAAACATGGGCTGGTCAGTAGTGCCTCACCCACCCTACAGCCTTGATTTGGCCCCTTCTAACTTTTACCTGTTTGGACCTCTGAAAGATAACCTACGTGGTTTCAGATTCAATGACTTGAATTACATTAAAACAGCTTTAAAATCATGGGTCACAAAGCAAGACCTTGAATTTTTCCAAAATAGGTTTGATGCCTGGGTAAAACGATGGCGCAAATGTATACAAATTGATGGTGACAATGTTGAACGGTATTTTTTGTGTAGAGGACAGTTCAGTCTATGATCTGTGGCAACTTCTGCTGTTATATGTTCATTCATAACATTTTTATGACACAGGAAACATTTTTTGACCCACCTGCGTACCTTAGGCAAAATGGGAAATTAGCTTGATAATACTTAAGCTTAAACATATATATTTTTAAAAAATAATCATAAATACTTACAGAAACAAAGATTATTGCTTAGCATATTGGCTCCCTAGCAATTGAATTGGTAAGTAATTTACATAAATATTGACAGAAGAAAATATGGAGGCATAGATTTAAGGTCCCCCAAACAAAAAATTGAGAGGGTCCCACAGAAATTAAGAAGCGAGACTGAGGGGGCTAAACTTAATGGTGTTTCCTTTGCTACACAAAAGGTAAAACAGATAGATGAATATCAGGTTTGGAAGAAGCAAGAAATAATGCTCAAACTGGTATATTTACTTTGTTTCACAGTGAAATGAACCATTTTTCATGGATACCTGCAAACTCAGTTTGGGTGCAGAACATCCCAGGATTCGAGGCACAAGCACATCACTCATTGATCATCCCATCAGCCTGGATGCCCTGATGCCTCATCCAGAAAAAGCTAACTGGGGATGCTGAACTAGTAAAAGAAAAACTAAACTAAACTAACGCTGTCATAGGAAGTGTTCACGTAGTCTTTGAGGTGAGAAACCTCCAAGGATGTAAATCACTCTCTACAAAGGATCAATTTACTTGAGCTGCCATTTGATATTCAGCAAAGTATTTTGCATTTATCCAGTCGTGAGATCACATTATATTTGTAAAAGGGTTAGATTTCATGATGGTATAACTACATTTGAAATGTTCAGTTGGTGAGGAACCCAAAATTAATAGTAATCAAGAAGCATAGATAATTTGCAACCTCACTTTAAAAAGTGACATCCACAGTATCTCATTTCTAATTGTCAGAAGATATAGAGAGGAAGTTAGAAAAGATGTTCATGGAATGACATGAAAATTGGCCTCTGTATTTCTGGAGAGAGGGGAAACAAGCCAAAATAAGAGGGGAAGCAGCAATAAAATGTTGACAACCCCCTTAAGTTTGGTCAAGGTAATGACTGTGTTCTTTTTAGAGGTTAATTATCATGTGAACTACTTTCAAATCCAGATTTCTGGTGGGATATAATTACAGCTACTTAAAGGAACCTGGCAGAGCTATTCGTCTGTTGCTTCCAAATACCTCACACCTCCTGGAATTCTTTGAAAATTTTCTTTCTATTTTCGTACCAAACAGAAGGCAATCAAGATTTTAAAATCAATTATCATTTTATGCACATTCGCAGCCTTTGAGAAATTTGGAAATATCAAGGTGGAATTTATTTGATGACACTCTCTCCTTTCATTAGCACACATACATGGCAAAACTTTCAGGAATAGGAACCAGCTCTCCATTTCTTATTTTTCACATTAGATTGAAGGTATTGAAATGTCACTGGATGCTCTAGTAGGCATTGTTCTTAGTCAATACATAGCATGGCAAGTACTGGAATATCAAAATAACAGAACAGTGTATTGGGGGGAGGGGTAGTTGTAGAGTACATGTTTGTGGACTAAATGGCCCACATTCCATTCCTGACATTATCAGGGAATGCATTCTCTCTAAAGCCCCACAGAACCACTGCAAGATGCAAGCAGTTACCACATGTTTATTATAATGTAGGGGTGTGTCTTATTTGAGAGTTAGAAGGGTTGTCCATTATAGCACTGGTAGGTTAAGGGTATAAGTTTTCCCCTGACATTAAGTCGTGTCCGGCTCTGGGGGTTGGTGCTCATCTCCGTTTCTAAGCCGAAGAGCTGGCATTGTCCGTAGATACCTCCAAGGTCATGTGGCTGGCATGACTGCATTGAGCACTGTTACCTTCTTGCTGGATCAGTACCTATTGATCAACTCACATTGGCATGTTTTCGAACTGGTAGGTTGGCAGAAGCTGGTACTGACAGCGGAAGCTCCCAAAAGGTCAAACCTGTGACCTTTTGGTCAACAAGTTTAGCAGCTCAGTGGTTTAACCCACTGTACTGGTAGGTGCCCATTATTATAAGAAATGTTCCCTTTTTGAAGGTTGGAAAGCTTTTCATTTTATAGATTGATCAAGATGCAAAAAGATTTCATATTGGGGTGAGGCCTTCATAAAGACAAAGTAAATGTAAAGGTTTCCCCATGACATTAAGTCTAGTCGTGTCCGACTCTGGGGGTTAGTGCTCATCTCTATTACTAAGCCAAAGAGCTGCCATTGTCCGTAGACACCTCCAAGTTCATGTGGCCGGCATGACTGCATGGAGCCCATTACCTTCCCGCCTGAGTGGTTCCTATTGATATACTCACATTTGCATCTTTTCGAACTGCTAGGTTGGCAAAAGTTGGGGCTAACAATGGGAGCTCACCCCGCTCCCTGGATTTGAACTGCCAACCTTTTGGCCAGCAAGTTCAGCAGCTCGGTAGTTTAACCCACTGTGCCACCGGGGCCCCAAAATATGCATTGTTTAATTGCTGGATATGGGGAATGTTATTTATTTAATTAATGAAAATTTGTCATGCTTTCTTCCCATATGCGATTCAAGTTGACTTACATGGTGCATTAAAACAAAATAGTTAAAACCTGGCCTGTTTATTAACTGAGAATATTGTTAATGATCTCATGCTCTCACTCAGCTTCTCCTCTAAAATTCACATCCATGTGTTAAGACCTTACCTCTGGCCTGATGTCTGAGCCATCATCTCCAAATGTCAAAGGATTTTGTTTAAAACACTCTTGATCGCACTTGTCATACTGCTGCCAAAGACATTCTTCATGAGGTTCAGCCCTCTCTAGATAGTAGTCCTCTGTCTACAACCATGGTCCCAGAACCCAAACTTTTCCTGCCAATACCAGCTGTTCAGCAGTGGAACTCTCTGCCTCAGGGTGTGGTGGCAGCTCCTTCCATTGAAGCTTTAAAACTGAGGGTACATGGCAATCTGTCAGGGGTGCTTTGATTGCGCTTTTCTCGTATGGCAGGGGTGTTGGACTGGATGGGCCATGTGGTCTCTTGCAACTCTATTATTCTATGACATGCATAGCCAGTTGTTTGCTATTAGTACATTCCTGGCCCTGTGAACTCCTCTATCTTTCATGGGCAATATTGGGGAGAATATCAACTGGGCCTCTGTGCTTCTAAGGTTTTCTCCTTCCTTTCCAGAGCTCCAAACTCCACAATGATTTGCTCAGAGTGTCCTTGGCAGTGTCACTGGTGCTCACATGAATAAGTGTATAGATCCGTGTTCTTGATAAGTTTTGACAAGTAGTCAGTGACATCTCAGGTACATGCACAAGCGAGGCAGTATACTTCCTAATGTATCTTGTCAGTCTGCTGCACAGGTGCCTCTTAACCCCTGAGCAATGAGTCCCCAAGCAGCAGCACCTTTCTTTCCTTCTTGCTGTGGTTGGCAGTTATGTTGATTCTTGTCATAGTAAGCAGCATCCCTCTTGCCTAATTTTTTTTTAACATCTTCACTGCCTGCTTGTCATGAATTTGCCAGTCCCGCATATCATGAATTCCAACTTACTCCTATTGCTATTTTGAAACTCTGGCAACACTAATCAAGGCCACAAAACTGGGTAGGATGGATCAATGGTCTAGCTTGGCATGTTCTCTCATTCCTTAGAAAACTTGCATGTTGATCCTCACATCTAACATATCCCACTTCAATCTTACAAATTACAGTCAAACCTGAGTTTTTTTTCTTTTGGTGTGTGCAAATCGCTTCTGGTGTGAGAGAATTGCCGTCTGCAAGGATGTTGCCCAGAGTACGCCCGGATATTTAATGTTATACCATCCTTGTGGGAGGCTTCTCTCATGTCCCTACATAGGGAGCTGGAGCTGACAGAGGGAGCTCAACCCGCTCTCTCTAGATTCGAACCATTGACCTTTCAGTCAGCAGTCCTGCCGGCACAAGGGATTAGCCCATTGCAACACTGGAGGCTCCTAACCCTGTGTTGATAACTTTAAAGAAGACATGCCATTAAATCTACACAATTGAGCTACCTGGTTTTAAATAGATTGTTATTTCTATCAAAATATTATTTTGAGAAGAATATGTTGAAAAAAACCAAACACTTTCATCACCTGTGCGGGAAGATCTTGAACCAAGAGTTATTTCTGAAAAAAATTCTATTGATTATGTTTTTGACAAAAAGTAAATGTTCTGGGTGGGTTTTCAAAAGGAGGGTTTTTGAAAAGATTTATGGACTAATGAGGCACAAGAACTACATACCCCCAAATCACTGAAAGGATAAAATAAGTGTGGGGTGAGATTACATCTAGAGTATTTAAAGAGAAAGAACACCATGCAGACAATATTAGTCTGTTTTGCTGCTCTGGCAGCAGGGTTGAGACTTTGATTGTGATCCTGGAAAATACACTTAAAATGGAAAAGAAGTCTCACGCTGAATGGAAAGCCTACAGATTCTATCACTCACAAAACAGAGAGCCCCATTTATCCATAGGAAAGAGGTAAGCATGGAATAAAATGTACATTATTCATCGAACTGCTAAGCAAAATTGCCATTGTCTGTTTTAATGCACGCACATGAACATACAAGTGTGGATATATTTAAACCACTACAACAGTACTTTAAAAAAAAAGAAAATGACAATTAAAATGGTCTATTTGGCTTTATATTTCACCCACTCACCAGGAAATGACTTACTTTTCATCACAGGGGACATAATACCTAGGAAAACAACCTTTGCTTTAAGCAAATAACAATTACTGCTAAAGTAAAAGCAGTGCATGCTTTTGGAAATGCAGAAGGCAGGCTGAACCCATGAAAAGAAATTATTGTGCACCAAGAAAAGGTAGGTATTTAGTATCTATTGTACAATTAAAGTAAAAAGAAGGGGTAGGATCTTGCACTTTGCAGTAGGCTCAAGCAAAACCAGATTGTTGTGAGCTTGCGCATTCTTTCTCATTAATAACATTTCCTTATCTTGACCATACTCTGATGTTCCAATTTTAATCTGTTAAATGTTGAAGTATATGCACTATTCTGAATCAATAGCCATGTTGGACAAGGGATTAGGAGGATTCATAATAAAAAATGTAACTTTTACAAGCCCTGGCATCACATTAATAGAAACACAACATTTAATAAGAACCATGGTTCTCCCATTCCTTAAAAGCACCTGCTTCTCATTTTCAGAATGATTGCTCTCCATACAACTGAAGTTGAATCTATCTTTTAATATTCTCTAAGCAGGCCATCCAAGCATTCACTTGCAGACTGAAATGTTTCTGCAACTTTATTAATTCAGCACAATCCCTATATCTGCTTCCTCCCTCGATGGACTGTCACCTTCTCGTGATGAGGTGGCTTGCGTGTTCCAATGCGGGCACAACGACTGGAGTCATGCACTCCCAGGAGTGGCCGCGGGGGAGGTTCCAGACCAAGCACAGCCCAAAGGCCCAAAGACCTCAACGGCGGAGCAGGCAGAGGATAACTTCCGCTGTGAAGGCGGAAGAAGGCTGCAACAGATTGAGAAGCCATGGTCGTCGTGTTAACTATGCCACCAGTGGATCCTCACTCTGTGAAGACTGTGTGTTGAACTAGCAAAAAACAGTGGGTGATGCCATTAGTGAACATACAATAACTAACCGGGAAAGGTAAGTATAAAGTTCAATAGATCAATTAGTTTTACAAAAATATATATTTCATAATTCACAGTTATTCAAAACCATCAATGGGTGTATCACAAACAATACATTCCACATGCATAGAGGCCAGGGTCATAGAGAAACGGTTGCCCAATTTATGACAATAGTACAGTACCTTTACCAGCATTGGTTTGAGTTCATAGTAAATAATTTTTGAGCTTGGATTCTTACATTGGCGATTCCTGCCTGGTTATTACAAATAGAAGAGTACTTTTTTCCTCTTTTACATCCGTCTACCATCAGCACTATTGTGGGTCTTTATACCAACTGGAGACAATTGCCTTTATTATTTGCCTTTATTATCTCTATGATCCTGGCCTCTATGCATGTGGAATGTATTGTTTGTGATACAACCATTGATGGTTTTGAATAACTATGTGAATTATAAAATATATTCTGTAAGACTGTGTGTTGGTCAGTTATGCACTGACCTCCACACATTAAAAAAAACCCTCACGCACAGGTGTCTTCCAAGAAAAATAAAAACAAACCATCAGCCAACAAAAAATAACAAAGCCAGCAGACCTGATAGAATCCCTGCTGAAATCTTTAAGGAGGGAGGACCTGAGCTGACACAACAACTCCACCAACTCTTTGAAAAAGTGTGGGTGACCGAGAAAATCCCAGCAGATTTCAAGGATGCCACCATCATCACCCTCTTTAAAAAAGGGGAAAGAACAGACTGCAGAAACTATCGAGGTATCTCCCTTCTAACCTCCGCTGGGAAAATCCTCGCAAGAATCCTTGCAAAGCGCCTTCTACCCCTCTAAGAAGACACCCTCCCAGAATCCCAGAACAGCTTCTGTCCCTCCAGAGGAACAGTGGACATAATCTTCACTGCACGACAGCTCCAAGCAGGGCCGTAGCCAGGATTTTGATGGGGGGGGAGCTGAGTTTGGTTCGGGGGGCTGAGACTGGGTGGAAGAGGGTCTACCCTAGCAAGCCTTTTGTATTGTTATCCCAATAACCCCATTAATGTGGGATATGAGCATGGTGATCAGATCATGATATGAATAAACATAACAGTTTAAATAATGTACCAGTAAGGCCTTCTCGCGGACCACCCTGAGAATTTCGGGGCTGAAGCCCCCTTAGGCCCCCCTGGCTACATGCCTGGCTCCAAGAGAAATGCAGGGAACAAAATCAACCTTGTACATGACATTCATTGACCTTGCAAAGGCATTCAACAAGGTGCTCTCTGGACCATCCTCCAAAAACAGCTTACTGAATTCTTGTTTTCTAAACAAGTAAAAGGGTAAAAAGTTTTTTAAAAAAACAACCCCAAACAAACATGCAGCTATTTTTGCCTAAAGAGAAAGGCAAAATGCATCTTCTCTGGAAGAAAGAAAAAAGGCAGAAGAGACTGAAAATTGGTGAATGGCCACATATCCAAACCCAGACTTAAAAGAGGAAGTTCCCTCACAGAATTGCATTCATACATGTTCAAAGGGGGAGGAGACAGTGGCTAGCAGGAAAGACAAAGCCCTTTTGGGAAACATGCATGGTAAAGTGGGGAAATGAATCCCTCAGCTTAATCCTATCTCTAGTCTAACTACTCACTGAGGTCTGGAAACTTGATGACACAAGAGACTTGTGCAGTCCAGGGATGAAACCCAGTTGTAGCTGTCATTACAGGTTGTAAACGGCCTTGGGTCAGACATTAGGCAAGAGAAAGATTTTAAAAAACAAGTGTAGTAAATCAATAGGTATTTTTGCAAATGTATGTAGAGGTCACTATTGTAAGATACTTTAAGCACCATCTATCTTAAGACAAATATTTGGGTTGCTTTCCTGTCTCCAATGGAATGTGCTGAGATATTTACACGTAGGGGGCCCAAGAGGACACAAGTAGTCCAACTGCCATGTTTTAAGGTTATTTTGCAGTAGGCTATTTTAGGGCTTTATTTTATTTGCAGTAGGCTATTTTAGAGCTCTGGCATGGGCTGGTCCATGAGGTCACGAAAATTCAAAAGCGACTGAACGAAGAAATAACATTTTAGGGCAATTATTTGCCTGATTTTTAAGTACTCAGAAGCTTTGGGTGTGTGGGGAAAATACATATATTTGATTTGGAGGGGGTCAACATGCAACGTATGGGCCCAAATTGTTTCCAGCCTTGAGATGAGGAACATCCTCCTTGGCAAATATAATTTACTTACAATCCAATGAATGTCTTAAGAAGGAAGTAAATATCTTCAGGTATACCTCAATTAACAAAGTTTTAGGCAAAGAAGCCCAAATTTACAGCCCCCCTTTCTGGTTATCCTCTGTCTAGCTGGGTGTTTATTGTTGTTTGTCAAGATGGTGAAGGAAGGCTGGTGAAACACGGACTTTTACTGATAGATTGAAGCAATGTGTAATCCATGCAATAAACCCCAAGGTGAAAAAAATGGGATCCTATCCTAGCAGATCCCTTGTAGTTGTGTGTGACCGACTACAACAGGAATTCAAATTTCCATTCAGCCATGAAAACCCACTGAGTGACTTTGGGCAATTCATACTCTTTTGTTCATAGAAAACCAAACTGTTCCCATAAACCAGAACCAACTTGAAGTCCCACAGAGGCAACATATATATTCTATAGTGTCATCATAAATTGTGTAACTTGGGGAAATTCTTATCTAATTAAATATTCAGCTTACTCATGGCCTTGGCAGTGTTGGAATAAATGTCACTAACAATGTATTTTGGGTGTGGGGGATATATGTGTGTGTGTGGTACATTTAATTAAAACTGCATAAATTTTCAGATGAGAATCTGATGCATATAACTATCTCCACCAAAATCATTTCAAGTGTCTTGTGCAACGTGCTTAGATCCTCCTCAAGAACCAGTTTCTTAATTATAAGTGGAATGACTCACTGGCTATCATAAGTGGAGTCAAACTGACTCAAAGCTTCTCTTTATACATGTCATTTTGCTCAAGGGAGCAGAAAGCGGTTTTGCAAATTATTTGAAGATAACAAAGGCTCCCAACCTTGTATGTGTGTCTGTGCGTAACTTGTTCTGACAGGTTGGAATCCAAATCAGGTTCCAGGCTGGTGTTGCTGACTGCAAAGTTTCTTGCTGTTTTCTTTGCATTACATGCGTATTACATCTGCTAAGAAGTCCTGAGGATGATCAGTTTATCCAATATGAATGTCGATTTAGGTCAGAACTTCAAAATAAAAAACACTGGCATGACAGCAGGAGCTTTGTTTGTTCGTCTGCCTAGACCAGGGCTGCCCACAAAGTCGATCGCAATTGACCAGTCAATCGTGGTTCCAAAGGAGGTCGATCGCAGCCGGATGGGGCACTTCTGCCCCACGTGCGGTGCACCATCCGCACGGCGCACCTTCCGCTGCCTCTGGGATGGCTCCCCCGCCTCCATCCTAAATGTCGTCGCAGCGTGGCCTGAGGAGGGAAGGAGGAGGGCAGCAGAGCAAAGGAAGGGGCGGGCACCCGGCCTACGCATGCGCTTTTGGAGTGTGCAGCGGCGCACGAAGGAGCCATGAGGGAGGACAACCAGAAAGAGGCTTTGGCAGCCATTTCCTGCCAAAGCCATCTGCGACTGCGAGGAGTTCATCTGGTCACATTGATCAGCATTGAATAGCCTTGCAGCTGAAAGGTCTGTGTGTTTTCATTCTGCCTGTTTATATCTGTGGAATGATGTCAGGGTGGGAGAAGGAACTCTTGTCTGGATGCATTTTATGAAGTGTCCCTTATTTTTTGTGTGAAAAATCACGTAAATGTCCCTTATTTCTTCTATCAAAATATGGGTAGGTAGATCATATTGACTTGGTTGTTTTGTAAGTAGCTCGCATGCTGAAAAAGTGGGGGCACCCCTGGCCTAGACCAGTGGTTCCCAACCTTTTTTTTTGACCTGGGACCACTTTGACTAGGGACCACTCACCAACATTAGTACCAAAAGGGTTACAAATCAGTTTTAGATCCGGTTTGGGGTGCTGATTCAGAAAATTACATTGGAGGGACCACATCAGCTCTAGGAACCACGACGGCTTCAGAAAACTTGTTCATCGTTGGCAGAAATGTACCCAATTGCCTGGTGATTATTTATTTATTTCAGGATTTTACCCCGCTCTTCTCAACCCCCGAGGGGGGACTCAGAGCGGCTTACAGTAAGGCGGAATTCGATGCCCACACAGTAACAATATAAGACCCCAGAACCCTTCAACAATTAAAATACATTAAAATACAATTACCTTAACATCATGCGCATTCATTCCAGATTAAAACAATGTTCTGTCCATAAAAGCATTGGCCCTATTCATCCACTTTCGATTAAAATCCCATCTAAAATGCTGCCTTGTGTTGGTGTGCAAACGCCTGGTCCCACAGCCAGGATTTTACTTTTTTCCTGAATGCCAGGAGGGGTGAGGTGGATCGTACATCAATAGGGAGTGCATTCCACAGGTGGGGAGCCACCACCGAGAAGGCCCTCTCCCTCGCCCCCACCAGCCGCATTTGAGAAGTAGGCGGGAGCGAGAGCAGGGATGATCTTAGATTATGAGGTGGGATGTAGCGGCCGATGCGTTCGGACAAGTAAGCTGGGCCAGAACCGTATAGAGCTTTAAAGGTCAAAACCAGCACTTTGAATTGAGCTCGGAATTGGACAGGCAGCCAGTGGAGCTGACACAACAGGGGGGCGGTATGCTCCCTGTATGTCCCTCCCGTTAGTAATCTGGCTGCCGCCCGCTGGACTAATTGCAATTTCCGAACTGTTTTCAAAGGCAGCCCCACGTAGAGTGCGTTGCAGTAATCTATTCGGGATGTGACCAGAGCGTGGACGACCGTAGCCAGATCAGACTTCCCAAGGTACGGGCGCAGCTGGCGCACGAGTCTTAAATGTGCAAAAGCTCCCCTGGCCGAGACCTGGGCTCAGCGATGAATTATGTGCAGGGGCGGTCCGAGATCTCTGGGGGGGGGGGGAGTAAGTGAACGTTATTTTGGCGCCCCCCCCGGCGGCTCCCGGCTGCGCCCGCGCATGCACACTGACTCCCGGCGCGGAGGACCGGGGGGGAGAGGGGACTCACGGGGCGGGCTCCTAGACCCGAGGAGGAGCAGGAGGGGGGAGGCCACGAGGGCGGCCCCCATGGAGACGCAGCAGCAGCAGCGCCCCCGGAAGGGCCCGGAGCCAGAGGCACATCTTCTTGACGTCACTTCCTCGTCGCCGCCTCTGCCGAGGAGGAAGGGAAGGAAGGCCTCGCCGGCCGTGCGCTGTGACGATGCCCGGAAGGAGAGACGCCGGAGGGAGGGAGGGAAGGAGGAAGAGGCCGCCGCGCCTCCGCAGGGCTCCCTCCGGTGTCTCTCCTTCCGGGCGTCCTTGTAGCACGCGGCCGGCGAGGCCTTCCTCCTCGGCATAGGCGGCGACGAGGAAGTGACCTCAAGAAGATGCGCCTCTGGCTCCGGGCCCTTCCAGGAGTGCTGCTGCTGCGTCTCCGTGGGGGCCGCCCTCGTGGCCTCCCTGTTCCTCCTGCTCCTCGGGTCCGGGTGCCCGCCCGTGAGTCCCCTCTCCCCCCGTTCCTCCACGCCGCCCGGCTGGCTGCGGCACCACGGCGACGGGGCGGTACCCCTCCCAGGTGGCCACGCCCCTCTCCGGGAACGTCGCCCTACGCGGCCGCGTAGGTCGCTTAATGGGGAAGCCCGGCCCTGATTATGTGGAAAAGTGAATAGTGGTAGTTGAAAAGCACACTCTAAGGCAGGCCTGGGCAAACTTGGGCCTTCCTCCAGGTGTTTTGGACTTCAACTCCCACAATTCCTCACAGCCTCTGGCCTTTTCCTTTTCCCCTCAGCTGCTTAAGCGGTTGAGGGGAAAAGGAAGAGTCCTGAGGCTGTGAGGAATTGTGGGAGTTGAAGTCCAAAACACCTGGAAGGCCCAAGTTTGCCCAGGCCTGCTGTAAGGACTATTTCTGCGAATCCCACTGCTATCTATGCTGAGCGCGCAGCTACTCCAGGCCTCTTTCCTGGGAGGGCCTCGAGGGTCGCCTCAGGCCGCAACAGAGTGACAGCCTTGACGGGCCAATCCTCGAGGCCAGGCGACTCTCTTTTCCCCGCCTCCCACGAGCCGAGCGCTTCCTTCGGCCGCGCGCCCCTCACCGCTGCGGGAGCGGGAGGGCGGGGCATCGAGGCGTGAGTCTCCCTCTTTCCCACGGCAGCAACAGGGCCTTGGCAGCTGACTGGGCCGCTGGAGAAGGGCGCGTGGGCGCAACGCGGGCTCCCATTGGCCTGCCTGGGCAAGGCAGGCAGGCAGGCAGGCAGGGGTGCGCGCGAGAGGCTGTCACGTGGGAGCAGGGCGGAGGAGCTGAGGAGGAGAGAAAGAAGGGGGGGGGGAGAAGTAAAGGAAGGGGAAGAGCGTGTCACTCACTTCCTGCGAGGGGCCCGATTGGAGGAGGCGCGCTGGCCCGGACCACGTGACGGGGCGCCGAGGCGCCTCCCGGTTGGTGGTTCCCGTGGTTACGAGGGAGAAGTGGGCGGGGCGTCGGCTGAGGTAGAGAAGTCGCGCGGCCGGCGCATTCGCAGCGGCCCGTGAAGGCGGCCTCGCTCCTCGGCTCCCTCGCCTTCGCCAGCCATGGGGGGCGCCGGGGGGTGAGCGCCTTGGCGGCGGCGGCGCGGAGGACAGGCGGGGCAGGGCAGGGGCAAGGGCAAGGGACGGGAGGGCGGCCCGGGCGGGAGGATGCGCGAGTACAAGGTGGTGGTGCTGGGCTCGGGCGGGGTGGGCAAGTCCGCGCTCACCGTCCAGTTCGTGACGGGCACCTTCATCGAGAAGTACGACCCCACCATCGAGGACTTCTACCGCAAGGAGATCGAGGTGGACGCCTCGCCCTCGGTGCTGGAGATCCTGGACACGGCCGGCACCGAGCAGTTCGCCTCCATGCGGGACCTCTACATCAAGAACGGGCAGGGCTTCATCCTGGTCTACAGCCTCGTCAACCAGCAGAGCTTCCAGGACATCCGCCCCATGCGCGACCAGATCATCCGCGTCAAGAGGTGGGTGGGCGGGCGGGCGAGCGAGCCAGGGGCCGCCGGGGACCGCGGGTGGGGTGGCGGGTGGGTGGGTGGGTGGGTGGGGAGGGGCCACGCCCGCCCAAGGCCCCGCTTCCGGCCCCCCTCCCTCTCCCCCCTCCCCCGTCCGAGGGGGCGTCCACACTGCGGAAGGAAGGAAGGAAGGAATGCAGCTCCTTGGCACCGCTCAAACTGCCCTGGAGTCAGGCAAGGCCTGGGTCCCCTCCCATCCAACTGCATTCCTTGGACAGGAGTGTCAATGCACCCCCACACTCCTTGGACTTGGGTTTTACCCAGCGCCCTTTTCTCCAGGCTTCAGTCCGTTCTCAGGCATTAATGCCCCCCTGAGGCCAGCCTAGGTCAGCCCACTGACTCTTGCTCCCTGCCCTCCACCCCCTGCCTGTGGGTAGCTCTCTAAGGGCCCCTCCACACAGCCATATAACCCAGATTATCAAGGCATATCACCCACGATACCTGCTTTGAACTGGGTTATATGGCAGTGTGGACTCAGAGCCCTTCCACACAGACACATAACCCAGACTATCAAGGCATATCATCCACAATGTCTTCTTTGAACTGGGTTATATGGCAATGTGGACTCAGAGCCCTTCCACACAGCCACATAACCCAGAATATCAAGGCAGATCATCCACAATGTCTTCTTTGAACTGGGTTATATGACAGTGTGGACTCAGAGCCCTTCCACACAGCCACATAACCCAGACTATCAAGGCATATCATCCACAATATCTGCTTTGAACTGGGTTATATGGCAATGTGGACTCAGAGCCCTTCCACACAGCCACATAACCCAGACTATCAAGGCATATCATCCACAATGTCTTCTTTGAACTGGGTTATATGGCAATGTGGACTCAGAGCCCTTCCACACAGCCACATAACCCAGACTATCAAGGCATATCATCCACAATGTCTTCTTTGAACTGGGTTATATGGCAATGTGGACTCAGAGCCCTTCCACACAGCCACATAACCCAGAATATCAAGGCAGATCATCCACAATGTCTTCTTTGAACTGGGTTATATGACAGTGTGGACTCAGAGCCCTTCCACACAGCCACATAACCCAGACTATCAAGGCATATCATCCACAATGTCTTCTTTGAACTGGGTTATATGGCAATGTGGACTCAGAGCCCTTCCACACAGCCACATAACCCAGACTATCAAGGCATATCATCCACAATGTCTTCTTTGAACTGGGTTATATGGCAATGTGGACTCAGAGCCCTTCCACACAGCCACATAACCCAGACTATCAAGGCATATCATCCACAATATCTGCTTTGAACTGGGTTATATGGCAATGTGGACTCAGAGCCCTTCCACACAGCCACATAACCCAGACTATCAAGGCATATCATCCACAATGTCTTCTTTGAACTGGGTTATATGGCAATGTGGACTCAGAGCCCTTCCACACAGCCACATAACCCAGACTATCAAGGCATATCATCCACAATGTCTTCTTTGAACTGGGTTATATGGCAATGTGGACTCAGAGCCCTTCCACACAGCCACATAACCCAGAATATCAAGGCAGATCATCCACAATGTCTTCTTTGAACTGGGTTATATGACAGTGTGGACTCAGAGCCCTTCCACACAGCCACATAACCCAGACTATCAAGGCATATCATCCACAATGTCTTCTTTGAACTGGGTTATATGGCAATGTGGACTCAGAGCCCTTCCACACAGCCACATAACCCAGACTATCAAGGCATATCATCCACAATGTCTTCTTTGAACTGGGTTATATGGCAATGTGGACTCAGAGCCCTTCCACACAGCCACATAACCCAGAATATCAAGGCAGATCATCCACAATGTCTTCTTTGAACTGGGTTATATGACAGTGTGGACTCAGAGCCCTTCCACACAGCCACATAACCCAGACTATCAAGGCATATCATCCACAATATCTGCTTTGAACTGGGTTATATGGCAATGTGGACTCAGAGCCCTTCCACACAGCCACATAACCCAGACTATCAAGGCATATCATCCACAATGTCTTCTTTGAACTGGGTTATATGGCAATGTGGACTCAGAGCCCTTCCACACAGCCACATAACCCAGACTATCAAGGCATATCATCCACAATGTCTTCTTTGAACTGGGTTATATGGCAATGTGGACTCAGAGCCCTTCCACACAGCCACATAACCCAGAATATCAAGGCAGATCATCCACAATGTCTTCTTTGAACTGGGTTATATGACAGTGTGGACTCAGAGCCCTTCCACACAGCCACATAACCCAGACTATCAAGGCATATCATCCACAATGTCTTCTTTGAACTGGGTTATATGGCAATGTGGACTCAGAGCCCTTCCACACAGCCACATAACCCAGACTATCAAGGCATATCATCCACAATGTCTTCTTTGAACTGGGTTATATGGCAATGTGGACTCAGAGCCCTTCCACACAGCCACATAACCCAGAATATCAAGGCAGATCATCCACAATGTCTTCTTTGAACTGGGTTATATGACAGTGTGGACTCAGAGCCCTTCCACACAGCCACATAACCCAGACTATCAAGGCATATCATCCACAATATCTGCTTTGAACTGGGTTATATGACAGTGTGGACTCAGAGCCCTTCCACACAGCCATATAACCCAGAATATCAAGGCAGATCATCCACAATGTCTTCTTTGGACTGGGTTATATGGCAATGTGGACTCAGAGCCCTTCCACACAGCCATACAACCCAGAATATCAAGGCATATCACCCATGATATCTGCTTTGAAATGGAGTATTAGGAGCCCCCGGTGGTGCAGTAGGTTAAACCCTTATGCCAGCAGGACTGGTCGACTGACAGGTTCGTGGTTTGTATCTGGGGAGCAGGGTAAGCTCCCAACTTGAGCTCCAGCTCCTCATGTGGGGACATGAAAGAAGCCTCCCACAGGATGATTAAACATCAATCATATGGGTGTTCCCTAGGTAATGTCCTTGCAGATGAACAAATTGCTCACACCAGAAGCAACGTGCAGTTTCTCAAGTCGCTTCTGACATGAAAAAAACCTGAATTTGTGGAGTCCACACTGCCATGTATCCCAGCTCTATGTGGATTTTAAACAGCTATGTGGAAGGGGCCTTAATGCTCCACAGCGGCCTTTTCTCACTCTCACTTAACGTATTTCTGTGCCTCCAGAGTGCATTCCTTCTTGATGTCCTGAACAGGGGCCTTGGATGTAGAGATACTCCTGTGCACGCCCCCCCTTGCATCCAGATCTCTCTGTCCTCGGTGCCCTTCTCGATCTCTTACTCTGTTTCCCACAAGCTTTCATTTCCTCATTCTATTATCGACGTCTCTGTATTGCATCACCGGCAGCTTCCACAACTTCTGCAACTCTTGACATCCATAGGGCCCATAGTCACCAGCCGTTTGCTGTATACTGTATTTATAATCTGAATTTCTCTTAATGTTTTGAATGCAGTGGTGTGCCTTCCATGCCCTGTTCCTGTCACTGAGCTCTCTACTTTGGTAGAGCTTTCTGTGTTGCCGCCTACTCGCGCCATGATGTGCATGAACCGATGCCGTGCCTACACATTCCAAGTATGCCTTGGACGGGTGGCTTTGGATTTTTTCTTTTCTGCCTCCAAGAGCAGCCTAATGCTGTGTGAAAGTGATAGAACTAGTTGCACCCGATGCTAAACACTGTCTTCATGCTTTTCTTGGAGTATGATGGGAAGAGGTGTTCAACAGCGAAACATGCTGCCTCAGAATGTGGTGGAGTTTCTCTATCTAGAGGTTTTTGAGCCAGGCTGGATGACATCTGTCAGGAGTGCTTTGATTGTACTTTTCCTGTATACCAGGAGGTTGGACTGGATAGACTTTGGGGTCTCTTCCAGCTCTATGATTCTGTTATTGTAAGTTACCTGATAGGGTTTAGTTATCTTCAGCTGACTAGGGATTGGGGCATTTCCTCTTCTCTGGGATTATTTGTTGTACATGGTAGTGCAGTGGGTTAAACCACTGAGCTGCTGAACTTGCTGACTGAAAGGTTGGCGGTTTGAATCCAGTGAGCGAGGAGAGGTCCCGCTGTTGGGCCCAGCTTCTGCAAACCTAGTAGTTCGAAAACATGCAAATGTGAGTAGTTCAATAGGTACAGCTTTGGCGGGAAGATAACAGCCCTCCATGCAGTCATTAAGACATGACTAGACTTAATGCCAGAGGAAACCTTTATCTTTTAGGGTTTAATCAAAAGGGATCACAGACTTTTTCTTATTCTGAATTATTGGCATGTGGACTGGATGGAGAGAGGTATGTCTGGTAGATAGTTACTCCTCAATTCTGTACTGGGGAAAGATTTGCCTCTTTCCTCCATCAGATTAAAGTTATTGAAGCAAGGTGCTGTCATCCTGCTAAATAACTCCAAAGAAAGTAATTCAATAAAACGCATCATTTCAAGAGTTCTGTTAGGATCTTCCTAAAAAGGATAAAATGGTTGTGTCTAGCAATGTCCATTTATCTCCACATCCATCTGTAGAAGAATAAAGACTTACTTTCTAATCACCCCGCCCCAACATTTTGGGGCTATACATTCCTCTTTATTTTTTTGTCTGAAAAATCTGAATATATCCTGTTTTGTGAGCTTCTGTATCAGTCATTTGTAAAACTGCCCAGAGAAGGTTACAATGAACACAGGAAAGGAAGCTTAAATACACTGACATAAACACTAGTGGGTAAGCATCAGTAACCAAAGGGAACAGGAGATTAGGAAAATCTGGCTTTAAAATAAAAGATCTAACTCAGCTTTGGGAATCTGTATGTCTTAGCAACCTTATTTATTTATTTATTTATTTATTTATGTATTTATTTATTTACAGTGTTAATATCCTGCCTTCCTCACCCCAAAAGGCAACAATTTGATGTCATAGCAACAGCAAATATAAAATAAACATATACATTAAAAATAATTTAAAAAGCCATGTAAAAATTAAGACATTATTGAAATCCTGCAATCCGAGATCATGGCCAAAAAGCCATTCCAGTTATTCTTGCACATTTTTCATCTTCACTTATTTCACTGCACTATTGGCCAAAGGCCTGGCCCCAGAGCATTGTTTTTACTTGCTTTCTGAAGGTCAGGAGGGAGGGAGCTGACCTGATTTTCGCTGGGGAGGAAGTTCCATAGCCAAGGGGCCACCACTGAGAAGGCTCCTAGCTAGGAATACTGAAGAATGCAGGAAATTGCAGGCCACCAACTAGAGAAGACCTAAAAGAATTGAATGCCCTAAGTACACCATATCCTCTGGTCTTGGAGGTTAAGCAGAGTCAGTCCTGTTTTATTAAACAGGGCTGACTCTGCTTAACTTCCAAGAACAGAGAATGATATGGTGCACTTAGGAGATCACCAATGAATATCAGGTACTAGGCTATATTTCAGAGGAAGGAACTGATAAAACCATATTGCCTAAGAAATCCTATGAAATTCATGAGATTTTCATAAGTTGACAGGTGACTTGAACACACAAGCACACAGAGTAGACTCATTGAATCCACTTATGTGTAGTCTGTAGATTCCCTTGATTTTCTAAAATATAGGACTAACAGTCAAGAAACACTTTTGATACCATGTGTTGCATATTAGGGCATCTTTCTGCGGTTCAGGGGTGCCACCCAGCATAAAACAGTTTTTGTAAGCTGGTGGGTGGTGCCTGGTGGGCCTGCTTTCATAGTCCAACCACAGGGAAGTTTCTCCTTTGTGCAGTTCCAGTTTTAATCTTGCACTGAGAACTCAAGGAGGCCTCCTGAGAATTGCATACTAGGGAGGTTGATGAATAGTAATAGTAGAGGCAATTAAGGATCAGGGAAGGTGCCTGTAGGTTCTAGAACAAGGAATACATTGAAACGACTCAGTTAATTCAAATTAAGAGAGTTACACCTAGTCACTATTACATTGGTTTCAATGGAATGTTCTACTTATCTCCAAACCTGATGCTGAATTAGGGTTGGAATTTGACCATCCTCCAGGCCCCAATACAATTATTATTTTGCTTTTTAGCCCAGCAGAAGTTGGACAGATGCAGCGTATTGCAAAATTCAATCATCTCCTTAGAGCCACAGTAGTCATCTTGTTAGCAAAAATTTGGCCTTTTCTAAAAAAAAAGTAATTAATTAATTGTAACCAATGATATTTGCAAGTATAGGTGGCCTGCCTTAAGATTTTTTATCTCTCTTTGGTTATGGATATAGTAGGACACAGATAGGTCAACCATCACAATACAGAGGTCCTTTATAACCTCAATAACTCCTGTGTTTCCCCCCTACTGCTGTTGAAATCCAGTTGGTGGCAATATTGATAAACATGCAAGTATTTTTAAGAAAGTCCTGATCAGAATACATTAATTTTTTTTGTTCTGTTCCGCTACAGTATTTCTCAATATTTTGCGAATGTGACAAGTTGGTGGTATTTTATTTATGAATCTTCTGTGAAAGTCACAGAAATTAAATGTTCCTCTCCCTAAGGTTTTGTCTTTAGTGTTTGCTATTAGAACACACATCAAGACCATCTTATTAAGTACCCATTTCTCTTTCTCCTAATTTCATTAATGTTACAGGGCTTCTATTATAAATCTTATGTTTTCAATTATAAATATGACAGTAGTACTCCTGCACTTCCACCTAAAAAACAAATCTTGCTCTTAATTTTGTTTTTTCTATATGTGTTTTAATGATTCCATTTTCTACAAGATGGTTTTGGCTGTGGAGTGATCAGTAGTCCCAAAATGTGAGAAATGTCTATCCCCTAGTACTGTATATACAATATACATGTGTATAACTCAAAAGGTATTGACCAAAAATTAATCCAAAAAACTTGAGTTGATTTATCCATGGATCAATACTGGAAGCGAATGGCAATTATGCTGGTTTGATGAGATTTGTGCGCCCCACCATTTTGGGCACTTGAGGTGGAGGTGAGCAATCGCAGCCATTTCTAATAGAGGTTTTCTATATATGCTCCTCCACATCACTACTGAACACAGTTTGGGCAGAAAAGGTTAGGAAGGGCTGTGCTTCTTTCTCAGGAGCACCATTTACTATGGATGGCCATGGGCTTTTAAACAGCAATGTCAGCCATGATCCCCATTATAACACCTACACCCCTCATATACCCACTCCTTGTGTGTCTCTAAATGTCAAATAATAATAATATGCAGACACAAAACAAAAGGCAAACATTCAATGTCTCAAATGAATATAAATACATCAAAATAATACAAGATAATGCACAGAAACAGCAGTAAACTTACAACAAAGAGTTAAGTATCGAGATGAAAAAAAATCCAATAAGACATAGTAAACTAAAACATGAGTAAAACATTACAACATATACCCTAAAAGCAATTATGATACAATTACATTAAGATGCCTTTAACATGGCTAACATCCGTATGTCCCAAGTTTTACTCTCTCTAAGTGTGCCCTTAGACTTTACCCATGACTTTTCAACATAACAAAAATTATAATTTTGACTTCAAAGCCTGTCCTTGATAAGTACATGAGGTCTTTCATTTTGCACATTGTTGGCAAAACACTCAATTCAGATTGTTGCTATACAAATGAAAGAATGCTACTGCAATTTCACCTTACAAAATAGTGCATTTATACTAATTTTATGGGGTGTATTACTTTCTGTTTGTTACAGAAAGGGTGTACAGGTTGGTCATAGTGAAGTTGTATCTTCCTGTGTTGCTGGAGAAATCTGTGGAATATGCATTACATTGGGTTCTCAGCAAGATATGTAGCTACTTTTGAGAAGTTGTCTCAATATAACTAACCTTGTCTGCTACTAATCTTGTAATCTTATATTACCAACTCCAACCCCATCCACTAATTCTTCAGAGATATGAACACTTAAATTAGATTCATACATAGGTTTGCCAGATTTCATATTTTCTTGTGGAACATGTTGTGCAGTTGAGGAGATACAGTACCAGAATTCAACACAGATGATGTAGAATTTCTTTAGCATATCAAACTGTTGTCTTTGTGGAAATTATACTGCAACTTTTGAGCTAGAAGATGTACTTGGTTGGTGCTGTTGGACTATTCATGTTAGTACTAGTCAGCATACCCATGTGGGGGCATGAGAGAAGCCTCCCACAGGATGGTAAAACATCTGGGCATCCCCTGAGCAACGTCTTTGCAGATGGCCAATTCTCTCGCACCCAACTTGCAATTTCTCAAGTCACTCCTAACAAACACACACACACAAGCATACCTAGTAGCGAGATGGAGGGCTGCAGATTCTCTATGGTTGTTCTAGGGCAGGCCAGTTCATGTCACCAATATTTGTGTCAAGATGTAGATTGAAGAGTGTTCCTTCTAGGTATATCGGAAAATTGTCACAGCTTACATGTCAAGTTATGCCGCCTCTATGAATGTAATATATTTTTTGTGGGCAAGGAATACTCAGAGATGGTTTTGTCATTTTTCTGAAATACAGTTATAAGACCGTTACTGTATATAACCATATATGTAGAAGAGGAAAATGCTGAATTTTGTAGTGCATGTAGGAACCTGAAAGGTGCTGGTTGTTGCATAATTATGTTTCTGAATCCTTGTCATCTATGAAGTTTGCAGAAAGATTGTATCAGTCTTTAAAAAGCTATTTTCTGTGCCATTTTTAAAAGAGAAGCTGAAGATTCTTCTAGACATGGGGTCTTGTTTTATTGAAAAGTTAATCTGAAATTGCTAACTAAAGTACATTGTAGTTGTATAGAATATCCTAGATTCCCCATTGATCCAAAAACTATTTTGCATGTGAATGTTTATAGGATCAGTTCAGAAAATTGTTTGGGTAGAAGTGACAGCTGCATTACCTGAAAAATTAGGACTCAAATAAGCAATCAATAATTTGATTGACAAGCAGAAACAATTTACAGATTTCCTGATAAGTATAAAAATCATTTTCAGTAGTGGGTGTTTGGGGGGGGGGGTGTATAGGTCCAAAACATTTTCTTTAAAAAGCAAAAGTGAAATGTAAAAGTGGCTGAGTGGCCATCTGTCAGAAGTGCTTTGATTGGTTGTCCCTGCATGGCAGGGAGTTGGATTGGATGGCTCTGGTCATCTCTTCCAACTCTTGGATTCTCTAAAATGTTTTTGAATGTGTGTTGCCTCCTCATTTCTAGACAGTAAATACATAGATTTTTTTTAAAAAAAATCACTGTCAGAGCCAATGCACTATTTAAGCCTAAATGGAAAGATTGGAATCTAAAAGTATGGTTATGTTTTATTGTAACATAAACACACTCACCTACATGTCTGGAAACAATACTTAATGCAATGTAAATGTAGTCATCATCAGTGTGGGAAAAGATAGTTTTTGCGATAGATTCTGAATAACATGTAAAATACAAATTAGTTTGTTCATACAAAGGCCCCTTCCACATAGCTGAATAACACCCCACATTTTCTTCTTTGAGCTGGAATATATGGCAATGTGGACTCAGATAACCCAGTTCAAAGTAGATATTGTGGGATTTTCTGCCTTGATATTCCTGATTATATGACTGTGTGGAAGGGCCCTAAGAGAATGAGTTTCATAATACATACTACCTAGGTAACTTATACTATAGAATTGTAAAAAGAACTTTTCAACACAAAATACAGAGTTAGGGATAAACTCACCATTTAAGACGACTCTGCATTCCATGGAGACTGGCTGGGGGTGATGGCCCACTGGACTGTCCCCGCAGTCCCCGCTGCTCTACCTGCTCTACTTTCAAGACCCTCCTCTGCCCCACCGCTCACCAAAGGCCACTGGCCTCACCTTAGGCCCAAGGAAGCACCTTTGGTCGACTCCCAGCAGCCCCAGGCGGCATGTCTGGAATGTGTTTGCTGAGGCATTCTGGGAACTACGGCTCCCAGAATGACTCAGTGAGCACATGCAGGCACGCTGCTGCTGGGGCTGCATGGAGTCGTCATCTGAAGGCGCAAGGAAGGGCCATGAAAGTAGAGCAGGGAGAGCGGCGGGGACAGCCCAGCTGGTCTCCATAACAATACGGCCTGCTGCTCCTCCTCCCCATGCCCTCCCTCTACCCTCTTCGTCCCTCCCTCCTAAGGTAGTTGGATTTTATTGTTTTCTTTTAATTATTATTATTTTAATTTTATACCCGGCATACTAGACAAACCCCGACTTTTCATAAGATTTTCCAGGCCTAAAAAATAATCTAGTATGTCGGAAAATACGGTAGTATTCAGTGTTACAAAAATGCCAAATAATCAAAGGTTTGGTCAGAGCTAATACTTTCCTAACAATCTATACATATCCTTGTTTAACTTACGGTGGAGTATGCATAAATTAGTCTTTTCCAAAAGATGTTTCTCTCCCGTGATATTTGCTCTGTTTCTGTACCATCTCCAAGACAGTGAATTCTCTTCCATAAATGTATTTACCTACCTCTTTGTTGTTGATATGCAAAACTTTTCATCAACTTTTTTGTGAAACAAAACATAAGACAAATCAATTCAAGCCCCTTTGTTTTTGTGTCAGTGTGGACATTTTTCAGATGATTCCTACAACAAACGTTTTTATCTGGAAACTATGTTTTGCCTCCTGGATGTGTAAAGTAAGTGTTAAGTCCACATATGTCACTCAGGCTGCACATTTCCTATCTCGCCTACATGTTTTAACAACTCATGTCAATTTGTTCTCTCCTTGCTTCTATTTAGATCTGTAATTTTTATATGTGCTGATAGAGGCTGGTCACATGAAATAACAAAAATCCTTGTGCCCCCTCTTCTTTGGACAGATGTTTTCAAAATAATGTGTTGCAGCAGTGTGCTGTTACTGTATTAGTCAGGTCACAGTGATTTCTAGCTATATTTCCGCTGTATGAGTTTGTTGTCTAGAGGAAGCCTTATGTTCTGTGTTCAATTAGATGGAGTCATCCTATGTGCTGGGAATTTTGATAATTAGGAATATCATTGCTGTGGATGCTTTGACTGTTAAGCATTATTTGATATTTATCAACTTGGGATGGGGAAGGGGTTTGACTTCATGCATTGACTCTTTTTTTGATTGCCGAGTACAGACGGGAATTTCAAGATCTGTATTTAGAGCTTTGCCCATCACACCATTCTACAACTCAAGTGCTGCCAAACATTATTTAGCAAGGCCACTGCCTTTTGTTACATTGCAATATAGAGGAAGGGGACTATCACAACAGGAGGAGTGGTTAAGGTCTTGCATCTTTAGAGAGGCATTTGGTTATCTTCCTGTTGCAGCCATGATGGGAAGGCAAGCATACCTGGTTATCTAGCTATCTAGCTATTTATCTAGCAACCAGATAGATACTCAGCTGCGGACACTAAAGGCCACTCCTGCCCAAGCTGAATGTTGTTCACATACACAAGTAGGCATTGTAGGCTGTATGTAGCATCCTTATTTATGTGGTCTCCAAACATCCCTGCTAAAAATCATATAGGTGAAACAAGGTGATTGCCACAGTTGGAAGCCCCCAGGGATAGTTATTCCACTTTCAAATATACCCCAGCACCCCTCCACAGTTTTTAACTTATATAATAATAAATAATAAAAAAAACTTTATTTCTGTCTTGCCCTCTCTTCCCATGGAAGATTCAAACATTCAATACTGTAAAGTTCAATCAGAAACCAAAATAACCAAAGCAACAATAGATCAATAAACATATTATCATCCACATCAAGTAATAACTTCTTAAAAACCTGCCCCCCCAAACAAGAAATAGACTTTTTTTAAAACTGGGAATGGCTTGTGGGTACCAGAGGCAGAGAATTGGGATCCAGAACTTGTGCTGCCTGAGGCAGTCTCTTCTCCTTTGTCTGAGAAGCAAACTTGAAAGGCTCCAAAGGAACAGAAGATTTAATGACTGGCCAATCTTTTAAAATCATGGGATAAAAAGTAATCCCTCTGTTTTGTTTTGTTTAAAGATTAGGTTTTCAGAACAAGCAGGAGTCAGACCCCAGGCTCAATTGGCTTTTGGGTTACCAGCCCACTCATCAGGTCCTTTCTTCCATGAGTTCATGATATCATTCTCTTCCCTTTGCTTGAGCTATTTTCTTCTGAACTCTTTCCCCCATGCTTGCAATGCAGGTTAGTGGCCTAAATACTCTAAAGGTATCAGGTATTGGAAGCTAAGCAGGGCTGGTACTTAGATCGGAGATCACCAATGGACACCATTGTAGACTATACAGTATATCAAAGGAGGGAACTGACAAAACTACTGGTTATTCCTTGCATTGTAAAATTCATTGGGTCAACATAAGCTGATAGGTACATGAAAAGGACATTCACACATATCCAGCTTGTGGTACAGATGACGCACAGGTGCTTTCAGATGAAACTTTGCTGTGCAGTAGCAGTGCCTCTTGATGGAAATGCAGCATATGCAAGACCCAGGCTACAGTATCTTCACTTGGAATCCTCCTAAGTTTTTTCCACCATTTTTTTCTTAAGACAGAAAAGTTATGAAAGAAAGAATACAGAAAAAATGGGCTCAAATGTCCAAGGAAGTAGTCAAGCAGTAAATTTTTAAATTCGTAAAGGAAATTACTTCATCCTTTCTCTGAGAGGCCCTTTAACAGAGGGGTGAATAGCAAATGATACCTGAAAGTGGTTTGTTTGTTTTGAGAAGTCCATCAGTCAACATTTCTGCTGCTATCAGAATGTTAAGTTTAGTACTTTTGAAAAGGAAGGTGACTTATGTCTTCTGCTTTTGTATACTTGAGCAGCATTTTTACATGTTCTCCCTTAACTGAAGATTAACTGTCACCCACAAGTAGATTTTACCTGTATAGGCAAAGGTTGTTGTGGTTTAAACATGTTCATTTCAGTTCTCCTGTGCTACAGCACATGGCTTAAGCATCTAAAATATAGAGGGAAATAAATAAATGAAAATGAGAAAAAAATGAGATACTATTGGAAATTAGAAGGCACATATGATCTGGACAACCATCCACAGAGATCACATTTTGTTGTGTTTCCCACAAAACCATTTTGACAATTACTTGGTGCTGTGTGACTTTAAATACATTCATGTTGTCCCCTATGCTTCTTCCCATCTAACAGTTTTAACCTCCCCCTTCCCCAAACTCCTCTCACATTGACTTGCCATATTGTTCAAACCGACAAAATGCACTGAACCGATGGTTAGAATGTAGGATTGGATCTTGGGAGATCTATGTTTAAGTCCACATTGGCATTTCCTGGGTGACCTGAAGTCAATTTGTGCCTCAGCTTTATTGTTGTTAGGATAACGTACAGTGGAAGAAATTTGTGTGTGTCGCCATGAAAACATTGGTAGAATATAAATAGACATAATAAGTTTTCCTTAAGCCAAACTTCAAGTAATGAATAATGAAACTGGTTTGTTTAAAACAGAGGTAGGCAACTGTGACAGGTCTGGGGACACCATTTTTGCCCTGGGACTCTCTGGAGACTTTGTAGACTTGTAGAAAGTTCCATAATATTGCAAATGGCTGGACATGTATTTCTGATTTTGAGAAAAGGTTTTCTAAAGGTGCAAATACTGAACAGTGGAAGGTCTCTGTAATCTATTTGAAAGATGTATTGCCATTCCTGTAGCCTTCCAAAAGCCAATCCAGCCTCTTTTTGGTCAGAAGAAGGGGAATTCAAGGTGACTGGAGTGGCCAGATGCCACAAAAACAGTCTTGGGGGCTGCATGTTATCCTGAGGCTGCACTCTCCCCACTCCAGTTTTAAGCAAAGCTTGGTGATGAAAGGGTGAGACCACAGTTCATTGTGGCATATACAACTAGTGCTATGCTATATAAAGATCTATGCTCTTTAAAATATGTTTTCAGCAAAGTGTTGTTCCATGTATTGAAGAAACTGGTATCATAATGGGGATTTTTCTTGCATGATAGTCACAATTTCCAGTTAAGTCTGTTTTTGGATGATCTATTGTGAAATAAAGGAAGGGATTATGTCCCAAAGGAGTTTGATTGCTAGCTGTGAAAAAGGAATAAGTACTTTTAAGTTTGAGTGTAATGTGTAAATGAAGCTAAAACCTATGCAGCTGCACTTCAAGATTAGCAAGCCTATTTAAAAAGAGACAAATGCCCCCCCCCCTTGATCCCTAGCGAGTGTCAGCATGCAAAGCTTAGATACTGATCATGAGGCTTGTCTGGTTTTAATAATTTCAGAAATTACACTCTTCATGTGTACACCAACATTTGTAGTATAAATATATAACCATAGCATAACATGGCTTTGTTAGAAGAACATGCCGGGGCATCTCTTTGTCCTAGTGCTGTTAACTTCTGCATTGCAGCATTGAATAAAAATATTTAGTCAAGCATGAATCATGAATGGACTGCAGATGTAAAATCTCTCCAAAGTGTGCTTTTAAAAATGTTTCAGGAACACCATGCACTTGGTACATTTCTGCGTAACATGTCTTGATTTGGGAACCCAGGGGAGGAAGGGATGTGCGACATGCAGAGACCAGTGGTGTTCAATCAGCCTGTGGGGTTTGCAGTAGCATGTGGGCTAGTCATGGCCTCTCTTCCTGGAAGCCATATTTTTCTGGCAGATTGACTACCACAGCCTTCCTCTTTTGAAAGCTTTCCAGCAGAATCAAAGGCCTTAAAACATATACTTATCATCAACCCTGTTTGCTGCCTCCCTTCCTAGTTTCTAGATGGAGATTTGTCGAAGATGGTTTCGCAAGAATACATATTGCTAATAAACATAAAATAACTGTTAAACACAGATATAGCATGTTGACTTAGGTTCTTACCCTAGAGCTCTGTGCAGATAATTTAATTTTGCTTTTTTGTATTGCTAAATATAATTGATATTTCATTGAACTGTCCAGCTATCTGCCCTGTGAAAGAGTACAACGCTTACTTATTCAGAGGAATTATCCTTTTGCAACCTAGCATGGCTGAACATGTAATTTTTCAGTGTCAGAGCAGTTGCAAAAAACATAATGTTTTATAAATATCTCCTGTTTAATAGTACTTTTTTTCCTAAAAGAAGGGATTACTTAGCTGGTCTCTCCAAGACTGAAATGTAATAAAAGGTCAATATTGCTTGTGACAATGTTACAGAAATAATTATCACCTTTTACTGCATAGTAGTCACACACCACTTTTTGGAAGAGGTGTGTGTCTGACTGTTACATTTTGAAGAAAGCCCCCTTTGAGGCCAGTGAGTGGGTGAACTCGCCCTCCTTCCTATCCTCTCCGAACTATGGAATCTTGCCCTGGCCAAGGCAAGCCTCCGTAGCTCAGGGAGAGGAGGCGATTGGGTGGGTGAAATTGCCTGCCCACCCACCTCTCCATTACAAGCTATGCTTGTCTCATCATAGCTTTGAAGGAGATAAGTGGACAGGCAGGTGAGCTCGCTCGATCATCTCTCCACCCTAAGCCTCCACAGCCCACAGGGGAAAGGTGTTTGGACAGATGAACTTGCCTACCCACCTAATTGCCTCTCCCTCCATGCTACACTTGTCTCCTCAGAACTCTGAGGATTGCCTCAACTGGCAGCCAAGGAAAGCCCTATAACTCTGAGGGGACTGGTACACGGGCTAGTGAAGCCTGCTCCCTTTGCCTAATAGTCACACTCGTGAACTACAGATGCGACTATTAAGTGAGGATTCCTAAAAAACCAGGACCCCCTAAAAAGGAGGTGCGACTATTATGCAGTGGCAACTATTTTGTAATGAAATAAGACTAGTCTAAGTTATCACAGGGTCATTTATAAGAGAAAGAGCCCAAAATTGAATGAACGAGTCTACATGCCTAAGCATGTTAGAACAAAAAATGATCTTAGCTGCAGATATTCCTTATTCCACCTCCAGGTGTCTGGTTTTGGGAGCAGAGGCTGCAATCAATTTGCACACATCAGATGTCACAATTGTTTGTCCTAGCACATTTAAGTGCATCGTTCTTGTGGAGGTGTTGGCAGTGGCTCTCATACTTAGCTTATTGAAGCTTTTATGATAATCTTGCAAAAAAGCTGTATTTTTCTGGTGGAACACTGAAGCTGTTCATTGTGGTAGAATTAGAATTCTAAAGGGTTTGTAGCTAAATTTCCTATCCTTGACCTTCATTGTTCATTGGACTCATTGGGCTGAATCAGTTTGTAAGTTGCCTGCTTGTTTGACATACCAGTGTCTACACTATTTAAGCATAGGGCTGCAAGAAGGACATGCATGCACAGGAGGCTAGCTGACAGATTTGAATGCGTATTCTGTTTTTTCAGCAGGACTTAATGTGCCCGGACAAGTATTTTGGGTAAGACTTGGTTAAGAGTCCTTGGTAGTAGATCTGTTGTTTTAGGTACATGTTATGACTTGTTGCAGTTGAGCCTTTATTGCAAGATTATTATTTTATTACTATTCTGATTTCATTTTAAATGACAAGGTGTTTAGGGTGTAAAATCTAATGTTTCGAGTTTTGCTTGCTGTTTTATTTAATGAAAAGAAAGGGAAAATTCTCAATTTAAAAGTTATCCGTTTCTGTAGAGTCTAGAACTATTTCATGTTATTTCAAAAGTCTTATTTTGGCATTAACCTCCCAAGAAATCATAATTCTATGGGAGGTTAAAGGACAATGCGTGCTGTTCCACTTGTGCTTTGGGGAAATTTTATGAAAGGAAAGGGTATTTGCTTATGGTCTGGGTTCCAAATTACTGGAAAATCTTAATCATGTGCAGAATGGCTTCCTTTTTTACACCCTGGAAGCATCAGGGATCCTACCTACCCACCTACCATGATCACAGCCATGACAATGGAGAATAGTCCCTAAAACAACCCAAATCTCTTATGATCTTAGTTTTCCTAATTTGTGAAATTCATATCAAGCTTGTGGCAATTCTAAGCCCCGTTAGATTGCAACTCTTTCTCTCCACATGTCCGTTGACGCCTCCAAGGTCATGCATGACTGCATGGAGTGCTGTTACCTTCCCGCAGAAGCGGTACCTATTGATATGCATGTTTTCAAACTGTTAGGTTGGCAGAAGCTGGGGCTGACAGCGAGAGCTTACCCTACTCCCCAGATTTGAACCGCCTACCTTTTGATCAGCAAGTTCAGCAGTTCTGTGGTTTAACCTGCTGCGCCACCAGGGGCTATGGAATATGGAAGGCCATATTTAAGTGTAATTACACATTCTGATTTGTAAGAAAACGATGTTTTTCACAGTTTGTTTGGTTCAGATTTAAGTGAGCCAAGGATGTGAGGGATGATGTCCAAAAGGATGTGATGACCTCAACACATCCAAAGAATGTGGATATATGTGTTAAATATGACTTTACTGTCTAGTGGCTAGTGCTATTCCCCATCACTATTTTACTTTCCCATATTATGGAGAGGAACGCACATTGCCATTTCACATGTGCTCTAAAAGTTTAGGATGTATGGCTGCCAGTATACAGTCAGGTAGGGGGAGAGTTTGCTTTTTATTTAAATGGGAGTGTATAGTGGAATGGATGTTAATTTAAGGAACAAAAGGAACAAGCAGAACTGAGTATACTCTCTTCAGCCCAATCTCGGATTCCACACAAGATGAGGATGGAGCTCTCTGAGTATATAGTTGTGCACATATGATTGGAAAGGTGGATTGCCTTCATTTCCCAATGCTAGCCAGAAAGTCCATTTGTGTATATTTTGTAAGCATGTAGAGTTCCATTTCTACTTTCCACTAAATTTGTTGAAATATGGGATAGGCCTGTTTCCTGTTGATGTAGTCTTTTGAGAGCTTTGACATTATTGAATATGTAAGAATGTTATGTTTTCCCATTTTGTTATGTAGTTAGTTATTTATCTCAGGCTTTATTTTACTTTTCTAGGGTTTATTTTCCCCCAAAGCTTGCAAAGGATTTCAACTTTGTGTTATGCATCTTATTGCAGGTATGAAAAGGTGCCTGTAATCTTGGTTGGAAATAAAGTGGACCTGGAAAGCGAGAGAGAAGTTTCATCGAGTGAAGGAAGAGCCCTGGCTGAAGAATGGGGTTGTCCTTTTATGGAGACTTCTGCTAAAAGTAAAACAATGGTGGATGAGCTCTTTGCAGAGATTGTCAGACAGATGAACTATGCCTCTCAGCCGGATAAAGATGACCCATGCTGTTCTGCATGTAATATACAATAGCATTCCAAATGATGGAATTGGACCCATTTTGCTGAGTTTTTGGTAAGGTTATACAACTGGCTACTTCACTTCGTGACTTAAAGTTGGTCTTGTGGAATAAGTCCAGAGTGGAGTTTCAGCATTAACTCTAAATGAAACGTTGAAGTTGATCAGTGTAGCAGAAGAATTGGGAATAAGCTTCTAAAGTTCACTTACCTGCAGCACATCTCCTACGCCTGCAACTCTGTGGTACAGCCAACAATTTTACAGGGTGAGCACAAACAATGTGTGTTGGCTTTGTCAGACAACCGCTACAGCTCTAAGCTAAGAGTTCGTGATGGTGGAAAGGAGAGCACCAGCAAAGACCCTTTGCACTCTGCATATTCTTTACTGATAAGTAAAGGTTAACAAAATGTGTGAGTATGCATATTGAATTTCAGGACTTGTCACTTGTGGCCAAGTTCGCTCAGTCAAATATTCCCATCTTCAACACAAATGTTAGTAGGATTATTGGCCAACTGATGTGATTCTGTTTCCCCCTTACCCCAAATTTGATTTTTTTCTATGATCCAATCATGCGCAAAGGAAAATATTCTATCATTACTTGAAAGTAAATCGAGGAGCTCTGAAAAGAACCAACGGCTTGTGAAGTGAACAGTAGGACATTGGAATGTGTTAAAATATTCTGCTTTGCTGCTCAGAAATAGTGGATTGCTTCGGATGCTGTTCAGTCAAGAAAACAAACAAACCCTCTGTTTACATAGCAGGCAATGTGTTCATCTCTTTACTGAACCAGGAAGAAGTGACTGTAATGAGGGTAAAAAATGCTTAGCCTTACTAACAAGGAAAGTTTTTAGCACATTAACAAGTACCACCTTGTAAGGAAAATGAAGCCATGTTGTATCCAGATGTTCCTTCTTGCAGAAACCTCGTGGGGACTGTGAGCATCCAGCATTCTTCAGTTTAAGGATACCAGTTTCTTTCTTGCCTTTAAGGGCTATGTCTTTGATGTGATATTCCCAACTAACCTATGGAATTCAGATTTGCCATTTTATAGCTTTAATGTTGGCAATTTCGTTAATTGAAATAACTGTGTGAAGTTACTTTGGCTCAGAAGTTAAATACACAATATTGTAATTCTGTATGTGAGCAAGAAAGGAGTTCTTGTCTTCAGTTGCCTAATTTGCTAGTCAGGTGCTGCCGCCATACAGTGATCCTGTTGCCCTGGTTATTGCTGTGACGCGTAGTGAGTGAAAACATTGTTTTGAAATGGTGCTCAGCCTCTGATCTTAATTTTCATAGCAGTGAAATACATTAGACTTTGCATGACTTAACAGCACCTCCTGTATCTATTCTGATGTCTTACAATCAGGAAGTTTCCAATCAGAATGTCTAAGGCTGAAATGCTGGAGTGATCATGTTGAGCTGGACTTTAATTGTGGATTAAATTTGGCCTTTCAACTGCAATATCATCACTGAGCCTGTGGTCCAAATGCCACCCCACCATTTGGTTTCTCAGTCTTGTGAAGTAGCTGTGTAGTCTGTTGTGTAGATGACTGGAGATGACTGTATGTGTCTTGCGTGTTTGTGTGCGTGTGTGTGTATGTGTTGGTGGGTGGGTGTGGAACTTTTTACAAATGCTGTAATGAACTTGAGTTCTGAGATGTTTGCCTCTATCAGCAGAAAAACAACCTGCAATCTAAAGTGTGACTGAAGAAACTGAATTCAAAAACATGTGACAACACTTTGCCACTTTATTTCTTACACCGCAGAGTACTTGTCATTTAGTTTACTTTCTAGTGATTTAATAATAATTATGGATGATCATAGGCCACTATTGCCTTAGTCCTTGCATGATTTCTTTTCATAATCAAGGAAGCAGAGAGAGTAATGCTTAAACATGAAGTCCTGCTCTAGAAATGTAACTCTTCCTCAAGCAGCTTGCACAGTCTTGAAAGTTGTGGCATCTTTCATACATCTCATATTAACAACTTGCATGTGTTTGGGAATGGGGAAACTATCATCAGTTCACACTCCCTGAAATATCTGAGGAATGTTATACAGCTGTTAATTTGTCTGTTGAGAAAATAACCCGCTTCACCGCTCAAGTGAGAATGAAACAGAACCTTAATTTTGATTGCATATTTTATCGATTTGATTAAAAAGAGTTTCCTGTTTTGCATGTCAGATTGTTAATGTAGTCATGATAGTGACATGAGTAAAATGAATGACAGGCACACACGGGAGTTCTGGTAAAAATGGGCATTATTTTCTTATAGAAGTTCTCACATAATGTGGTGGTTTCAGAGTACTCCCACAATAACACTTTATTGCTGTTTTAGAGACAAAGCATTGTGTGTTCTCAAAAAAAGGGTAACCATTGTATTTCCAGGAGCCAGGTTGTGTACTTCTTGGATCCTGCTTACATGGCTATAGTGGGACACTTAGAAATATAGTTAATTAAAATATTTTTAATCAGCAGAAGGGGTATTAAAGGCTATAGATAATCACATTTACATGGGTGCTTTTCCTCATGTTATGTGTTCAGGCCAGTGGAGTAAATCACCGATAAAACGGGTGTCTACTGTCACCAGTCGTCTAGTGCCAATCCAAGCAGTGCCAGCGCTTTGTCGATTCCTCCCTCTTTTCTTGTGGTGCTGATTGGCCTCTTGCCCTTCAAGCCATAGATTTGGCACATCTGTCTTTTTATATTATTTCTCATTGGCTGACACAGAAGGTAGATTTAAAGAAACCAGGCACCATGGTGGTCAGCCTTTTCCTCCCCCAACTGGGCCACTTGACAGCCCGGTTTGGGTGCCACTGGATGTATGGCACTTTTCAGATATAAACCCTGTGATCGTCCATCAAAATGCCATTGCGACATTCCTCCATTTATAGATATCACAGTGTGGCACACTGGAAAATCTTGGAAGTTGCTTGTCAAGGATGACTGCTTATTTTTGTATCTTGATCAAATTCCAATGATAATCCATTCTTTTGGGTGTAACATGCCTTAAAATATTATCATTTGATCCAAAGACCCACTGTTCTTGTAGAGCTTTGTATTTTTCTGCCGCCGGCATTTTTTTTTAGTTGATACGGTTATAGAAAGGTACAACTTCTTTTGAAAATAAGTTTTCCCACTTAGAATATTAGATCAAACCAGCATTTGTTCTAAAAGTTGTTAAAAGATAAGCTTCTCTCCACTCTCACCCAGTCCACAGCTTTCAACTTATTGATTGCAGATTTTGAGGACTTTCTTGGGCTTGCCCTGGTAGGACCAACATTTCCACTTTAATTCCACTTCTGTTCTAAAGTAACATTAGTTTCTGTGGGCAAACTTACCAGTATTTATTTTTCAACATGACACATGCTGCCTAAAGATGTTGTCCATTTAGGGTGAGGGGATTCATGGTTTTTCACCAATCTGCAGCTGAAGCACTGATTGGACTGTAATTGCAAAACTCCGTGACAAAGACAATTTGACAACTGCAGGGATTTAAAGGTGCATGATTCCCCTGTCAGTTCTTGATCAGGGTTTCAAGAAGGGATTGCAGTGTGTTTTTGAAAACTAGGTGAAATAATTGACGGTTTGGAATTTCCTAGAGTGGAATAAAGATAACGGTTGATGATTGAGCTCTGTTACAACTGATAGCTGGGGAAATGGAGTACGTTTTATAAGGTGTCAGTTGTTTCAATCAAGAGGTTTCAAAAGTCAAATTGTACATAGAGAACTCAATGCAAACTCAGCAGTTGTATTTGGAGTTAAATTATTTTAACAAATAAATTTATTTAATGAAAGCCCTGTTTGGTTTCATTGTGTCATTTGCTTTTTCATTTCTTGTTCAAAGACAAAACAAGGAGCCACATAGGTGTTTTACTATACAGTATTCCCTCACTTATCGCCGGTGTTACGTTCCAAGACCACACACAAAAAGTGAAAATACACGAAGTAGGGATGCTATATTTATTTTAATAGTTATAAATTATTTTAGTAGTTATACACAATTTTAAGTCTTTATAAACCCTCCCCACACAGTTATATACTCCATAACCCTCCTTGAGCGCGTTGTTCACGTAATCCTCGGCTCCGGCTTTATCCGCAGAGGCAGCCTCTCCATTCAGACAAACGCTCTTAAGTCCACAGCACTTCTGAAATTTGTCAAACCAGCCCTTGCTGGCAGTGAATTTGCCTGATCTGGTGGGAGAACTAGCCAATGTTGATGTCGAGTACCGCAACAACCCACAAAACTGAAAATACCATGATAAATATTTTACATTAATATTTATTGAAAACCCGCAAAACAGCGAGCCCACGAAAAGTGAACCGTGAAGTAGCGAGGGATTATTTATCTGGACTTTAGTTAGCCTTCAAATGCCATTTGATTTTGGGTGAGCAAAATTCAAAGAAAACTATGGTTTTGTGGTGTGTGTGTGTGATCAGGATGGCTTTAGTATTCCAAGGAGAATAAAAATATTTGCAATGTATATTGAAAATGCAGAATCTAGTAAACCTGAGCTTGCAGTTATTGCATGCCAAGCAAAATCACTAAAACAAGATGAATACGAATACTGCTGTCCCTGGGGTTTATATGACACTGCAAACTGACACTCCGTTCACTTCGACTTGACTGTCCTGTTTCAGCAGCGCTAGCGTGAATGTTAACACAATTGTTCCAGCTAACTGACATTGATTAGCAGTTTCATTGTAGTCATGCCAGTATGGCTATAATACACCATTGTGCACAATAGCAGTGAGTGTTGGCTCGTTTTTGTTTCAGAGCCATGTGGGTCCTCAGGTGCCAAATGCTAGAGCCTGGCACATTGAGAAGGATATCTTCCACAGCCAGTGCAGCAAAGATTGACAAATGCTCTTAATTGTTCATAGCTGTCAGCTGGTCTTGCTGCTGATAACTGGCCCATTCATTCTATAGGCCAATTTCTACTGCAGTTTTGGCCCAAGGCCTTCTGGAAGCCTCTGGTAGCATGCATCCATTTAGTAATATGTGTGTGTGGATTTTACCAATGAGCGGAACTGTACAGGGCGATGTGGACTGTGAGTTCTCTTGTCCCTCCTCCTATTTACATTTATGTACAGTAGCTAACAATGCTGGTCTTTTAGACCGATCAGCTTGCAATATCGAAGGGAGAACATTACTTATTTGTCAACTAGAGGAAGGTTCTCCCATGAACTGTAAAACTGAATATTTACATTCCGACTACTGAACAAAAAACACTGGAAGATATAAATGGTAAAAATAGAACAGATACAGCCTTTGATTAGTTATTCTGACATTTTAAGCATGCTTTAAATCTGACATATTTAAGACATATTTTCAAACTGTTATTCAATCAAATCAACTGACCCACTTCTCTTATTCTTATGGTTCATTTATTTTATTAAACATCCACATCCACAAAGAGCTGGGGTGATTGTTTCATTAGAAGGCTTCCTACAAGGTTTTGGCATTTCTGAACAGTTTCAGCCGGTTAAAATGTGTTTTGATAACTAATTGTCCAAATTTGGAACTCCTTGGAACCAATTGCATTTGTTGGGTTATTATTTTTACTCACTGTTTAAATCAGTTCTACCTCTGTCTGTGGACCAATTCTAATCTTCAGATCATAGCTGCCAGTGGGTAGAAATATATACCAAATCTTGGCACATCAGAGCTAGAATTGGTTGTCCCCACATCAGATAGTCCTTGGTTTCAATCTAAAATTCACAACTGCAAATGTCAGGCATAAGCCGTGAAAAGCTTTTTTGCCAACTTGCAGACCAATTGCTTCTGTGATTTCCTTAGCACCAATATGCATGGTTGAAATATAGATATTTCGCATCAAGATCTTGATATATTTTAGGTACATTTGTCTGTGTTTCATGGATTGATCAAAAATCTTTCTGTCACCCCAGGGCCGTAGCCAGGATTTCAGTTCGGGGGGGGGGCTGAGTTTGGTTCAGGGGGGGGGGGGGCTGAGACTGGGTGGAAGAGGGGTTACCCTAGCAAACCTTTTGTATTGTTATCCCAATAACCCCATGAAGGTGGGATATAATGAGCATGGTGATCAGATCATGATATGAATAAACATAACAGTTTAAATAATGTACCAGTAAGGCCTTCTCGCGGACCACCCTGAGAATTTCGGGGCTGAAGCCCCCTTAGCCCCCCCCCCTGGCTACATGCCTGTGTCACCCTACAACAGTGTTTCTCAACCAGTGTGCCGGGGCACACTAGTGTGCCGTGAGCGATCATCAGTTGTGCCGTGGAAAATTGGAACCTCCAGGAAGGGGGGGGGGGAGAGTCTAGTGTGTTGAAGTATAAAAACCCTAAGAAACATACCTCGATAAAGGCACAAAATTACAAACACCCCCCCCCATTGTCTACTTGGCATCTCCCTATCCATGCATTGGGAAGGCCTGCCTCCCTTTCCCAAGTAGAGACCTCCTCTTGCCTCCTGGGGGTTCTGGGTGGGAAGTTTGGCCCAGTTCTATCATTGGTGGGGTTCAGAATGCTCTTTGATTGTAGGGGAACTATAAATCCCAGCAACTACAACTCCCAAATGTCAAGGTCTATTTCCCCTGAACTCCAACTATGCGTTCATATTTGGGCATATTGAGTATTCATGCCAAGTTTGGTCCTGATCCAACATTGTTTGAGTCCACAGTGCTCTCTGGATATAGGTGAACTACAACTCCAAAACTCAAAGTCAATGCCCACCAAACTCTTATAGCATTTTCTCTTGGTTATGGGAGTTCTGTGTGGGAAGTTTGTGTCTTTCCGCCATTCCTGCCAGGATATCTATGTTGTGTTCATCGAAACAGGCCCAGGTTTCACACTGAGTGTATAAATACATTTTTAAAACATATTAACTATATGTATTACTGTGTTAGAGTGTCATTTTGTGTCATTTTGGTTGGTGGTGTGCCCCAGGATTTTGCAAATGTAAAAAGTGTGCCGTGGCTCAAAAAAGGTTGGGAAACACTGCCCTACAAGACATAACAAATTTATTATTTCTTAAGCTTTCATGAACCATAGTCCTTGAAAGTTCATTTGTTGGTTTTTGAAATGCCACAAGATTACTTAACTGGCAGATGCAATAGATTCTAAATTTCTTATAGACGCCTAGGCTAGGATTGTACTGGACATTGCATGATATGTAAATGGTGTCCTATTCAATGGTGTCCTCAGTTAGTGGCATTTAGTCAATTAGTCCATTTATTACAGGATTCAACCTGAAATATTAAGGACAATTTTAAATATTGGTCTGGGCTGTCGGGAGAACACTGCCTCCTCCAGAGTATCTTGACATTCAATGTCAATGTGGAAAGGCAGTTATGACTATCTGAATTATCAACCCCTTACAAATACAGAGGCTTTGCAGCTATTCTTGCACACAGTTTTCCCAAACAGGTTATTATAAGAAGAAGAAGAGGAAGAAAAAGAACAACAACAACAGCAACTTTATTTTTTACCCCGCCTCCATCTCCCTGAAGGGATTCAGGGCAGCTTACATGGGGACAAGCCCAATCATCTTGGTTAAAATGACACATTAAAATGCATAAAAATAGCAACAAGCAAAATAAAACAACAATAGCACGGCACAATATAAAATAACCATCAAACAGAGAGCCAGTAACCTGAGATAGCGATGCAGTTCTGGGAGCTGGCAAAGGGCCAATACAATCAGTTGTGAGGAAGGATTGATAGATAAAGTGCAAGTGCAAGTGCCAGATGACAAAAATTGGGAGTTATGGGCAATATAAGGTGGAACAGTCGTAAAGTGCAGGGACTGAAGATTGGGTCATAACTGGGAGCCAATTTTTTTTAAATCTTTGCGAAAGATGGATAGGGTGGGTGCCAGCCTAATCTCCCTGGGAAGAGAATTCCAGAACTGGGGGCACCACCGAGAAGGCCCTCTCCCTCGTCCCCACCAATTGCACTTGTGATAGAGGTGGGAGTGAGAGGACAGCCTCGCCAGAGGATCTTAGAGATCTCACAGGTTCATAGGGAAAAATGTGGTTGTGAAGATAAGTAGGTCTAAAACCATTTAGGGCTTTATAGGTGATAACCTGCACCTTGAATTCAGATCGGAAACTTATCGGCAGCCAGTGGAGCTGGTTGAACAGGGGGGTTGACCGCTCCCTGTAATTCGCTCCGGTTAACAACCTGGCCACCACCTTTGCACTAACTGCAGTTTCTAGGCCATCTTCAAGGGCAGCAAGTCCCACAGTAATCCAGCCTGGAGGTAACTAAGGTATGGACCACCATAGTCAAGTCAGGCTTCTCGAGGCACGGTTGCAGCTGGCGCACAAGCTTTAACTGTCCAAAGGCCCTTTTGGCCACCACTGACATCTGAGCATCAAGCGTCAGCACTGAGTCCAGAAGGACCCCCAGACTGTGAACCTGTGTCCTCAGGGGGAGTGTAACGCCATCGAGCACGGGTTGCCACCCTATGCTCTGATCAGACGAACGACTGGCCTGGAGGACTTCTGTCTTGTCAGGATTAAGTTTCAGCTTGTTAGCCCTCATCCAGGTTTCAAGCAAAATTCTAGAGAGGTTGAATTATAAAGATGGATGCACCAGATGAAAACAAGATCTTGTTGGGTTCTTTATTTTTAAAAAAATGTCTGTCAGCATCTTTGAGGTGAGTCTACATACGATATCATTTCTCCTGATTTGATCACTTTTGTGTTTCATATTTTTGACAGATGGCAATCTGGATTTAGATGGGTTACATGCTGCATTGTGGTGAACAATGGGAACATTAAGTACATCACAGAAAGATCCATGGGGAGAGGTGGGTTCTTACCGCCTTCTCCCCATAAGAACTGTATGTGTAAATAATATGAAAAACACATTAGGAATATTTGAGTAAGTAGATTTAGTCTTTGAAAAATTGTACTACTAACTTCATACTCAGTCTCTAAGGTGCTACAAAATCTATTTGCATGATGATATCCCAGACTAACACAGTTGTGCTTTTGAATTTGGAACATAATTGAGGTATACAACACTGGATTCCATTTTACTTTTCATAATATTTAATACTGAAGTCAGATTTACAAGCCATTCCATTTAAAGTCTAGATTCGTTCATATAGGAAAATTTGCCCTTTAAAATACTACTATATGAAGATTACACTTGAGTTATGTTGCCTTCACACAAGGTACACTCGTGTCATGTAACCTATTTACAGGTAGACATTGGGTAGCCATGGAGTTGGATCTTGTTCCTGCAACCGGTTTTGTAAAGGTGGGGTCAATAAAGATGTCAGCCTCGACATTTATTTTGAAGATTCCTTTTTAAATGCCAGAATACCGCCCATTTCTAAATCTAGCATAGCTAATTACACAAAAAGGATATTTCTGCTTAAACTGCAACATTTACTCGATTCACTGGGTACATTAATCTATTAAAAACTTGCTGGTTAACCAAAATTTTGTCAACAACTAACTAGAACACTCTCTTTCAATTTTTAATTTTTTTAAATACAAAGATAATGGTAAAACAAGCAATTTTAGAAGAAGAGGATTTCTTCTAAGACAGCTTTTGAGGCAGATACATGTACAATCTAAAAACAAAGCCTGTTCTTTTATTAGAAACCATGTTTCCATCATGTGCAAATGTAGCCACACTTAGGCTTTGACAATGCAAATTCATCTTGATTAACTAACTTTTCTTTAATTGGGTGACACACAAACTGTACAATATTTGACACTTTGACAACATGCAATCTGGGTCAAAGAAACTCCAATTATCCAGTCAAATTGAGCATATCAAATCAGATGCACGTCACAGAGAGGCTCAGACAAGGATCCCAAAGCTCTGCCCTACAAACTGGCTTTGTAAGTCCTGTCGTACCTGATACATCTGGATCGGGAACCTTTGTCTATCCTGATGATTTGGTCTCCCTGGCCCCAGCATGGCCACTGGTAAGAGATGATGGGGAATGTAATCCAAACCCCCTGGAGGGCCAGCATTTTCCCACTCTTGCAATACAGCCATGCAGTGACAAACGACAGTGCATATGCATCCTGGCAGGCACTGCTTTCTACTAGGGATGGAAATCGTTGATAACTTTATTCTATCACATAATGAATACTTTATCCAGTTAACTCCCTGCTGCTAGAATGTTCATGAAAGCTACATCATTTTTAGACTGACCACACTTCGGGATATTTTCTGAGCAAACCACAACAACAAAAATGGGGGGTTGCATGAAAAATAGCATTTTCTGTACTGGAAATTGTTTTCTGCACAAGAAGTTTGCTTCCTGTTTTCTGTGCAAAAGAAACCCTACATAATTTGTTGCACAAAATAAATCTTATCACACAGGATTCACCTCATCAGGATTTGGGGAGGGAGTCTGTTGTCGAAATATCCACAAATATCATTTCCATCCATATGTTTTACTTAGTTTAAATAATCTTACAGCTAGGGAACAATGCCAGAACAAGAGCCTATTTACCAGCTGCTCTCAGTTCTAGGCCTGTCCATTCACCAGCTGTTTTAGGCCTGATCATGGGATTTTAAAAGATTTAACCAATCCTCAACCTCTTTTGTGCTGCACCGACTTCATATGAGGGCTAGGGACTTTCCTTTTGAAAAACGTGTATGAAACATGGAATCTGTAGAGGCGGTCTCTTCCAATGGTATGATTCTATAAATATGTGTCTATGAGAAGAAAACACACACAGTGCTTGAAAGATTACTGAAAGTGTTATTTTTTTTAAAAAAAATCTGTAAGAGGAAGAAGTCTTTCTTTATGTTTGTCAGCATTTTTCAGACCATACTCCATGGGCAAATCAAAGTCTACATTTTGCATGGCTGAACTCAAGATGACAAATCCTTGAAGGGAAATAATATTTGTGAAGACCTGCCATTTTTAAAGCAGTGTGTGTGTGCTGTCCCTGGAAAGCACACTGAACTTCATTTTATCAGTTTATTATCCTATTGTTATAATAGTCCTTTTCCTGATGGATCATGGAAACCTGCAACACCAGTTTCTCATTCTCTGCTGGAAATTTCTAATGTTACCAATTTTTAAGCCTTGCTGAAATTCTAATAATTAAGAGTCATTAGCAATCTGTCCTTTTTAGGAACTCCTAGGATTCTGGACAGCATGAATTGTCTCACTGGCCATTACACGAGTTAATGGTTCATTATTACCATTAATTATTTAACAACAGCTCCCTGTCCATTATCGTTTTTCTTTCACAAATAATAAAAAAGAAACCATCTCCTGAATGTTGAGGAAATGTGGATATGCAATTAGAACGAATGATACAACCTAGGCTAATTAGCATGAATTAATAGGAATGAATATGTTATGATGGCAATAATCTGAAGTTATTTTCCTCAGGACTGTCATACAAAAGGAAGAAGGAATTTCAGAGAACCGCTGTAGCTGAGCGTAGAGCGCATAAACATGTCTCCCATAGGGAAGATTCCAGATTGAGTTCTTGGTATCTCCACAGAGAGCTTGGAAAGACTCCTAGCTGATACCTTGAGGAGCAACTGCAGTGTCAACGTAAAGTGGTAGGAATCTTTGGCTTGACAGATGCTTCAGGCATCTTCTACCATGCCTATTAGCTAGGCTGGAGGGGACTGATAGATATTATAGTCAAAACCATCTTGACATTCAATACTCCCAGTAGACAGGACAACAAGATATGGAACAGTTCACTTCCAGTAATAGACTTGGAACACATTGGGACAAGAACCCAATTTGAGATGCTAGTAGGCCCCAGGAAAACCCTTAGTATGCTTTGGGGAAATGAAGTTGCTAGTGTTAGACCGATTGATTTGTCACATTTATATCCCACCCCTTGTGTAGTGATCTCAAGGTAGCATACATGGCTGAACCCCATAGCAATCCTGTTTGGAAGGTCAGGCTGACGGATTACTGGTTCAACATCATTCAATGAATGTCATGGTTCACTGTGGATTCCAAAGTCACTTGCATCCACTACTTTGCCCCCTTGCATTGGAATGACAATATGTTTAAGTAATATTGATAATACTTATTAATTAAGTAGTATTATTTATTATATGCATGTACACACACAATGTTAATGACATTCATTCTCATAAGTGTCATACAATTAATGGCAATAAGGATACATGGTTCATGCCATACTTTAGCTAGTGAGTGCAAGTGAATAATAAGAGCATCACAACTACTCAAAGCATAATCTGACCTCTGAATTGAAGTGATTGTTTGGTATGGGGAGTGTGGTACTCAGGTGCTATGAAACGAACCATCCCATGTTGGAAGGAAAGAGCCCATCTGCAGTTCTCTTTTGAAGCTAAGAATGAAATAGGTTTCCATTTTTTAAATTTTGAAATATGAAATGAAAACCACTCTCCCTCACTTAATCCAAGAGACAGGAAATATAAGAATTATTTTGCAAGAGAATGGAGCAAGAACAACAGAACAGAAGATAAAATCTTGCCACAGCTGCACAGGTAGGGAATTCAAGAAGACGGCTTTGTTGTTCTGTGCTATCAAGCCATCTTCAACTTACAAGCAACCCTATGAATACGAAACCTCAGTGAGCCCATGTTATTAATAGCCTGTATCAGGTCTCGCAAACAAGTGGCCATGATTTCTTTCACAACATCAATCCACCTATAAAAAGAGAGCCTACTTCAGGTATTTAAAGTGTACCATGTTCATCTCGGTCTCCACTTAAATGGGTGTGAAATCTGAGCAGTGTTAGGTCTGGAGTTTTGTTTACAGAACAGTCAAAATACAGAACAACACTAGGGATCACATTCACATTATTAAGCTCATGGTAGAGCTCTGAAACCAGTTCTGGAGAGCAGGAACTCCTTCTGGTTCTGACATTTAAGATCTGCAAAGTGATGAAAACGGAAGGCGAGAAGAGGAAGGCCTTGGAAGAGGAAGAAATGGTTGTTGCAGGGGCCAGTTGGATCTTGGCTTCAGCCCGCCAGTTTGAAAAGTGGTAATTGTGCATCTAGTCCTATGTGGTCCTGTTAAAGAGATGACACGCAACTTGCCCATTATTGTGGATAAGCCACTGCCTGTATGAATGATTACAAGGCAAGTAAACATGTACAGTTTGCCTTTGTATGGAGACAGCCTAAGGAAATTAAATGGCTTTCATCAGCGCTAGCCAGTGTTGTGAAGTATAGCAATCAGGCTGAAGGCAAATCATAATTGGATCTCTGCATTGTGTATTTTATATGGCTTTTCATTTGGAACAAGCTCAAGATAACAACCGTGGGAGGAAATGGTTCCTGCTTGTCAATCCTGATCATAATTTCATTCAGTGAAACCCACACAAATATTTTTCAGAATCCCTGGATCATTTATGATCACTGATATTTTTAGTGATACTTCGCACAGACCCAGTGAAATCAATGGCACTTAGGTCAGGTATGACAATTTTAAATGTTTCTACTGTAAATATGATCCATTTTTGCTTCATTCCTCTGATCTACATCGCTTTAGCCCAGGCATGGGCAAATTTTGGCCATCCAGGTGTTTTGAACTTCAACTCCTACAATTCCTAACAGTCTACTGGTTGTTAGGAATTGTTGGAGTTGAAGTTCAAAACACCTGGAGAGCCCATGCTTGCCTACTTTAGCCACTACAGGCAGTCCCTGAGTTACAAGCATCTGACTCATAGTTAAGAACGGGGTGAGACAACAAGAAGTGAGAAAAACCTACCCCTCAGAAAGGAAATTCACTCCTGGAAGAGTTATCATGGGAAAAAGGTGTCTCCATTGAAGCTTTATCACCAGACAGCAAAACAAACACCACAGGGGTGTTAACCTCTATGCAATCCAAAAATAATTATATAGACACACACACACACACACACACACACACACACACGGCTGGAGTTACACTTAAGAAATGTACCTGTTCCGACATACAAACAAATTCAACGTATGAACAAACCTACATAACGTGTCTTGTTCGTAACTTGGGGACTATCTGTAATCTGGTTGCAGCAACAGTGTGTTGAATAAAGAGTAATGTATTGATCACAGCATTTTTGCTGGACTTGGAAGACCTGAATTCAAATTCTCACTCACTTATTAGTGGTTAATTAATTTCCTACAGCTATTAACATACCATACAGGATTGGTGTGCGTGAGAGAGAAAGAGAGGGACCCAATAGCACTACATATGTTTCTGAACACCATAAGGCAAATCGTGTGTGCGTGTGTGTGTGTGTGTGTAAGCAAAGAACAGCAGGTTTTGTGAAAGCTGGTTTTGTGATATTTCAGTCAGATATCACAAAACCAGCTATTTTGCAATACAAATTATTTTGCATCTTCCTGTGAAAGCGTAATTGGAAAAATGTGTCACAAACATACACGGCCAATTTCATGCTGTTATCTCAAGTCTTCAAGGCGTATACTGGATTGCAACACAGTGTGTGTTTTGCTCCCTGTTCTCCATTTCAAAACGTTGTGTGATGAGTTCTTATTCAAAGTTGGAATACAGAAATTTTATAATGGATTAAAATTCAATAGCTCTAGGTCTGAGGACTGTCACCGTAGGAAGAAGAGATGAAAGGCCCTTCCATGCTCTCCAATATAAGTTTATGGGGAAAGGCAAAGTTTCACCCTCTCCTCTCTTCCTTGCCGAGTTTATTGAATTCAAACCATGTTCATACTTTGAACTTGGCTTGCAGTAACTGAAATATACTGAAGGGCAAGTAGGAACATGGGGGGAAGAAAGAGAAACCGGGGCATTATAGGACCAGATGAAAACGTAGGACAACAGTGGACTCATTGGGACTATTCTGCCTAATCAAGATCAGTTGGCAGGCACCAGGTAAGCTATTCAGCAAAAAGTATCATTTGTCTGTCTACCCGAGTTGAAATGGCATCACATAGAAATGAGAAAAGCTGCCGTGGCCTGGATTGATGCATTCTGGTGGCATTCAATCAATTACTGGGATTGGAAGGGCCAATATTCTCCTGATTCAAAGATAGTTTTAAGATTAGCCTTCTGTTCTTCAGGACATGTAGCACTTTTCTCACCGAGTCTCATTGCTATTCCAATATTTTTCCCCAAAGGAACTACGACTGATGGCACTAAACAGAGAATCACCATGAATGAACTGTACTACTTGGACAGCATTTTTCAGTCCAAGGTTCCAGTCCAGTTTACTTGTCCAAACTTATCTCCCTCTATGACCCACCTCGGAATTTACAATCATCGGGGGAGGCCCTGCTCTCGATTCCGCCACCCTCTCCTCTCCTTGGTTTGAGGACCCCTGATCTAGAGGGTCACATCATTTCTATACCTAGGCTAAAGTCAAAGTGCAGAAGCTGAGCTCAAGCCCATGTAATATGTCCCTCGATCTTATATAGACTCTTATCTCCAATTGCTGACAAGATAACAAAAGCAGTGGCTGGTATTCCAGATGTTTGCACATATCATGGAGGTCCGGTTAGAGCAGGGGTGGGCAATTACCGGCCCTCCGGGTGTTTTGGACCTCAACTCCCAGAAATCCTAGCCAGTTTACCGGCTGTTAGGATTTCTGGGAGTTGAGGTCCAAAACACCCGGAGGGCCGGTAATTGCCCACCCCTGGGTTAGAGGTTCTTCATCCCAGCCTGATGAGATAATAGCCACTGTGGCCTCATTTAAACCACTTTCCACAAGGGAGCTGTAGGATGTAAAAGGGACAGGCTTTAACACAGCAGGTTAATCACCAGCTGCAGGAAATCTTGCCAACCGGAAGGTCAACAGTTCAAATTCCGAGTTAGAGTGAGCTCCTGGCCTTTAGCCCAGCTTCTTCCTACTATGGAATTTCAAAAACAGCAATGTGAGTAGATGAATAGGTACCGCTTTAAGCAGGGAGGTATTTAAGGTACCCATAAGGAATGCCAGAAAAATGTGGGCGATTCGATCAAAGAGGAAGTTTACGAACAAAGCAAGGAAAGTGGAGCGACAGCACCCTCCGTGGCCAGAACTGAGCACAGCCTCCAAGATGCCAAAGATGGGAAAGCCTATATATACCTCTATCTATGTACAGTTGTCTGTTTTGTCGGCACTGAATATTTGCCGGAGATAAATACTGTAAATAATAAAAAATAAATATGTCATCCGTGATCCACTTTGAATCCCCTTTGGGGTGAGAAGGGTGGAATATAAATACTGTAAATGAATGAATGAATGAATGAATGAAAACTAATAGCATGCAGCATTTGTACACCACTTCTACATACAGTATTTCTATTATCTTTAAAATAAGCCTGTTATTATATATTATTCCTACCTCTGGTAGCAGAAGGAGAAGAAGCCAGGTTTGCCTTTTCCAACTGAGTTTATGGCAGAGAGCTGAGATGCAATTACAGAGAGTCCTTGCATCCCCTATTAGTCATCGCAACACAATGTACCCTGAAGACCAGCCCTAAGCTTTCAGAAACTGAGAAAATGCTTTCTCTTTTGTTTCTCCAGGGAAAAGGAATCTGGGAATTTAGTCAAACTCCTTGATTCCTTTTCGAGCATTGTCTCAAAACTCTTACCAGTAGGTTTACAAAAAACTTGTACCTATTCCAAAAAAGAAAAAAGAAACCAGTGACTCATTGTGCTTCTGAATTCACTGCAAGAAAAGCTTTCCCTTTAAAAAAAAAAAAAGAGAGAGAGAGAAAGAACAATGTCACCGAAGAACCCAATAAGCAAGGAGGAGGCTCTTGTTATTTTTACTGCAGCTCATCAGAGAAGACTATAGCAGAATGCTCCAAAAATCACAAATTAACATGAAAAATAACATGTGGCACAGATGCAATCATTTCACTCATATTCATGAGCAGTCGGCTTTCCCATAACCTTCACAATATCTGAAAGACCAAGAAGCCAGAGTTTAAAATGCTACCCTGTTCCTTTGCTATCATTATATTTCTGAAGGCAGTAAAGCAAGGATTGGGAGATGTGAGTCTTCCAGATGTTGTTGACCATCATCCTTCATCAGCTATATTGGCTAGGACTTTTCTTTTTTGTGTCAGGAGCGACTTGAGAAACTTCAAGTCGATTCTGGTGTGAGAGACTTGGCCATCTGCAAGGATGTTGCCCAGGGGATGCCTGGATGTTTTGATATATTTTCATCCTTGTAGGAGGCTTCTCTCATTTCCCCGCATGGGGAGCCGACAGAAGGAGCTCATCCGCGCTCTCCTTGGATTCAAACCTCCGACCTGTCAGTTTCAATCCTGCCGGCACAAGGGCTTAACCCATTGTGCCACCAGGGACTCAAGTAGGACTAATGGCTAGGACTGAAGGGGTTGCAGTGCCACATCTGGAGTGTTACATGTTTCCCACCCTTGATGTAAATGGTGGCATCACTGAGTGGAGGGATGAGTGTGTTATTTTGCGATGTGTGCTGGGGAAAGCATTTAATTTTGTTGTGCAGATTACAGCATTTACATACATAGGCAAACATTCAAGGCTTTTACAATCATATACAATGAGTTACACAAACAAAGCCAAAGGCTTCTCCTTTCATTTCCGGTTTCTTGAGGCAGCGCTCATATCGGCTCTAGAGAGGTGCTTTCTCCATTTTCAAGCCAAGGAGCCTGTGTTGTCACCTCCTGCTTGTGTGGATGGCAAAATTGTTTGGAGCGTCTCTTTGCCTTTTCCTGCTGAAGTGGTACCTAGTTATCTACTCACATTTGCATGTTTTCAAACTCCTAGGTTGACAGGAGCTAGGGCTGACAGACGGGAGCTCACCTTGTCACGCAGATTCAAACTGCCGACCTCCAGGTCAGCAGTTCAGCAGCACAAGGGTTTAATCCATTGTGCCACCGCAGACCAGATAAAGTTTAGCTTTAAAGAAAAGGAGTCAAAACAACATTAGTCAAAACACTGAAATATAAGAAAGTTCAAACACAATCAGAGTGAAAGCATATTTTTAAAGCACATGACTAAGAAACGTCTTCCAGGATCTACCTGTAAAAAGCCCTTCCACAGCAGCCAACCCAGTGCCAGAAGTCTAGAACAGGTCTTATTTTTCCCCCTATTTGCAACCCATTGTAACCTGAGAAATGTTGATGTGAACCTGGGTATACAGGTATATAAATAGGTATAAACATTTACCAATAACAAATCAGCATTTGCAAGGCTTGCTAAACAGGTTGGTTTTCCTTTTTATGAAGTAGAGTTGAAACTTTTTTTTGCAGACTCCACTGTAAACACTCCATGTTGTTCCTAACAAAGTTGTCTAAACGGGTGGGATTCAGAAACCTTTTAATGTTGCCATTTTTTTGAGGACCCTCTCCCATTTGGGCTCAGGATCCGCAGTATAAGAAGCAGTAGTCTAGAACAGGGGTGCTCATTAGGTAGATCATGATCTACTGGTAGATCTCGAAGGGCGTCCTGGTAGATCGCAGGCAGATTGCAGGCACAGTGTGTATGGCTCCCATGCCTTTTGTGAGGAATGCTCAGGGGCTTATTATACTCACAATTAGTTGAATTCAGTCTTAAAATGTATTATATGGCTCTCACTGAAAAAATGTTTCCAATATTTTGCTTTTATGGCTCTCTGAGTAGTGGGTAGGTAGATCATTTTGACTTGGCTGTTTCATAAGTAGCTCGCATGCTGAAAAAGTGTGAGCACCCCTGGTCTAGAATAATAAAAAACAGTCTTGGCTCAACACTAGAAAAGCAAGCCTACGGGTGCAATCTACACTGTAGAACAGGGGTGCTCATTAGGTAGCTCGGGAGCTACTAGTAGATCTTTGGCCCTCTTCCAGGTGATCTTCGGGCCTCACCAGCTGGATGGGGCACTTCTGCCATGCGTGCGCACCCCCTGCGCGCACGCGCGCTCCTGCTGCTGGCTTCCGCTCTTGCGGTGCTTCTTTCGCCTGCGGGGCATTGCAGGAAGAAGGAAGCACGAGGCGGGGCCTCTGGAGGGAGCGCCCTGCCTCTCTCCCATCCAGAAGCAGCTGTGCAGCCTCCGTTGCCGGCGAGACAGGCAGGGCGGAGCACTCCCTCTGGATGCCCCGCCTCATGCTTTCTCCTTCCTGCAATGCCCCGCTGGCAGAAGAAGCGCTGCGTGGGCGGAAAACATCAGCAGGAGCATGCGCGGTGGCAAGAGCGTGCTGCGGTGGGAGCGCGCTGGAGCACATGGCAGCGGGGGCAGGTAGATCTTTTGGACTTGGTTGCTTTAAGAGTAGCTTGCATGCTGAAAAAGTGTGAGCACCCCTGCTGTAGAATTAATGCCATTTGACATTACTTTAACCACAATTCTCAATGCTATGGAATTCTGGAAGTTGTTGTTTTACAAGCCCAAGTATGCTGGTGCTTTGGAAGTGAGTTCCATGCTCAGAGAGCAGCCGCCAAGAAAGCCCTGTCACATTTCCACCAGAAAGACCAGATTCAGTCTCAGGACAGAGAGGCATTGGCTTGTGTTTGTCTGACAGCCTCAGCCATAAGTACCAAGTGACTCCCTTTGATGCATAGCAGAAGCCCAGCCCAGAACACTGAGTACATGGTTATACGTTGGTTTGGAAAGATTCTGCAGTCTAATCACTTTTACTAATCACAGAAATTTGCATATTACTAATAAGGCAATGTGAGGATGTTCTGATTCCTGTACTGGTTGCTGAAGGATAAACCTGAGTAGAGAAAGAAAAACAGCAATGGTAAAACCTAGCCCCTGATTTAAGTGATCATGGATTAGACAAGTGATGAGCACACTGTGTGGCTCTCCAGATATTGATGAACCACAGCTCCCTGCATTGGTTATTATTTTCTGTGCTTGTTAAGATTAATCAGAGTTGCAATCCAATAATATATTTCCCCGTAATAAAGTTCTTACCTAACCTAATAATAATAATAATTATTATTGGCAGTGTTTGTTAGAGGAGTACAGAGTTCCCACTCTTGGCTTAGAGGTACTTCTTGGACGAGCCTCTTAACCAGTGGTTCTCAACTTATGGATCCCCAGATGTTTTGGCCTTCAACTCCCAGAAATCCTAACAGCTGGTAAACTGGCTAGGATTTCTGTGAATTGAAGGCCAAAACACCGGGGGACCCACCGGTTGAGAACTTGACTAAGATGGGAACTCTTACTTTCTAGATAATTTGGACTTCTATCCAAAACTTGCCTTCCAACTAGGGCTGCAGTCCTCATTTAAGAAATGGAAGCATCTTCCTACTGAGGAGAACAGAAAGGAACACAAGCTCTGGCAAACTAAATGCAAAGCAACCGTCAGGAAAGCCAAGAGAGATTTTGAGGCACATATAGCTAAGAATATTTTTTAAAAATAGCAAAAACTTCTTTAAGTACATCAGAAGCAGAAACCCAACTAGAAAAGCAGTTGGGCCACTTGACGAAAATGGTAAGAAATAAATTAAATGAATTAAACCAGATAGAGATAAACAAGGAAGATGTTCTCACATGCCTTACTAAACTAAATGTCAACAAATCACCAGGGCCAGATGGCATCCACCCCAGAGTTCTTAAGGAACTCAAGTGTGAAATTGCTGAAATTCTAGCCAGAATATATAACCTTTCTCTAAGATCAGGCACTGTACCCGAGGACTGGAGGGAGGCAAATGTAACTCCGATCTTCAAGAAAGGATCCAGGGGTGATCCAGGAAATTATAGGCCAGTTAGTCTAACCTCAGTTCCAGGCAAAGTGATGGAAACCATTATTAAAGAAAAAATTACTAAGCACATAGAAGAACAGGCATTGCTGAAGGAAAATCAACATGGTTTCTGCAAAGGCAAATCATGCCTTACTAACTTGATAGAATTCTTTGAGGGTGTAAATAAACACATAGATAAAGGGGACCCAGTCGATATTGTTTACCTTGACTTTCAAAAGGCTTTTGACAAAGTCCCTCACCAAAGGCTCCTAAATAAGCTCTTCAGCCATGGAATCAGGGGACAGGTCTTGTCCTGGATTGGAACCTGGCTAAACTGTAGGAAACAAAGGGTGGTAATAAATGGACACTTCTCTGGATGGAAAGAGGTGAGAAGTGGCGTACCCCAAGGTTCAGTTTTAGGACCGTTACTTTTTAATTTATTCATAAATGATCTGGATGTAGAAGTAAATTGTGAGGTAGCAAAGTTTGCAGATGACACTAAACTGTTCAGGGTAGTTAAAAATGAAACTGATTGTAAAGAGCTCCAGAAAGATCTCTCGAAATTGAGTGAATGGGCAACAAAGTGGCAAATGCATTTTAACCTAAACAAGTGTAAAGTCATGCACATCGGGGCAAAGAACCCCAAATACACTTATCAACTGATGGGATCAAAGCTTTCCGAGACAAACCAGGAAAGGGATCTTGGGGTTTTGGTGGACAGCTCAATGAAGATGTCAACCCAGTGCGCTGCAGCAGTGAAAAAAGCAAATTCTATGCTTGGCATGATCAGGAAGGGAATCGAAAATAGGTCGGCAAATGTTGTATTGCCTCTCTACAAATCTATGGTGAGGCCACATCTGGAGTACTGTGTACAATTCTGGTCACCGCACCTCAAGAAGGATATAACGGAACTGGAAAAGGTACAAAGAAGGGCAACAAAAAATGATCCAAGGGATGGAGCAGCTCCCTTATGAAATCAGGTTGCAACGCCTTGGTCTTTTCAGCCTTGAAAGACGGCGTTTAAGAGGTGACTTGATCGAAGTGTATAAAATCATGCATGGGATAGAAAAGGTGAATAAAGACAAAATATTTTCTCTGTCACACAACACTAGGACTAGGGGGCACTCCCTAAAGCTCCAAGGTAGGAAAGTTAGGACTAATACAGGGAAATATTTCTTCACCCAGAGGGTCATTGGGTTATGGAACTCACTTCCAGAGGAGGTTGTGACAGCTGTCAGCCTGGACAGCTTCAAGGCAGGATTAGACAGATTCATGGATACCAAAGGAATCAGTAGTTACTGAAATGGACATCCAAGTGCCACCTCTGTGTTGATTGAGGCAGGCAGGATTTTCCCCGGGTACTGGTTGTGGGGGGTCGGGAGCAGGTGAGGGTTTTGCCCTCCTTTCTGCTAGAGATCCCTGTGTACAACTAGTGGGCCACTGTGTGACACAGAATGCTGGACTAGATGGGCTGAGGCCCGATTCAGCATGGCTCTTCTTATGTTCTTAAATCTGCTTGAGAATAGGATGCTCCATGGAGCACTAGAGGATTGATGTCCGAGTAACCATGCACTGAATTTTGACAGGATGTCTTGCCTGACACTGAAGCAGCAAACACTGACGATAATAATAACAACAACAACTATTATTATTATCAGGTTAGGTAAGAACTTTTTATGGTCCATGGATCCACAACTGTTAAATACATACAGGAGTTTACAGATCCCTCGTATCCGGGGAAATATATTATACAGATGCATACTACTCAGTGTCAGGTAATACCTTGATCGGAGACTAGGCTCTTTCTCAGTCTTGCTGCCATTATTATTATTACCTGCTTCTCCTTGTGGACTTAACCAAAAATGCTACAAAATCCTACAGTGAAGGCATACATGTCAGGCTGGGTAGCATATCATTTTAAAGACATTTGCACACAAAAACATCTGTTCTATTATTATAATAATATTTATTTATTTATTTATTTATTTATTTATTTATTTAGACTTGTAGACCACCACTCCCAAAAGGCTCGGGGCGGTTTACAACACAACTCAATAACAGACAGTAGGTAAAAGCATAAAATAGAATATTAGGCTTATACAGCCTCTATGTTCAGAGGTAGTGTACCTGTGAACAATAGGTGTTATGGATTAATACCAGGTGGAAAGCTCTTGCATTTTCCCTCTTTCTTTCTGCTCTTTATTTATTAATTAAAATATTTTATCCCACCCATTTATCATGACTTCTCACAGCAGCAAACACACATCAAGAATGTAAAGCAATTACATATTAACATCAAATAAGACAAAAACTTATCAAACAATGTAAAAGAGCTCAAAAAGGCGAAACATATTAAACCCATTTTCATCCTTAAAAGTGAAATTTATTCTTACTGTTTACGTGCTACATGAAAGCAGATTGCACAGTGAACAGCTGGAAACAGAATAATGCTGTAGATGGACCCAGACTTTGGGAAAAATCATTTTTGGACAACAATTCCCAAAATATTTCAGCAAGCATGTCAAAAATATAACTATTCAAGCTCTGAATCCAGCTGTTTTTAGCTTTTCTATATGCACAAGTACCTGGTTACAATTTTTGTCATTATTTTTGCCCAGTTGTTACTGTAGATAACAATATGGTCACAGACTGACAGAAATGCAGGTAATTCAAATGAGTTTCTGCACCTGTCAGATTTGAATGAGAGATCAGGAGTTATGAATAAATTGGATTAGATACTCGTCTTGTTTTCTCTTCTGATTCTATGATGGCAGCAAAAAAATATCTACCCAATGGCCGATCTACTCAGTGCTGTCAAACACAACGCAGTGTCAGAGTTTTCTGAGCAAAGATGCATGTGCAGTCCAGGGAAGAAACAACTCAGCGGCTGCCAGAAGATGACTGTAATTGTCAAATTAAAATGGAAAGGAGGGAATGGGAGTTGTTGATCAGATTTTGTGTAGAAAGACAGGCCAAGGAAGCAGCAGCTGCCAGATAGGAAAAACTGCTCACGTTTAGTGAGAGGGGGGGGGGGGGGGGAGCTGTAGAAATCTATAGGTGTTTAAAATATATTTATTCAAAGGTTGCAAAACTAAGCGGGAGGAAGGCGTTGAAATATAAAGTTATTTCAGTAAGAAATACAGTGAAAGTCCTCTCATGTTCTGGCAAGCAGCCTTCAAAATAAATGTCAGGTTTAAGCATGATGAGCTTAGCAATATTAACACAAGAGGTAAACAGATACTTAACTTACAATATTTATACCACCCACAACATTTCAGATTATAACAAGCAAAATCAGAGAATGTTCAAGATGGCAATGGGACTCTTCCACTTTTGTACACCAGCAGTCATGTGACATCAGGGCACACAGAAGAACCCATACAAGCCACTCTAAACACCTTTGCAGAAGCATACAAGAAGCTCGGCCTCTCATTGAATATCTTCCAGCAGTCACCAGCCAATTCCTATGCAATGCCAGAAATACAGCTTAATGGTGTAACATTAGAAAATGTTCACTATTTCCAATACCCTGGCAGCTACCTCTCCAGAAAAGTCAACATTGGCACTCAAATACAACACCTCCTGAGTCCAACTCCGCTGGACTGGCCACGTTGTCCAAATGCCCGATCACCGTCTCCCAAAGCAGTTACTATACTCCCAACTCAAGAACAGGAAACATAATGTTGGTGGAAAGGAAAACAGATTTAAAGATGGGCTTAAAGCCAACCTTAAAAACTGTAGCATAGACACTGAGAACTGGGAAGACCTGGTCCTTGAACGCTCTAACTGGAGGTCAGCTGTGACCAACAGTGCTGCAGAATTCAAAGAAGCACGAATTGAGGGCAAAAGGGAGAAATGTGCCAAGAGGAAGGTGCATCAAGCCTACCCTGACCGGGACTGCCTTCCACCTGGAAACCAATGTCCTCACTGCGGAAGAACATGCGGATCAAGAATAGGACTTCAAAGCCACCTATGGACCCACCGCCAAGATACTACACTTGGAGGACCATCATTCTCTGACTATGAGGGATCACTTAAGTAAGTAAGGCATCAGGGCATGGGATTTTCCTCCTGTCCCCCAATCCATTCTCTTTGTTCTTCCCAAGATAGTTTCCTTGCTTAAAAAATCTTTGTCAGTCTTATTTAAATGTGAAAATTGTGCAATTGCACTAAAAATAAAAAATAATTTTAAAATTAAGTGAACTGCAAGGGCAGACTGTATAGAGAATAGTGCAGGACGCAGGGTTACAGAGAGTGTGAAGAAGACTGGTCTTGAGACCACAGATCAGAGAATCGACACAGTTGTTCTAATGAAGAGAGGGGTGATACTGAAGTACTCAACTTGGTATGTATCCATTATTTACACTCTCCTATACCCCTCCCCCCTTTACTGTGAAAGGTGGGGGAAGAACAGAATTTAGACATATGGACTTGATATTTTTCCAAGGAATAGAGGAGGGGTCAGTTTTGCTTCCTGGTCCTCCCGCTGCTCTTGACTACTAGAAGTGGCAGCTTAAATAGCAGGACGGTGCAATTTAAAATATGCAAGTTCATCAGTATCTGGCAAGCCCCACAAGTGCCGTCTCAGCATCACCCCCTTTCAAGGTCAGCAGCCTTTTGCTGAGTGGCAAGAGAAACGAGTGTGGAGTACAACTGCAGGTTAAACAACTAGCCAAAAGCAACAGAGAGATGCAAGGGAGGAGGAGCAATTCTTGGCATCTTTGATTTCAGATCCAAACGATATCTCACAATCAACCCTGAAGAACCTGTGACAATCGAATCGCCAATAGACACAACTGTAGCTGCCTCTGTAAAGTTTTGATTTGTGGTCTGGGGATTCAGTCTAATTGTTTTGTAGCAGAACAAACCAAGCCACTGCCAATAATTTCCTAGCATTGATCACATTTCACCCACAAACATACTCAGCAAAGGTGAGTGTTCTTTCTAATGCCTTTAACCGTGGCTGCAGATCTTGTTGTTCTGTGCCTTCAAATCATTTCCAACTTAAACAGCCCTATCACGGGACTTTGTAGGCAAGATTTCAGATGGGTTGACTCTTCCCTTCCTCTGAAACTTCAAGATAATAATAATAACAACAATAATAAAAATTTTATATTTTGCCCTATCTTCCTGAAGGGACTAAAGTATGATGCCCTCCAAGGTCAGCCAATGGCTTTCCATGCCTGAGTGGGAAATTGAACCTTAGTGTCTCAAAGTCATAGTCCAATCTTTAAACCATTCCATCATCCTGGCTCATACAATGAGATCTAAGGCTCTGGAGAACCAGGAGAAGAGGTATTTCATATAATGCCTGCTACTGTTCAACTCTTGAAAACAGAGAGGGCATTCTATCCTTCATATATGTTCAGCTTATTTATTATTTATTCATTTACTACATTTATATACCACCCCTCTCAGCCCAGAGGCAACTTAGAGCAATTAACAAATGGCAACAGTTTGATGCCAGAACAGTTACAACAATAAAACAATCATAAAATACTGGTAAAACATTAGCAAACAATATAAAAATATAATGAGCTATTATGATGCTCTGTATTGCTTATGCAATCTTATAATGAGTTGGGGGGCTGTAAATCTATGAATCTGGTGGCCAGAGTTTGATTTCCTGCTCAATCAACAGAAACTGTCTAGTTTAGAAAAGAAATAGCTTTATCTGAGTTGGACGGATAGGAGAAATAGAACTATTATTAGCATACTTGTGGCCCTGTACTACAAGCCTTGGGGCAACCTCTCCCAGGTGTTTCCTTTAGATGTTGAACAGCATCCCCTCCCTTCCTCACTAGAAATGAATCGAGGAATTGTTTCTGGGTCATCATTGATGGCACTGAAAGTCACTGTGAAAAGAACCCACTTCCCCCTGCAGTTACTGCCATGGGTCATCCAACACAAATCAAAGCCATTTCTGTTCAGTAACCAGCTCTGAACCCACATGAAAGCAGATCTGTTTCAACTAGGAATCCCTCAAATTGTGAGACCTCCACGTTTATATTACTTTGCCTAAAAATGGAATATTGAACATAGGAAATATATATTATCGAGGGAAGCATTTTCGACGTAAATGTCATATTAGTACCCTCCTTTCTTTTAAGGAGACATTGATTACTCACTTTACTCATTCAGCCAATTCCCACTGGTCTTTTTAAAGAGCCCAAAAGGGGTAATGCCTGCAGACATGTAGTGGCTCTCCCCTTTTCAAGTATTCTGCCCACAACCTCTGCCTACCCCCATCATTTCCCTGCTTCTTTCCTTCTTTTATTTCCACAGATCTCCCTTACTCTCCCCTCTACAATCTTGAAGATTCAACATTAAGAAAAGGAAAGGGGGGAAAGCAGTTGCTCCAGGTACTGGTAAAAATGGTAAAAATCACTGCCTTTTCTGGTAAAAATTAGCTACCAAAAAACAACTGCTCTGTGAACTGTGCCGAGATAAGAAATGTGATGTGCTGTGTGTCCAATAAACACACAGGGATAAACAACAGAAATGACCTAAAGTTCCAGGAATGATCTCAATAGTGGAAAGACCACATGTGCAGTATGGAAGCGCTGTCTTTGTAAAACCAGGCCTCCAAGTCAGCAGTGCTCATAACACTGAAGAAAATAATATAGAAGTTATAACAGCAGAGCTTAATAACATCACAATTACCTCTATGTACCAGCCCCCAAATGAAGAGTTTTGTTTCTCCTCTCCTGAGAACTTTCATAGGCACCAAAGGGAGGTAGTAATTGGTGACTTCAACAGCCATAGCCATGTATGGAGCTATGCTCAGGAGGAGAAAAATGGAAAGGCTGTCCTCTCCTGGGCTGAACGGCATAAACTATCACTTATTCATGATAGTAAACTTCCACCATAATAATATTTATTATTATTTATTTAAAACTTTTATATCCTGAAGAGGGACTCAGACTGGCCCTCCGAAGAGGGACTCAGATCTGCCTCACAGCAAAAATTCAATGCAGTTGATACAATTAAAACATCATACAACAATAGAAAGTTAAAATACATATAGATAAAATACATATAGATAAAATACATTAAAGCCAAATCACCAGATAAAATTGAATTCAACTCAATCCGTATATGTGGTCATTAGCTTTTGTCTAACAACAGTCTTTGTGAGTGACAGCATTATGCAGCAATGCACCAAATCAGTGGGATCACCAATATCAAACACATAGCATTGGCCAATAGTATGCCAACTATAAGGCCACAGGAAGTTTGATTTCCATGAAGATTCAACTTCAGAAAGGCAGATTGGACTAAATTTTCCGACATGTTAGATGACAAGATCATATCAGTCACCCCAATCCCTGAGAAATACGAGCACTTTATTGAAATAGTAAAAACCTGCTCACGGGCCTCTATATTGAGAAGCTGCAGAACACACTGCCTTTAGGGCATTACTCCTGATGCAGCTGCCTTGTTGTAAGACTATTACAGTCTCCACAACAAAGACCCATTTCGTGAGCATACTCTTTAGGCAGCACAGAGCATTTTGTCCTCCATCTCTGAAGCCAAAAAAGAACAGTGGAAAAACGGATAACATAAGTCGACATGGGCAGGAGCAGCCAGAAGGTGTGGAGGCTGCTAAGACGGTTGAGCAATGATCTCTCGCAAACTAAGATCCATGCCAACATAAAGGCAGAGCAGATAGCGCATCAACTTCTGAAGAATGTGAAACCTAACCTTGCTACCAAAATAGGAAGGAAACCAATAGTCAGACAACCAGATAATGAGAACAACAACCTTCATTTTACATTTACTGAATTGGACATGGCTATCCATAAATGTAAAAATGGCAAAGCAGCTGGCCTGGATTATCAACGGATGGAACAAATTGAGAACTTTAATCCAAAAGCAAGGTGCTGGCTGCTGAAGCTGATGAACAACCGCATTGCATCCTGTCAGATCCCCAAAATCTGGAGGAAAGCAAGAGTCATAGCCATCTTGAAAGACCATAATGATCTAAAAAGCTATAGACCAATCTCCTTGCTGTGCCATCTTTACAAAGTTATAAACTTATTTTCCATAGAAAATTGAATTCAACAAAAAAAATTTCCATAGAATTATGGAAAATATGACCCATGTATGATTCCACAACAAGAGGCAAAAACTGTACATCACAAATGTTGAACCTGACTCAGCACATAGAAGATGGTTTTGAAAGGCAGCAGATTACAGGAGCTGTCTTCATTGACCTGTCAGCAGCTTATGACACTGTAAATCATCACCTTCTTCTGAGAAAAAATTATAATATTTATTTATTTCATTTATTTATTTACAGTGTTTTTACCCTGCCCTTCTCAACCCCCGAGGGGGGACTCAGAGCAAAGGACTACCACCTCACCTGCTTCATGGGAAATCTATTACAAAACAGGAGCTTTTTTGTTGAATTCAAGGGTCAGAGAAGCAGATGGTGAAAACAGAAGAACGGCCTGCCTCAGGGGAGCGTGCTTGCTCCATCATTGTTTAATATTTACACAAATGATCAGCCAATTCCAGAAGGGACAGAGAGGTTCATCTATGCTGATGATCTTGCCATCACCGCTCAAGCAGGGAGCTTTGAAATGGTTGAACAGAAGCTTTCTGAAGCTTTAGGTGCTCTTACTGCCTATTACAGGGAAAACCAGCTGATTCCTAATCCATCTAAAACACAGATGTGTGCTTTTCATCTTAAGAACAGACAAACATCTCAAGCTCTGATGATTGCCTGGGAAGGAATCCCACTGGAGCATTGCAACAGACCCAAATGCCTGGGAATTACCCTGGATTGTGCTCTGACCTACAAGAAGCCCTGCCTGAATATCAAGCAAAAGGTGGGTGCTAGAAACAATACCATATGAAAGCTGACTGGCACAACCTGGGGAATCACAACTAGATACAATGAAAGCATTGGCCCTTGCACTTTGCTACTCTGCTACTGAGCATGCATGGCCAGCGTGGAACACATCTCACCACGTTAAAACAGTGGATGTGACCCTTAACAAGACATGTCGCATTATCACAGAATGTCTACGCCCTACACCACTGAAGAAATTATACTGCACCACCTGACATCCATGGGGAAGTAGCAGCCAATAATGAAAGGACCAAGGCACTGACATCTCCGACCCATCCTCTGTTTGGATATCAGCCAGCACACCAATGCTCTATAAATCTACATAAATACTCGCAGGAACACCTCAGCAAGCGAGAGTCCAAAAGTGGCAGGCTAAAACCCTGCCATGCCTGATACTGAATGAGAGACTGCCCCTGGGCACACAGAAGACTGGGTGACTTGGAAGGCGCTGAACAGACTGCGCTCTGGCACCACAAGATGCAGAGCCCACCTTGAGAAATGGAGCCACAAAGTATTACAGTTTACAACACAGTTTACAAACGCTAAGCACTCTCACACAAAAACAAGACAAAATAAGACATTAATTTCTGCAGTCAGCAAAGTTCAGAGGATTCGTATAAAGCAAGTGGCAGCTTCTTTCAGTTAATTCCTCTATCTCTTCTTTCATAAATTGTAAAAAGCAGTCCAATTAATTAGTTACTTCAAGGCTGTTGTTTTTAACTATTGATTTAAAGATTGGTTCAGCTACTAGCAGTATTTTAGTCACTAGACTTTCAAGGATACACGCATGCCGTATCACAACTAAAAGCAATTATATTCTCTCAAAGAATAGGGCCAGTAAAGACATGGGATATGGAGCAAATACTATCATAATTTGACAAGATAGTCATGCTTCTATCAGGAAGTCACCTCTATGTACTTACATGTCACAATTCCATGATTTAGGACTTGATCGCATAAGCCAGCATTGAAGCACGGCCATTAGCTACCTTTGGAGATGGTCCCTATTGCATTACATCATGTGTATCCCATTCTTGGCTTGCCTCATTCCTGCTATTGACAGGCAAAATCAGTTAACAACTGCCTATCATATTACACCCCTGTCACTTATTTGGTGCAATGGGACTGTTCTGCCTCTGTACCAGCATGCCTGGGCTGACTCAAGGAGTAGGGTTCTCTTCTCCCCATCCTACTACTCAAGCAATATTATTGAAAATTTAAGTTGCTTTTGAATGTATTTATCATATCTGCAATTGCAACACTGGTTTCCAAAAATTATTTTTAAAATATTACAAAGCAGTAGAAATATGAGAGGAAGGGGTTACAATGTTATGCAGAAATAGATGTGCTGTCAAAGCCCTGTCCACTGAATCTCTGTTAACACAACCACTCATTGTGTCATAGTCAAATGCAGTCCAAAGTCAAATACAGCAATCAGTCCTACAAGAGCAAAGCATACAAATAGTCCAGAGTTCTTTCCAAAGGTCAAAGCCAAGCAATCTCACCAACTCAAGCCATAGCCCAAAACGTAGTCTAGTCACCAAAGTCAAGGTCCAACCAAAGAGTTCACCAATCCAGATTCAGGCTGTTGCAGTTCCACGACGTTGCTCCCAGAAACTACCTGATCCAGCCTCGAACAATTTATGCCACTTTCACATGTGCTCTGATCTGCTGGCCCTCCTCTGAACCAACCAATTAGATCTCTTCAGTTGGATGGTATACGTTCTTAATTGTAGCCTAGCTGGAATGCTTATCTCCTGGTCTGTTTCTGAAGCTCTTGATCCTGCTCTACCTGTGCATCTCTACTTCCCTAAGGTTCCTGGTCCTGTTTTGCAGGGTTAGATTCCTCAGTGTCAGGCTGCTGCTCTCTACTTGCCCCTGACTCAGAAGCTGGGCAAATAAGCCCTTCATCTTCATTCTCATCACAAGCCCTGACATGTGAAGCACCACAGATCAGCCAATTAGCACAATTGTGCAAATGCAGTCATTGGCAATAATGAACATACTCATGCCAATAGCCACTATCCGCTTCATGCAATAAAGTCCTTAATTTTTAAACTATCCAAAGAAAGAAGCATTTTGATGAGATGTTCTAAATTATATAATATGAATATAAAATGTTGTTGCTTTCTGACATTTTAGATTCAATAATACTAAAAGAATGCCATATGTTCATTGCATCAGACTATCTAGCTTTCTGCATCTTATTTCTGTGTAGTCAGACTGCAACAAGGAAAGGAAAGCTGCCAAGTAAGGAAATAGAACAGAATTATAACTTCAGTAGCTGCAGTTATGAAACCGAAGCGTTAAAAAATCTGTTTACCTTGGGGAGATCTATTTTTAAAAGACTCAAATAATAATTGACTATGTTGCAAAATACTTAGTATGGCCATTAAATTTTGCAAAAATGAAATCTGAATTATGTTAATGAGCAAACCTGTAAAAATGTTGAGAGAGGCGAGAGAGGTGGCCAGAGTACAATTAAGGGGACCAACATACTGTGCAAACTTATGTATAAGTCTAGAAATTTAAGTTAAAAGTTGACCCAAAAATCCTGGGTCATTTTACCCATAAGTCAGTAATGTACCTTAACTTTTATCCAAAAAGGAAACAAATCTCTGAACAGACTGGCAAAAGACAAGAGTTTAGTTTATCCCAGGAGAACCCCAAAGAAGCATGTATGCACTCTATTTTCTCCAGTGCAATGTAGCATCTGGCATTTTTTGAATGCCAGGTGGGAAAATGGCAGCAATGTCCCTCTGAGATGGCACAATATTTTTGTTGCACTAGAGCCCTGAAACACCTTTTCACCACAAGCCACATTCCGTCCAGGTAATCCAGTAAATAGAAGTTTATTAAGAGAAAAGTATATAAAATAAGCAATTCTAAAAAGTTCAAAAAGTTATTTTCAAAATAGCCAAGATTCCAAAATCCTTTCAAATCCAGTCTCAAGAGTCAATCTACAGATATATCGATAAATATGATAGCATGAATCCAAGTCAGGCCACCTATGCCACACATAAAGCTAGAAACAGGAACAAACTTAGAAACTTGAATACATGAATTCAAAAATGTAGGACCTGAACACAACATTGCTCTCACAAAGGATTGTACCAGCAGAAAAGTACTTAAAAGACCTCAATCCTTCCCATGACATCATTCCTTACTCATCTGCTTTTCCTCTCCTTATCTCTAAGCCACTGGGAAAAGCGAGTCTGTCTCTGTTAAACACTCTGCCTCTGAAGTTACAAACATTTGTCTCCCACATCTCTCCCAGCCTGCACTTCTGGCAGATTCTCATGAGACTAGACATCCATTTCTCCAGTTTCATGGGAACAGCCAGGAGATTCCAAAACAACTCTCTCCAGGCCACTACTATCTTTCTCTGGGTCCTCCAAATCTAGCCAAGTGCCCCCTTCCTCATCCTCTGAGCACTCAGAATCTGACCAGGCTACTTCATCTTTCACTTCTTCATGAAATGACAATCAACTGATCTGTGGGACACATCAAAATTCAAAACCTGCCTCATCTTATACATGAGATTGACTTACACACAAGTATATGCAACAGTGAAAATATGTGGCACAAGACTTGCAAATACAATATTAATTAGGCTTCATTTTCACTACTAGAAAATAAATATACAGGTTGGGCGGCCTGGTGAGAGCAATCTCTGATTTGTTAAGACTAGAAAGATGGTTAGGCCAACTGGATTTCCATATCTTACCTCGCCACGCCACAATGGCTATCAGCCAAGGGATATGCTCTCAACTTTTTGTTACAGAAATTAGTTTTGTAACCATAAACTAACAAACACAATCCAGTTGTTCCAAATGTCAAAAGGAGTTTGCAAGCAACAAATTTGAATATATTGTCAAAGTTTGTCATAAAATGTGTATGAAAGCATGTCATTATTGCTACTCTGATTGACAACTTGTGAGACTTCCGTAGTAAGGAAGATCTATTGATTAGTTACTGAATTCTTGGAAGGATCCAGGACAGAAACCTAGACGGTCTTTTGGCCCTTCCTCTTGTTGCCTCAATATCTGCATAAGATGAAACCAGCTCCTACTCAATAATCCATAGTTACAGTAGATTTATTTTTGGTCGAGATAAATCATTGTTATTCCATGGCAACCAGTTTTAGGAAGTACATAACACAAGCTGGTCTGATAAAAATATCTCTAGAACCATCCGCTTCAATTAAAGCTATAATTCTGTAAAATGTACCTATTAATGTGATTTACTTAACTCAGTGAATCTCATTAAGTAAACATGTACATACCACAGCATTGCACTGTAAATACCACAGCATTAGATGCAACAGAATAATAGTATGATTTAAAATTATTTGTGCTCTTTTTAAATGTCATACTTCTAAAAAAATGAATTGCTACGTTAGCCTCCAAGATTTCTAAAAGAACTTGAACTTTGTGCTTCTTTTTAAAAAAGTGACAATTTTAGGTATGAAAAAATGTGGAGTTACGTAAGACTAAACTTGCAACTTCCTTCCCTATAGCCAGTGTGGCATTTCCCTTTCTCAATTCTAATTGTTTCTGTTTACATTAAGTACAGTACTTTCCACTGGACTTGTATCCACAGTTTCACCTATTAGGATTCAACAAAATATGCCCTCTTTAGGAGTTTTCTAGGCCTCCCAGCTAATTCTATGACATGCTTTTGCTGAAATTTACAAGTGGAAGATGACTATAGAATTGCCTTGAAGGACCTAGAGATTCCTAGAGCTGTATTCTCTCTGGGAAAAAAGTATTTTAAAATTCATGTTTTTCTCATTGTCATAGAGATTCTGCACCCCTAATCCCATGGAAGTTGAGAGTCTGCTGTAATATAGAGCACTCACAATGTAACATTGTTATGCAATTTAAGCTTCTGCAAAAACCGCAGGGTTTGAGCCTGGCACATCAAGCATCCAGAAGACCAGAGCAGATACAGATGGGCTGAAGACAAAATCAGAGCCTTTATTCTCAATGATCAGAGAGGATGTCAGTGGAGACAGCAATCCAAATAACTGATATCATCACTGGTTGGTCATAGTTATAGCAGGAAATTTTTAATAAACTGGCACTGAATTATTTTTAAAAATTGTGCCTGCTTATTGGTCTGCCCAGGAGAGGGGCGCAAGCAGAAAGGAATGTTATGGGGCAAGAGATAATGGGTATTGATATCCCAGCTCTGGTTAACACAACAAGTGCCCATCAGATAAATAAAAGGAGCTCAGAGGGTTGGCCCCAGGGAGGGGGTCTGATCTTAGTGACAGGGTGCTTTCAAGACAGCATCAAAATTTGAATTAAATAAGTGAGTTTAAAAATCGCGAGACCTAACCTCAAGTCCAAGCACAGACCTGTCAGTCCCAGTAAATGGGCCCACCATTTTGTCTTTGCCCCTACCTATCACAGGAATGTAACCAGTTTACGCAAAAAACGTACCTCAAATTGAATTCAGATCACAAGCTGAAAAGCATCTTTCAACCTTGATGTATTGGACTGGCAACATCTGCCCCTCGGGTTTGTCTCCGTAAATCTGAAATGACTTGAAGGCACACAATAACAAGAATCGCGAGAACCTCTTACATCCATCTGCTGTTTTATGGAAAGCAATAATAATAATAATAATAGGGCTGACTGTTCTTGAAAACTCTTTGCCTGTGTTCTAACTTCACTGTGCTTAGACCTGATCAGGTAACTTGTGAGGAAGCATATCTTCAAACACTGGATTTGAATCTGACACACACACACACACCCCCCGTCGTCGTCGTCCCCCCCATGGTAGAGAAAGCTAGAGTATTTGAGTCACCAGAGGATTTTTGTTCCAGACACTCTATTTATAACAAACCATTATTTGATTAATTTGGCTTTGACTCATATAATAAAATAGCTTCTGCTGTACTCGAGCTTTTCTGCAGCCAGCCAAAAGCTTGCTAGCCATCACATAAATGACTGGATGGATCCTAGAGGTACCCGGTGCATAATGTAATGATTGAATTGAACCATCCCAAGTCATTTTTAAAATCACATCATCTATCATTTGGGGAAATTTAAACCTGCCTAAAACCTGTTAATGTAAAACAAAACCTACCATCTTGCATTCATTAAATGTAAATGCTATTTTGTCTCTGTCTGTCTTTTGCTCTCCGTCTCCCTCTCTCCTTCCCTTCCTCTCGACATTGCCTCGGGTCTCTGCTTTCTTATCTCAGCTACCATCTTTTTTCATCCTTTGCATTCTTATTATTCAGTTATCCTTCTTTGTTCTCCCTTTACTTCATGCTATATCCTTCTCTTTCTGCAAACTGGAAACAATTTCAATTCACCTCTAGGTAACATTTTGGGTTCTTTTTTCAGCCCAAATAAATATATTTGTGCAGTTCATCCCAGTGGCAAAAAAATTGGCTCCGGGGACGGTTGGTCAACCCCTGCTTTATAATTCTGCCCTTCTTTGCTTCCCTCAATCTCTTCATTCCCTCTTCTTTTTCAGCTTTCACTGTAGCTCATTTGCTTCTCTGAGTTTTGTGGCAACAATATACGTACATGACCTTTTACTTTCCCAACCATTTATAAAGCAAAGTAGTCACACCAGCTTATCACATTGAGAAATTTTCCCCTGGTAGGACACTTCAGCTTCTTTTTAAGTATGGAGAGGCATGGAGCTTATCACATGACATTAAACTACTTCCAAGGTTGAAAGAGGCAGAAATGTCCTGAAAGGTGGGAAATCTGAACACGGACCAGCAATCGTATTCAGAGCTCCAACTCTTATCCCGCTTTACTCCCATGGTTCCAACTCAAAACAGGTGGGATGGAAACCATCAAACTTTCCCATCCTGTTTCATTGCCCAACCATCAGCAATCCCTCGTATCATGGTGCAGAGCAATATTATCCTATGGAAAGAAATGTCTCTTGTATCATATGGGTTTGGGGCAGAATAATAGGATCACATGGAAAGAAGTGGTTTTAAACTGGTGTCAGCTTCCTTTAATGTAAGGGGTCTTGGGCAGGACAAGGGATCTCTTGGTTTTTGGATATTGTTGTTTCTCCTGATTAAAAAAAATTAATACTGACCTTGTGATGAATGTATTGCAAGCTCTTAAGTTTCCACGTGTGAGTGTGATGGGGAGGCAGAACCCCAAATGGGACTGCTGACGATATATGAGGGGAGATTCTCTACGCTGAAAGAACAGTCACCCGTGCTTTCCCATATCAATGTGATGGGGTCAACAGATGCATCAATCCATACAACATGACTGGGAGGATATGACAGCATTTTTAAAATTTCCTTTGAAATAGAATGAGTACCATGACCTGCTGAAACTATTCCTAAATCAGCAGTAGTGGGATAAGGAACCAAGGCTCCAGAACATCTCACCAGCCCTCAGTAATGAATGACTTCAGAATGACATTATATTGAATGGCTTTAGCTAGGAGAAAGAAACATGCTGAGGAAGTGGATCTTCTCACATGACAGAAGAGGCATCAAATGAAACCTCAACACTACTGCCAGGCAAAACTAAGACATACATGCTTCTTGAGATATGGCAGTGATTCATTGTTTTTGCCAACAATGCATCTGGCGTCTCAAGGCTACTGGGGTTTTAGCATAAATTTTGGAAAGATCTGTTGCAGTATCCTTGGTACATAAAGCTGAGATTCATGATTATTCACTAGAAAAGAAGGAAAATACATTTATACTGTGCTGGAAAACTGATTCTATGTTTCTGAAATAATGTAAACACAGTAATTTTTTTGTTATGTGGTGTGGTATTTATGTTTCTCATTTTGTTTTGGTATTTTATACTGGCATTAGGACTTTTCCCTTCTGTTGACAACAAAAAAGGTTGCAAAAATGTTTCAAATCAGGATAAGCAAGGCTCCTCCTCTCTTAAGTAGTAGACAGGCAAGAAAGTGAAAAGATATTGGTCTAAGATCAATATGTTAATTCAAAAATGTTTAAGGATGTATCTCCTTAAGGATGTTTAAGGATTAGAAACAATTTATGGATATTTTGAGAACTAAACAGTTTAACAATGCATTAATATATTTGCATAAAGACATATCTTGGGGGGGGGGGGTGGACCCAAGTCTAAACATGAAATCAATTTATGTTTCAAACAAAATAACTTGAAGAAAATTTTATACACAATATTTTAAATTCTTTTTCAGGACATGAGGTGTGTACAATGAACCACCTGAAAGCAAAGTTGGCATTGTCTCAGCTACCCACATGGACATTTTGGATTTTGGGATCCTGGATAAGAGGTGCTCCACCTATAGCAATTCAACTACATATTTTACTTGGATCTGAAATGGTAGAAATATATATTATTTTTCAATTTTTGCTTTTACAGTGGTCCCATACTATGGCCCATGGGCCAAACCTGGTACACTGAGGTCTTTCCCCCAACCCTGCCCCTAAACTTTAGACTTGCCACTACTGCCACTGCCATTTGTGCCCCACTACTACCACCACCCCCTTATTCTTTCTTAACTCTCGTTTCCTTTCCTTTCTCTATCTCAGTCCAAAATAAAGGAATTTTCTCCAACCCTTCTTGCTCCTTACATTTTCTTCCCTTTCCCTTCCTCTATTTTTCCCCAAAATGGAGGGAATCCTCTCCAGCCCATTTTTGCTCGAAAATAGAGGAAGGGAGGAGGGGAGGAAGAGAACAAAAGAAAAAAAAGAAAGATAAGTGCTAGAAAAAAGAGAGGGAAGGAGAAAAGGAAGAAAATAAGGTAGATAGAAAACAGAGAATGAAGAAAGAGAAGAAAAGGTAAAAGAAAACTAGGAAGAAAACAGAGAGGGAAAAGATCCCAAAAGCATGGTGTAATTGTTTGAACCTTGGAGTATGGCTCTGAACACACTGGGTGACTTTACGCAAGTCACATTCTCTCAGCCTCAGATGAAGACAAGGAGGAAATTCTATAGTCTCCAGGAGCTGAGGATGACCCAACACTGTTGTCTACATTATTGAAACATCCATTTTTAATGTATGTTTCACGCCAGTGCTGACAATAGACTGCATATTACTAAAGAGTTTATTAGTGTTTTTAATTTAACAAACATACCGACAGTCAGAAAACCCATATTGTAAGAATAAAAAATACTCCAGCTGGTGTGTGTGTGTGTAGAGAGAGAGAGAGAGAGAGTGCACCTGAATGCTCTCCAGAATAAATAACCTCAGAGAAGAGAACAGAGGTAATTACAGACTTTTCACTCAAATCTTTTACATTTTTAAAACTGCCAGAGTCAGCTCTTTTCAACATAAACAATTTCACACGAACAGTGCCCACTTCAAGCAGAAAAAATGTGATTTTGCTTTCCTCGCATTTTAGATCCATACCGTTGCACAGCATCAGCTCTTTCAGGGGAGCAGCAATTCTCTTCCATGTTTTAGCCTGGACAATAGTGGAACTGTCAAACCTCTTGAACCTAAAGGAGATCACCTGACGGCTTCTTCCAACACAAATTAAAGGATTACCTTTTTAAAAAAATATATGTTTATTGGGTTTTTTCCATAAACAAACAAACAGTAAAAGTGGGGGAACAGTCTCAGGGACAGGACAGTAGGAAAAATAAAGGAGAGGCTAAGTATGGTGATGGGAGAGAGGGGGGAGGTAGAGGGAGTGGGAAGGGGGTGGTGGTGCTGGGGAGGGGGGTTGGTGGCAAGGAATGGGGGCAGAAAGGGGTATAAGGGGGGGGCGGTGAAGGAGGCTGCTTGGTCCGGGTTCTGGGAAGGCTAGTGATGGGCAGTGGTGATGGGAAGAGATAAAGACTGGAGTAGCTTGTTTCCTTCTAGGATCCTTGTTCATGAGTGCTTCTTCGTGTTCTCTTGCAATCTCCCTCCTTGTTGAGCTGGTCATTTCGTTTTTACAGGTCTTCTTTCTAGGCTCCTTTTTCCTTCTTTTTTCCAAGGCGTGTCATCCTAACCCTCTGTATCTGGGAGCAATCTGTTATTTTTAGCTTTTGCCCTTTTGAGGAACTTCTGTTTTTTCCTGCAGCCCCCAGAATCTTTCCCGCGTTTGATGTCCATTGTCCGTTCCCTGTCTTCCAGCGTAGCCAGACCCGAGCCCCTTCCCGTCCTCCAACCTCCATTCTAGCCGTTCTCCCTGGGCGATTCGAGGCCTTCCGTGTCCATCCCCGGGATGCCGCATCTCGCAGGCCTGAAGTACGCCTCCAGAGAGTAAGGGCAGCTTTTCTTCAGGTTATTCTTCCCTCCTTGCTGGGTTGCTCCCGCCCAGCCTCTCTTCCTAGTGGGCTGCGTCCCATTCTTTTTGCCGTCCTTCTTAGCTGCATCCCGGCTGGGGTTTTTGGGTGCTGCAGTGACCTCTTGGTTCTTCCCCTCTTCTCTTTCTTGGAGGGCAGAGGTGTTAGGGCTCTTCGCGGTCATTCCTGCAGCCTCCAGCAGGTCTGCCTCCCTACTTCTGGGGTGTGGTCCTCTTTCCTATGATCCTGCCCATGTCTTTACGTTCTCCTTCCCTCTTTCCTTTCCACCTGCACCTTTTGTTGCTCTCTCTCCCTTGACCTGGGGGGCGTCCTCTCCATCCTCATAGAAGATTGGCAACCCTGGCCCCGTGGGGAGCGCCTCTTCATTTGGTTCTGATCTTTCCTGTAGAGGATGCCCCTGGTTCGCGCCCATTTGGTCTTCCTGCCGGTACAGCATGGCATCCATCCTCCGCAGGAAGCCGTCTTGGGCCTCCCCTATCTTTCGCAGCTCTGCGAGGACATCCCCCAGCGTTATTTCCTCCTCTTCTGATCCCTCTTCCTGACTCATCCTCATCCTCCGCTCTTTTACTCTTGAGGTGTACAGTTTGTATTAATTTGTTGTTTGTTTACTTGTACAGTTATTCACTTATTTAGCCTGCCTTTCCTCCCTGTTGCGTATTAGAGAGAGGGCTTTGGGTTGCTCCACCTCCTGTCTATTCCCCCCTTTTGTTTTTGGCTTTGTTCTTCTTTTGCCTTCTTCTTTTGTTTTTATCTTTATATTGGTTTTGTTCCCCCCCCCCTACCTGCTGGCAGTAAGTGGTCCAGCAGGGGCTTCTGTGCTTGTGCCTCCTGCTTTCTTGTGGAGAGGGGAGAAAGAGCCGCTTCAATCCCCCTCTCCAAGATGGCGCTCCCGCCAAAACTCCCTTCTTCTTCCCCTTAGAGGGCTTCAGCCGCCATCTTGTGGCCGTTGCAGGCCTCTTCTCCCTCACTCCCAGCTTTTGCCTGTCAGGCTCTTCCACCCCCTCCTCTGCTCCTCTCCTTATGGTTGTCTCCGCTCACCTCCTGTCTTTTGGTGGGGGGGGGGTCAATCCCCTGTGTGTGGGTGCCGTCCGCGGCACCCCTGGCTTCCCCGCTGGCTTCCCCGCTGTCTTCTTCCTTTCCGGCGCCGCTGTCAGTGGCGCCTTTTCAAGTTGCGCCGGCCACTGCGCCCCCGGGCTCACGGCCGGTGCAGGTCCTCTTCTCCTCCTGTCCTTAACTTGGAAGGGGGGGAAGGCCCGGCCGGGCCAGCAGTGAGTGCGGGTCGCCGCCCGCTCCCTGCTCCCCCGGCTCGCTCGCCGCTCCGGCGGTGCTCCGGGCCCGCCCGATCTCTCCCTCTTGAGGGGGAGACCTCTGGGGCCACCGGATCCCGCCCGCGGCTTCGAGCTCCCTCTGGACTCTTCTGTCCGCTGGGAGGGAGGGCGTAGCTCGCCCTCCGGCCAGAGAAGCAGGCAGCACTCCAAGGAGCCCTCAGAGTGCCCATCCTGCCGCCATCTTTGCCGGGCCGGAAGTCCAAGGATTACCTTTTTTACAAAGCTCAATTTTTACATTATTTCTATTTTGCTGGCCAAACATATAAATGTGTGCCTTTAAAAAATGTGCTAGGGATACCTGGAAACCTAATCTGGTATCACTTCTGCTGGTATCACTTTTGCTGTTTCTATACTCTCAGTAACAGATTCTGGAGCCAAATGCTTCTTACCTTTCCTGTTATAGGCAAGTATAAAAAGATGCACAGTAAGGCGAGTTGGAGTGAAATCCTCTTATTTCTCACCTCAAGCTTTATTACATTGATAACAGAAGACACATTGCTGGAACCAGGGCCGTAGCCAGGATTTTGTTTCGGAGGGGGCTGAGTTTGGTTCGGGGGGGGCTGAGACTGGGTGGAAGAGGGTCTACCCTAGCAAACCTTTTGTATTGTTATCCCAATAACCCCATTAATGTGGGATATAATGAGCATGGTGATCAGATCATGATATGAATAAACATAACAGTTTAAATAATGTACCAGTAAGACCTTTTCGCGGACCACCCTGAGAATTTCGGGGGGCTGAAGCCCCTTAGCCCCCTGGCTACATGCCTGGCTGGAACCTGAAACTGGAAGCCGGTTTGTCCATTCTCCTTCATCATTTATTTTATTTTTTTCCCAAACTGGTGGTTCCCAGATAAAAATAATTTTCTCAGTGCTGATGCTGTTTAAATCCTCCAGCTAGACAGAAGACCAGGAGGAAAATTGGGGCTGGATAGGCATAATATGATTTTGTTTTTAAAAAGCGTGTCACAGGCTAGCTTAAGGGAGGTATGCTTGTTCAAGTGCAAAAAACCTTGAAGAGAAGGAAATCAAGGTGAAAAGAGAGCTCAAAAAAAAAGCTGAGAACTAATCCTGCTCACTTGCTACAAAGTGTTGAGTGGAGTGCTTCTATACTGTCAAATTAATGCAGTTTGACATCATTTTAACTGGCATGGATCGATGCTACAACATCCTGGGAATTGTAGTTTCACACAGTCTTTAGCCTTCTCTGCCAAGGAATCCTTGTGCCTCACCAAATGACAAATCCCAGGATTCTGCAGCATTGAGCCATGGCAGTTAAAATGGTGTCAAACCACATCCATTCTACTGTACAAATACATCCTTAAAACCTAGATGCATGGAAATAAGGCAATGTGCTGGTACACCCTGACCTATCAGTCCAGTTGTCCATGTGACTGGCTATACATACCACAGACCTTTCATCCATGGCTTCTTTAATGAGATGTTCAAACTTGGCATGTATCATACCCCATGAAGACCTTTACTATTTACCCCTAGTTAAGTCCTTTTTGGTTGGAGGGATTAATGTTTTGTGTGCAGTTTCTGAGGGGTTAGTCTGGATAGCCTCTTTGCAGGGGCGGATCTTAGTGGAGGCAAAGTAAGCGGCCGCCTCAGGGCGCCACGTGGCCAAGGGTGCATCTGGCCGCGGCCGCCAGGTTCGGCACATCATGCTGCGGGCGGGCGGCGCATGGGTGGGAGGCTCCACCCTGGCTGCAAAATGTTCCCCTGTCCTTTTCCAGCTCTCTGACCCTCACGCCCCTACATCCACCCTGTTTCTCTCCTTCCACCAAACGCCACGACCAAGTCCCCCCCCCCTATTCACAACTGCCACCCCTGCGGAAAGCTCATGCGGGGCTTCCGGAAGGAGCCAGCTCTCAGGCTCTCACACACCCATGTGTGGGCTGCCCCGTCCATGGGCAGCCCACAGGCAGCTCAAGCACATGCGCTCGCTCGCTCCCTCAGTCCTTTCCTGCACATGCGTGCACAGGCAGGCAAGCAAGCAGGCAGTCAGCCGCCGGGGTCCTTGGACAGAGGAAACGGTGCCACGCATGCACAGCGAGCATGTTGCTGCTGCTGCTGCCACCAGAGAAGAAGAGGTGAGTGGGCCTGGGCCTGGCGCCGCCTCGGGGCTTGCCATGACTGGCCGTCTTTGGTAGTGAGGTCTGTCTAATGAGGGCCCCTCAGTGCCTAAACTGGGGGGGGGGTGAAGGCCAGCCTCGCCCCCCCCAGGCGGCGTCCTAGCTGTTTGCGCTCATGTGTGCTCCAGTGCGCGCGCGCCGCGCATGTGCCATCATCACCAGCCTGAAGATCCAGGGGGCGCCAAAAAAAGGTTTGCTTACTACTATTTTTTACCTTTGTCCGGTCCTGCCTCTTTGCATTTAGGGCCTCCGTTGCCCTGCCCCTTTAGGAATCCTCTCAGGGTGGAGCTTCAGGCAAGGCACTTCTGGTTCTTGAAAAGGTCAGCCTTTTTGTGACTGGAAGGTAAAAAGAGAGGAAGGCCGTAAGGTCTACAAGATGGCACATCCAGTCAGAGCTGTATTTGAGACAGAGTTAAATATTGAGATCATCTTAGCGACAGTAGAAACACCACACAAGAAAGAGACAATAAGAAGAAAGACAGATTCAAGAGCTTCAGTTTGGCCAGAACGGTGTATATCTCTCACAGATTTACGTCTCCTCATAGACTTTGTAGTGAGACTCAGGAGGAGAGAAAGTCTAAAATTATTGTCAGTTAATTCTTGTATGATTCAACTATATAGTTTCCAATCTGTTCCCTCCGCAGCCAGTTCACCTTCCAGGTGTGGGGGCAGAACAGCATGGCTAATGGTCCTGGGCTATCAGGAAATTCTGGCTTATCGTGTCATTGAAAAACAATTGTTCTCCCACATTTGTGTTTTTTAAAAACTTTTGTTGGCATGCTTATTCATGGATTTGATTTGAATCTTTCCAGGAATCTCTAGGCTCTCCAGAAAGTGGTCATCTTCCTCCGATCATGCAGGAGGACATAGGGATTTTTACAGAAAACATCTCTAGGAATCCCTAGGTCCTCCAGTGCTTCCAGTAGAATTCAGCTGTAGAGTCATGCTGGAAGACCTAGACATCTCTAGAGAGGTTAAAAAAATCTTTATATGTAGTATTTCACTTTCATGGGATCCTGTACCCTTAACCCTGGTGAATGTAGAGGGCTGACTGTACTTTTGAGTGAAAAATGGACCACTGGGCAAGTGGGAGGGATGAGACAAATGGGAAAAAAATCCTAAATAACCATGTTCTTGATTACAAATCCTTTTTGCCACTGCTAAGCCTATTTCTCCATGAGTCTCCTGCCTTAATATGTGTATCACCCTCAAATTCTCACCTGCCACATTTTCATATTGTAATACCAAGAACAAGTATGTGTTCATAAATCTGTTTTTGAGTCTTTAAATGGCATTAATTTATTTAGGAAGGCTGTCTTGAGAGGAAAACAAGTACTATAGATTTCTGTTAAATCTGCTTTGACTTGATAGACCCAGGATCACAGCTTAAAAGTTCCTTTGATTCACATAATTGCTCCTGGGTCTTGGCAGAGAAAGGGCTCCGTTAAATGGTGTGTATTAAAAGGCACATTTTCAATAAGGAATTATGCAGATCTTCCTGTTCTATATCTGCAAAAACAGATACATCCCAAGAAGCTAATTTTGGTTGGGGAAAAATAGCAACTCTGTGAAAATAGATAAAAAATAGCTATTAAGGAAAACAATTAACTCAATTTTTTTAAAAAAAAGCAGAATAGCATTTTGTCTAACAAAATTATGAACAATTTTATTTCTCTGTCAATGAATCTGGCAGCATTAGCCCAACTTTTCTTAGATACAGTGAACATCTCATAGCAATAATTATTAAAATGTATTGCTTCAATTCAGAGTGTTACCTTATATAAATACCCATTTCGACTATATGAACTGACAGTTTATCCTTGTATTTTGACTGTTTTTCACACTGATTAGAAATGTGTTGCTGTTAGAAACAAATTAGAAAGATTTAACACGTTCAAAACATAGTACAGATTGAGTATCCTTTAGCTGAAATGCCTGGGATAAGAAATCTTTGGGGTTTTGGAATAACTGTATTTGCAAAAACACAGAGAATGTCTTGGAGATGGGACCCAAGTTTAAACATGAAATTCATTTATACACATTCATTTATAAATTTACACAGCCTTTAAAAAGTATTGTGTGCATGAAATTGTGTGCTTTTGTACATTGAAATATCAGAAGCCAAAGGTGTCACTGTCTCAGTCGGCCATCTGGACAGTTTCAGATGCTGAAGTATTTCAGATTATGGAATTCTCGATAAGGGATGCTCCATTTGTATTCACTTCTTGCTTTTACACTATAATACTAGAATTATTATTTCTATTCATTTTTTTTCAAGATGGGATTTGGGGGAGGAAACTGCTTTAGGTGAGCCCTTCCCTCCCGTTTACATCCCTTAAGAGAGTCCTATGCCGATTTTTCCCAACAATTTATACGTCTCCCCTTGGTTTCCAAAAAGGCTTGGGCTGAAGCACAGAGAGTTCTTTGAGAAACCCATCATTCACCCCCAAATAACACATAATTAATTGCCTGGACCATTGAATACAGGGTGTGTTTTACCCCAATGCTGGACTTGGATTAATTGAGTTGCCACTTGCAACCTGGACATGAGCCATGGCCCTTTAAAGCTATGTAAAAACCGGACACTCAGCACCTGACAGAAGTAGAATCTCTCGCTATACAGAAGCCTCTCACCACCAAAAACAATGGCTCTTACTCCTACAGAGGTGGGCATAGGATTATGGCATCCATGATCCACACAGCAGGCAAGAGGAGGTTGATACAAGACCATGGAGAACTAAGGGGAAAATAATAAATATAAGAATAAAACTTTATTTCTAGACCGTCCTCTCTCCCAGAAGGATTCAGGGAAGAGTTAAGTTTGCCCCAACTACAGTAGGAGACTTAGATAAATCAATTGGGGATGGGGACCTACATTTGTTGATGTTATTTAAAATAACGGTGTTAAATGGTCTTTCAGCAGAACTGTGTAACTCTTCAAGACAATTATTTTAACATAGGGGATTCCATGTATTACTGTTCATTTTTTTCAAGACGGGATTTGGGGGAGGAAACTGCTTTAGGTGAGGCCTTCCCTCCTGTTTACATCCCTTAAGAGAGTCCTATGCCGATTCTTCCCAACAATTTATAAGTCTCCCCTTGGTTTCCAAAAAGGCTTGGGCATGTATAAGTCTAGGGCAGGTTTTGGGGCCAAAATTATGGATTTTGATATCACCCATGTATAAGGTAAGGGTCATTCCATGGAGAAGGGTAAAGCACCTGCCTCTGCCATTTCCCTTCCCAGACATTTTAAAAAGCCAGGGGTGGTGCTGCAGCAGGGAGAAGGGAAGGTCCTTCTTTGATAAGAGCTACCGTATTATTTACTCAATTCTAATACTCACCTTTTTTGAGTAAAAATTACTCAAACGATGGAGCGAAAAAAACCCAAGTTGATTTATCCATGGGTTAAGGTAAGTACTGTAAATCATCATACTTACTCGAGTCTAATGTGCCATCGAATCTATTGCACACCTCAGTTTTCAAAACCCTGAAACCCAAAAAAGCATTCACCATATTACCCTAAGGTAAATACTTTTTTGGGTTTCAGGGTTTCGAAAATTGAGGTGTGCAATAGATTCGATGTTGCATTAGACTCGAGTAAATAGAGGAATTTACAGAACTTACCTTGACCCGTGGATAAATCAACCGGGGTGTTGTTGTTGTTTTTACTCGATCATTTGAATAATTCTTTAAAGACTTATTTAGGGATGTTTACAGGATCTCTTATGGATGTATACAGGATGTATACAGGATCTCAGGTAACGGTGTTCCATGCAGTCATGCCGGCCACATGACCTTGGAGTTGTCTACGGACAACGCTGGCTCTTTGGCTTAGAAATGGAGATGAGCATCACACCCCAGAGTTGGACATGACTGGACTTAATGTCAGGGGAAAACCTTTACCTTTATCTTACAGGATCTCACAGAGCATCAAACCTATAATTTGCAAGGGGAATTAAAACAAAAATCTGGGACATTTTAAAATGGTTGAAAAAGTGGAATGACAGAGGCTTAATTGGGACTGTCCCCACCAAATTAGGACAAATTAGGGGTATAACTAAGTGCTGCTAGGGCTGGAGTGAGGAACCACTTCCGGCGCAGATATTTGGCCTAAAACGTATATCCGTATCCACCAGCATGGAAAGAATGGAGACAGGGAAGAATGGGGACTATGAAATTTCTCCCCTTTTTCTAGTGAATAGATGAATGAACTAATGAATGAAAGAGTAATTGCCTGTATGAAATGCTCTGAATCCCTAAATATCTTGAAGTCACTAGATCCTGTCTGATCCTGGAAGCTAAGCAGCCTCAGCTCTTATCAGTACTAATGGAAGATCACTAGGTGCTGTGAACTACATTTCAAGGAAAGAACTGGCAAATCTACTATCTGTGAGTATTCCTTCTAAAAAAAACCCAATTAAATTCATGGGGTCACCATAAATTGACCAGTGATTTTAAGGCACACATACTCTATCTTTGTTCAAGGACTGGCAATCCTTCTTTTCGACAGGCTGTTTCACATATTTGAAAGTCCCACTACAAAAATTACACGTCCAGACACTGCTAAGGTTTTTGTTATTTTTTGCCATTTGGCATCATCCATGTGTCCGCAAAGGACTCTGGTGACAGCCTGGTGCTATATGATGGCTGCTGCAGTAATGGGAACAACAGGACAGGTAAGGGGGGCAGTCTAGCAGGGCCAAAGTAGTTTTCACCCAACTGGACCATTTGGACTCCATTGGTGCAGGGCGGGGGTAGAGTGTCCATCCGGGGCTGGACTGCAACATTTCTGCTCTGGACTACCCCAATTTTTCTGTAGGTTCAGATGTGCCTTGCAAGGGGGTGGGTGGGGGTGTCCTTCTCAATAGGTTCACGTAAAAGGAAGCTGATGCAATCATTCCTAGGGTCCTTCCACACAGCCCTATAACCCAGAATATCAAGGCAGAAAATCCCACAATATCTGCTTTGAACTGGGTTTGAACTATTGAACTGAATATATATATATATATATATATATATTCAGTTCAATAGTACACATATAGCAGGTAATATGGGATTTTATTCAGCTGTGTGGAAGGGGCTATAGTTTGCATGTTCTTCATTATTCATTGGTTTTGCCATCTTGACCACATTCTTATGTTACTTGACAAGAATGCCCCGGTTTTCATTTATGAAATGTCGGAGAGAATGCAGTCCTAGAGATATGGAAAGCACTATAGAAGTTAATTAAATTAGAGTGACAAACACACCCTGTTCAACTTAGGAAGACTTTATAATATGCATGCAGAGGACTGGGCTGAAACTATTCAGCTTTCCACAGAGAGAGGGAGGGAGGGAGCGTTCTGAGATTCAAGGGTCTTCCTGAAAATGCGATCATAAAAGATGTAGATATCATTACACAGCCAATTAATCGCAATCCAATGAACTCTGCTGAACTTGCATTTACATTGAGGCAGTTGGCGGATTTCATTTTCATTTGGGCAAAAGGAATCTTTCCTACCATTCCATATGATACGTGATTTCAGTAAATAACTCCCCTGCAAACAACCCAAATTGTTCAATTGCCAAGTTTTCTCAATTGCTTTGGATGCAAGACAACACTAGTGGCACACAGCCATTCACCCTCAACCAGTGGGCCTTGCATTGTGCTGTGTGTCTGAAAGTTTTGCTTCACTTACACTTTCTTCTTGGATGGTACCCACCACACATTAAATGCAGTAAAATAATTGGCTCTAACTCATCATTTCTCACCTACAGGGGCTTTGAAAAATGTATTCAGTGACTGCATTTTACTAGACTGGATTTGTTTCTTTACTATTTCTCTTCTAAATTTTACCTTTGTGTGTGAATTATTTAAAAGGAAAGGAAACCAATCCCTCATACCTATGATCCAAACTGAATTTATATTGTAGTTGTATGATGTAGTAGTGAATAGACAAGAGACTTTATCACACGAGACAGGCAAAGCAGCATTTGTGCATCCCATACCAGCCTCCACCCCAGCTATTGGTGGTTTTTGTGTGTTTGAGAAACTGCAAGTCACTTCTGATGTGCGAGAATTGGCAGTCTGCAAGGACATTGCCCAGGGGGCACTCAGATGTTTTACAGTCCTGTAGGAAGCTTATGTCATGGCCCCACATGGGAATCTGGAGCTCACCCCATCTGGCAGATTTGAATCACTGCCCTTCAGTTCAGCAGTTCAGCCAGCACAAGGGTTTGACCCATTGTGCCACCACGGCTCCTTGGTGGGTGAAACCTGTCAATAGTTCCCAATCTTGTAATGTTCCTATTGCCTACCTCAGTGCAATGGATCCCTGCCATTTCTGTGCTGACATCGTAGCAGTAATGTGATGTCAATGGGTGGGATGCTCCCCCTCTCCCCCTCTTCCTCGCTATTTCTGAAATGGCTGTTTTTGATTAGTTCTTTCCCTCACTTTGTTTTTAATGCTGTAATTGCACTAAAACACAATAATAATGAAAAAGAAACAGAAGTAGTGAAGGAAAGGAGGGTTTACACTTGCTTGAGAGTAAACAACAGCAGCTGATTCACCTGCATGGTGTGGTTCCAGGTGTGCCTGGACTCATTCAGAGATATCTGGAACTTTTCACCTACTGTAGTTGTATGATGTAGTACTAGATAGACAAGAGACTTTATCACACTAGACAGGCAAACCAGCATTTGTGGTGACTATCACATCTCCATATAAATCTCCATATTTATAATGTCATTCAAATTTTTCATGCTGGAAGATAAAGAGGGGTTTATGCATACTCGGCAACGTCGACAATATCCATATTTATAATGTCATCCAAATTTTTTATGCTGGGAGGAACAGAGAGATTTATGTATACGCAGCAATCTGGAAGTGCATTCTTATGCAACTGCAAAATTGTGTAGTAGCAAAAACATGAAATGGCAGACTCACACAAGAATGACCCAAATCTCACTGTGGTACAATTCTTCCCATTTAGAAAAGGGAAACATGGCTAACAAAGGGCTGTGCATAGACTGGGAGGCATATGAGATGGTGCGCCAAGCAGAAAGCATAGTTTGAATTTTGAAAGAGTTATTACATCGATTGTGCGATAGGAAGAGAAGCTATGCAGGCATGTTCTTGCTTTCTACTAGGACAAGTTTGTGATGCTTAGACTCATTTTTAGATCGGAGGCCCCGGTGGCGCAGTGGGTTAAACCCTTGTGCCAGCAGGACTGAAGATCGACAGGTCGCAGGTTCGAATCTGGGGAGAGCACGGATGAGCTCCCTCTGTCAGCTCCAGCTCCCTATGCAGGGACATGAGAGAAGCCTCCCACAAGGATGGTAAAGCATAAAAAAGACATCCAGGAATCCCCTGAGCAACATCCTTGCAGATGCTCAATTCTCTCACACCAGAAGCGACTTACAATTTCTCAAGTCGCCCCTGACACGATAAAAAACAAACTTTTAGATCACCATGTGGTAAAGTCTTTAAAACATCTTTTTTCCTGTCATTTTGTAAGGCATCTATCAATGACAAATCAGTATTCATTAGCTATGTAACATACCTCTCCTCCACTTTCTACCCCCGTGATTAATGAACATAAATGGTGCAAGAGAAACTTGAACAACAGGCGCCTGCAGTTTACTGCTCCAAGAGAGGATTTTACAATAAGCTGGAGAACTGCTCTTGCTTCATTCACTTAATAGTGCAGTTTTAAGACATAGATTGGCTGCGATCTTCATTCTTACTACAATTACCCCCCCCCCCCCCCGCTGCTGCTGGTGTAGCCCTTGGCACAAATCTGTTAGCAATAACAAGTGCAGTGTGGCCAGCAGAAAGACTTCATGAAAAGAGAAAATCAGCCTGGCTTTTTCAGCAAGCCTTTCAAATGCTGATTTGGCTTGATAGCTATCTTTTCTGTTTCAGAAATATTTCCCTTCAAATTCTGATGCTAAAAAAGTACGGTAAGTTGGGGGGTCATAAAATCAAACTTGATTGAAATAAAAAATGTCAATCATCTGCGAAGAATTTGCCTCGTTTCCAAGCGACATATGTTTAAAACTTGAGTTTCCAAAAATAAATAAATAAAAATCATTAAATGAATTTTGTCTTAGGATTAGGACAGAAATTCCAACAATTTGCGAAATGACCTCAAACTGACTTCTGCCATTTTGTATTAAATGTAGATAAATCCTCCATATTCACGATCACTTCTTAGTTGTGCTGATTCAACGTACAGCTTCAAGCCAAGTCATCACGGAACCCTGCCTGGGCCATTGGGCCTTCTAGCTTTGGACTCTGTTTGCCAAGTCTTTTGTGCCAAGAACTTATCCTTGGATTAGCCCATTGGGGCATTAAGACTCTTTTTACATTTTGATCTTGTTTTGCTTTGATGGACTATTGCTTTGCAATACCCTGATGCTTGGAACCATCTTTGGACAATATTTCTACCTTCTTTACCTTCTTCATTTATTCTAAATAAAGCATTTAACCATAGCTGGTGTCAAGTGGGTTTACTGAGGGACCCGTCAGGTCTACGGTGCAACAGGTGGCTGCATCACACACATCCTGAACCTCCTTTACTTGAGTCCAGTCCAACTCAGTAGCACTTTCTTCTGATGAGCTTTCCCCATCCCTGGGAAAACCCTCAAAGGACTCAGAGTCAGTACGGGCCATAGGTATTTGCCGTACTCTCTTCCTTTGTGCCAAACTTTCCCTGCTGGAATCACTTGCAGCCCTCTTTCTGCCTGCTCCAGCATTTAGGTTACTCTCAGCCCCACCCAGTTCCATACTACACTCAGACGCTGTAGATTCAGCATCCTCCTCAGCCCTACTCACAGGCAGAGCTGCGGGCTCAATCACAACACCAGCCATGTACTCCAGGTCGAGAAGGAAATTCATTTTACTGGATCTGAAAAGTGAGTGGATGATGTTTATGTCCTGTTTGGAGGGGTCAGGCAGAAGGGTTAACCCTTCAGCTAAGCAGCTGATAGACAATACAAGCTTGTGTTATTTTCAAAAGTCTGTACATACAGCGATGTATGAGCATCATTGGCAGTTGCCAATGATGCTCATACATCGCTGTATGTACAGACTTACATACCAAGCATTTTCTAGGCAACTTCTACCCAACTTCTCAATACTAAGACAATGGTATCAAATTGCAAGAGCTATCATAACAATTTGCACTCAGAGCCATCTAATTCCTTCACTGGAGATGAACTTCCAGTTCTGTTGATGCACAATATATTTGGCAGAGCCCCAAGTTGTGCTGAATTACATTATGCCATTTCCAAACTCTTCGTGTTTGACAGTTGAGGAACCATAATGGAAAATGACAAGAGTTCGCATAGCTGTTGGGGGAAAGGGGCAAGGTCAATATGGATTGACTTAATTAAAATGAACCTGTGAAATTTTGTATGAGAAAAACTTGAGCGAAAACACATCTTCCAGTGGTATATTGATATTTTGAAGTAAATAAAAATAAATGAGTGAACTTCTGTTGCTTGCATTCTATTTTTCTATAGGTGACACCCTTGGAAAGCCTTTTCTCCAGTCAATACCAGATGCATGCAGCTTTGTGAACACCCCCTTAAAATTCACTCAAGTGAATAATTCACTAGGTATTGTTTACTTAGCACACACAGTTATGATAACCTGTAGTTACAAATAAATTATTTCCAAACCTAAGAGCAGACACAACATGTTAACTGAAGTGAGAAATCACCGACAGTGGCATCCCAGTTCATCACAAATCCCCAAAGAATACCTTGAAACAACCATTTCAAAAATGGCCGGATAACTATTGACTTCCTGTCATGGAATTTCTCTAAGAGTATTCTAAACAATGTTTAGAAACACTGAAATATACGTGGTGAAACACATCTACCACTCAGCCAGCTGCATACATGCAGATATTATACAATAGGTAGAATCCATACTGAAGTAGAAACCCTGACTGGAACATTTACATAACTTGACATAACATACAGTCTAATTTGGGGTTCTATATTGTTATTATGTAGGCATCGAATTGTGCCGTACTGTAAGCTGCACTGAGTCCCCCCTCGGGGGTTGAGAAGAGCGGGGTAAACTCCTGAAATAATAAATTAATTAATTAATTAACTGAAACATAGATCTAATTTTTAAAGATTATACTGGGGAGATAAACGCACCCCCGTTTTTTCCTTGTTGTTTTGCTATGCTCTTTTGAAAGCATTACCTAGGAGATCAGTTCAAAACAGTACTCAAATTATGCCAAGTTCAAATTATTCTTCTGTTCAGCAATGAAGAACCTAAGAGCCTTGATGGATGGAACTTAAGTTATGTAGTTTAACATTGTGTTCACATGATGGCCATCTTTTTGCATCCAGGAAGACCCTTCCAATAGCCTACTCTCTAGGTTGTTGTGAGTTTTCCAGGTTGTATGGCCATATTCCAGAAGCATTCTCTCCTGACGTTTCACCTGCATCTATTGCAGACATCCTCAGAGGTTGTGAGGTCTGTTGGAAACTAGGAAAATGGGGTTTATATATCTGTAGAATGTCCAGGGTGAGAGAAAGAACTCTTGTCTGTTGGAGCTAGGTGTGAATGTTTCAATTATCCACCTTAATTATAATTTAATGGCCTAGAACAGTGTTTCTCAACCTGGGGTTTGGGACCCCTGGAGGGGTCGTGAAGGGGTGCCAGAGGGGTCACCAAGGATCATCAGAAAACGAAGACCATCAGGGGGTTCTGTGTGGGAAGTTTGGCCCAATTCTATTGTTTGTGGGTTTCAGAATGCTCTTTGATTGTAAGTGAACTATAAATCCCAGCAACTACAACTCCCAAATGACAAAATCAATCCCCTCTCCCAATCCCACAAGTATTCAAAATTTGGCGTATTGGGTATTTGTGACAATACATCCTGCATATCAGACATTTACATTACGATTCATAACAGTAGCAAAATTATAGTTACAAAGTAGCAACAAAAATAATGTTATGGTTGGGGGTCTCCACAACATGAGGAACCGTGTTAAGGGGTCGTGGCATTAGGAAGGTTGAGAACCACTGGCCTAGAAGTTCAAGGTTTGGCTTCTTACTCCCTGGGGGAATCTTTTATTGGGAGGTGATTAGCTGGCCCTGATTGTTTCTTGTTTGGAATTCTCCTATTTTTGAGTGTGGTCCTTTATTTGCTGTTATGAAATTGTTAGCCTACTATTTATTTACTATTTGCCTACTCTCTGTTTTGGTTGTCTAGGAACCTCTCCTGTCATCTGTCACTTGCTAGAATCAACTGTCTCCAGGTGCTGAAGGACGGATGAGACCAAGAATATATAATGAGAGGAAAACGATAGATATAGCTCTGTTCTGCGTCATTCATCATTTTCTCCAAAACATGTTCTTTCTTTTGTCTTTTCCCTAGCTTTCATTTGCTTGAAAAATCATTATTAGTTAAGTTGGTATTCAGCAGCTATGTGATTGCGATCAGTGTTCTCTCCCTGGCTAATCTGTTTTCAGATTAGTAGGGTCAGCCCTGTCATAAGGCAGAGTGGAGCAGCTGCCGCAAGCAACAGCTTTTAGTCATCATAAAAGAGATGCAAATAATTGTTTTAGCTGGAGACATCATATTCTAATGTTACTGCAATTGATTGGGACACATGCTATTGGGGTTTTCTGCCTCATTTGCCAAAGTATGTTGCTTTCTTTGGGGTATTGTGTTGGGTGAGTTGTGGGCGGAGTGACATTTTCTGCTGCATCTCAGACATCTAATATCTCCGTCCACCTTTCGGCCCTTGATTCTGCTAGACAAGTCCCACAATCTGGCAGAGGTTTCACAAGACCACCCTGTTAGGGCATGAAAGAAACCAGTTGGTGAGTGTGTTAACTATAAAATGCAAAGCACGAAGCTGATTGGTTGGCCCACGTCCAGAAGCTGGCCGAGCCTGGGAGTTTTGGCAACTGTTACATTTTTAGGCTTGAGCTGTGCAGGAGCTAAGACAGGCAGTTCTTGCTTCATGAGCTGCTAGATGAATATTTTCCACATGGACACCAAAAGACCATTTAAATCTCTCTCAAAAGGACATAGTGTGAGTCAATGCATCTGTTCACATGATTGTATATATCTTGCTCTGCATTACAAAGAGCAAGCTCCTTGTTCTTTATTGATCATTAGTGTGGCATATTTTCTTTCTCTGGCAAGACAGTGTGTGGACTGATAAAACGTGAACTACGCCCGATTTTCATTACACTACACATCTTTGTGTTGCTGAACTGCATTTCGCTTTAAACTACAATCGTGTTTCAGTTCAATTCATAATTAACACACAATCAAAGAGAATCCTGAACTCTTGCAACAATGGAAGTGAACCAAACTTGGCATATTGAACTCTCATTACTAACAGAAAGCACTGAAAGGGTTTGCTTGGGAATTGAGTTTGGAAGTTGTAGTTCCCCTACACCCAGAGAGCACTGTAGACTCAAACAATGTTATGTTATATTGTTGTTTGTTTTCTATCCAGAATCACAATGTTGGAAGGAGGCTCACCACTTTAAGGTCCCTAAAACAGGCATGGGAAAACTTCGGCCCTCTGGGTGCTTTGGATCCAAGGGGGCAGCGTGAACATGTTCAGGAGGGGAGGGGGAGGGAGGAAGACGTGGGGCGAGTCTGTGCAGTAGCACCCGCACGGGTCACGTCTTCCTTCTTCCCCCCTCCCCACCTGAGCAAAGCAAGGCACAGCGTGAGCAAAGCGAGGCAAAGCGAGCAGAGCAAGGCTGGGAAGACGGGAGCCCGAGTGGAGAAGAAAAAGTGTTCAGCAGGAGGGGGGAAGAAAGGGTATTGGAGGTTCCAATTTCCCACGGCACACCTGATGATCACTCACGGCACACTAGTGTGCCCCAGCACACTGGTTGGGAAACACTGTTCTATGTAGTCTTCACAAGAAGACCTTGACTTAAAAAAATATTCTGTCAATAGCATGGGCTGACTTGTGATTTGGCAGTGCCAAGAGGTACCTGATTGTGACAGGATTAGCAAGAGCCTGAAGACTAAACTAGATGTTACAATGGCAGACCTACTGTGCTGGCAATATGGGTCTATTCCAGACAGTACAGAAAGAGGAAGAAAAACAGACATTTATGACAATAAAGGTATCTTTTCTTCCAAACTGTCAAACACATTTGAACTTGGTTGAAAAAAAACCATGGAGGTGGGCCACCAGCAGTGAGGTAAGTGGCAGCTAGAGAAGAGTTCTGTAATCCTCACTCCTGGGCACTTCTGAACGCTACCACTCCTTTTCAATGTATTTGATGCAAGCTTTTTTAAAAGCACACGCCATGTCTATTTGAGCCCTGACGTTATCCATCATTTGCACCGCTTCTTTTTGAACAGTGAGATTTATATAATTGCTGCCGAGAGAATCCAGCCGATGTACTTGAGATTTGGTATTCTTTTTGTTAGATCGAGGCTGTTAACACTATACGTATTGGCATGGGAATAATTCCTTTGGACTCGGTGGGGTTTAATTCTACACCGATGATATCACAAATCTTCAAGGCATTCCAGGGAGGTGGAGACACTGCCTGCTTCATTGTTTTGCTTGCTTCCTTCAATATTTTTGGGAAATGGAAATCTCCATAACCGTTTAGAAAATGGCATTCACAAACATTTGGGAAAACCAGAAATCTTGTTAGAGATTATAGTCTTTTGTAAAGTATGCTCTTTCTGAGAAGAGTTAAAAACTTGAATCAACTTTCTTCTAAATGTTAAATATCCACTAGTATTCATGCAAGGCAATTAAGTTTCTCAGCTGTTAGATTGATATACCCATATATCTCTTTGAACTGTTAGGGACAAAGATATGTAGATGCACAAAAAACAGCAAAGTTTCAGATGTGTTATTTGAGTTGCCCCAAAAATCTACTCTCCCTTAAAATATATATTTGGTTTACTGGGTTGTTGTGAGTTTTCCGGGCTATGTGGCTATGTTCCAGAAGCATTCTCTCGTGATATTTCACCCGCATGGCAAGAATCCTCAGAGATTGTGAGGGCTCTCCTGAAACGTCAGGAGAGAATGGTTCTCGAACATGACCATAAAGCCCGGAAAACACAACAACCCAGTGATTCCAGCCATGAAAGCCTTCGACAATACATATTTGGTTTAAATCATGCCCTCAAAAGAACAAAAATAAGTAGACTTTGGGAGTTAGTTTACTCACAAACTTCATATATTCACTATATAGCTATACTGCTGATCAATCCTGTTATAAATAGGATTTGAAGTAGTTTATCTAAAGCATTCTGTTTCAACTTGCATCTGAAAAGTATTTATTTATTTTATTTATTTATTTGTCACGTTTCTATACCGCCCCTCTCAGCCCGAAGGCGACTTGGGACGGTTTACACAGGCAGTCTCTGCCCTCAATACAACACAAGCAACAAGGCAACCCCCCCAACCCAAAACCATATAATAACAAATTAACAATTAAAAACTGTTTCTAAAATGGTGTTAAAACTGTTTAGAAACAGTTACAAAATGTTTCTAAAATGGTATACTGTTTCTAAAATGGTGTCAGAGCCCTGAATAGCCCCAGATCTGATCACATGGTCTGCAGCCCCTCCCTCAACATAGAGTGAAGGAAAACCGCACACCAATACACACATATACAATACAGTAAGCAATCTGAATCATATAAATAACAAATAATTAGTATAGGAGGCTTGTAGAAGATTTTTATTTCCAACCAATGTTGTGCCCTTGAGCAATGCAAGAGAGTGCCATTTGGGTAGCTAAGACATAACACATCATGCAGTAGGGAAAAAAGGTTAGGGAACTTCAGTAGGGCTCGGATCCAGTTTTCCTGTTTTCAAGACCCATTAAGACAAAATGTCAAAACGCCCAAAAGGAAAGCAAAACCATAGCAAGAAGTATATATATTTGGATTTGGAAAAAAAATATGGAAATGTTAAGCAGCGCCATCCCTGCATCCCCAATATATGAATTGCCGTGATAACTTCATCACACTAGAGCAGTGTTTTTCAACCTTTTTTGAGCCGCGGCACATTTTTTACATTTACAAAATCCTGGGGCACACCACCAAACAAAATGACACAAAATGACACTCTAATCCAGTAATACATATAGTTAATATGTTTTTAAATGTATTTATACACTCAGTGTGAAACCTAGACCTGTTTCGATGAACACAACATAGATATCCTGGCAGGAACGGCAGAAAGACACAAACTTCCACACAGAACTCCGATAACCAAGAGAAAATACTATAAGAGTTTGATGGGTATTGATCTTGAGTTTTGGAGTTGTAGTTCACCTATATCCAGAGAGCACTGTGGACCCAAACAATGTTGGATCAGGACCAAACTTGGCATGAATACTCAATATGCCCAAATGTGAACACAGATGGAGTTTGGGGAAAATAGACCTTGACATTTGGGAGTTACAGTTTCTGAGGTTTATAGTTAACACACAATCAAAGAGCATCCTGAACTCTTGCAACAATGGAATTGAACCAAACTTGGCATATTGAACTCTCATTACTAACAGAAAGTACTGAAAGGGTTTGCTTGGGGAAAAGTGTTCGGCAGGAGGGGGAAGAAAGGGTATTGGAGGTTCCAATTTCCCACAGCACACCTGATAATCGCTCATGGCACACTAGCGTGCCACGGCACAGTGGTTGGGAAACACTGCACTAGAGAATGAATCTACTTTAAATTTGGTTGTTCCCTCCTGCAGAATCCTGGGGTTTGTAGTTTAGGGAGGAGCATTTAATAGCCTCACTAAACTACAAACCCCAGAATTCTGCAGGAGGCAGAAATCAGATTTAAAGTGGATTCATTCTCTAGTATGACGAAGTAGCCATGGGACTAGTGTAATAATGGTGTGTGTTAGGAGGGCCAAGACCTGCCAAAACACCATTGGGGGAACGCTGTGCAGCCCCAATAGTATACTTTGCTTATCCCCAGAGAACAACGATGCACTGGAATGATATGCTGTTTTCAATGTATTATCCTGCCAAAACTTACTCCATATCATTTCACTGTTTCATTCTGCTTGGTATTGTTTCACAGTCCCCTTTGCCATGTAAAATCAGTGTTCTTACTCAAGATGTCATATTCGTATGAGGCAGCTTTCTCTACAGGACAAACCTTTTCAGGCTTTGCTGTCACATGGTTCTGATACCTTGTTATGAAATCCTGTTTTTGTGGTTGGGCCAGAGGCACTCCCTGGTAAAGCCCCTCCCTATACTACAGCCCCTCCCTACACTACAAATCCCAGGATTCCATAGGATGCAGCTGTGGCCCTTAAAGTAGGAGCACAACATAAAGGTACATCTGAATTGTGTGAAACAGCCTTTATAAAAAGGAAAAGTATAATTCCATGTCTGGAAAATTCACATGAGAAAGAATGAACTACTCTGCACATTTGCCTAGATATGCAAACAAAAGAAAGTTGACTCACACCGGCTTTCTCTTTCTACTCATAGTTTCCCCATCATGACCTGTCAAGCCTGTTTCAGAACATATTTCATCAGGCTTAGAAATAGAGATGAGCAGCACCCTCCAGAGTTGGACACAACTAGACTTAATGTCAAGGGGAAACCTTTCGTTTTAAGTCAGAATTAATGTCATAACAACTCACTTTTTGAGTGGCTACAAATTGTGTTTTGGGTTGTACAAACTGCGGATTAAGCATGCAATGGCTGGTCAACATCCCAAACCTAGCCTGCTACCAACACAGGCTTCCCAACATTCTCAGGTTGTTGGAGAATAGGGAGGACAAGTCCAGCTATTTTCCTGAAGCTCAACATACTGCACGGACAGAGAATTGCCAGACGTTGCTGCAGATTCCTGTCCTAAGTGTGTCCAGCTACAGAAAAAATTGGATGAGTTTCCATTCCCCGTAATAACAGACGTGGCTGAATCAGAGAGGTTACACTGCCTACAAGGTGAGGTTTTTGAGATCCTGCAATGGGAGATTGCAGCTATAACATCTATAACATAGCTACAACTCTCAGTGCAGGATCTCCGGCATAATTCATCCGAAATAGCACAATGCATTTCCTTTCATTTTTTATAAACATGGGTGCAGTTATAAACACTGGATATATAACTTCAATATCTATTTCAAATTGCACATTTTGTTACTTGGAGCATGTAAAAGTCCTTTCTTTTTGGATGATATCTCCCATGTTTCCCAGACAGTATATGTCCAGCCAGTAGTGATGCTGATTGGGGGAATCTGAGACTTGCAATCCATAAAAGTACATTTTCTAAGCACTGGTGTCACTATATTTTGAAAGGATGCCATAAGGAAGCGGGAGCAGGCTTCTTTTCTGCTGCCCTGGAGACTAGAATAGGAGCAATGGGATCAAATGAAAGGAAAGGAGATTCCAACTGAACTTTAGGAAGAACTTCCTCACTGTGAGAGCTATTATTCAGCCGTTTAATTCTCTGCCTCAGAGTCTGGTAGAGGCGCCTTCTTTGGAGGCTTTTAAACAGGCTAGATGGCCATCTGTTGAGAGTGCTTTGATTGTGCTTTTGCTTGGGGTTGGCAGGGGTTTGGACTAGGTGGCACATGTGGTCTCTACTAATTCTATTATTGTATGATTCTGTAATCCTAAAGCATGTTTTTGTCTGTGGATGACCGTTGGATGTGGTGGACAGAAGTGGATCCAGGTGACCTGGAGCCTGGGACTACCAAGTGGCTGGGGCCATTTCAAGTGAGCCTGGTAAAGTCACTTGGTTAAATATTTAGCTATTTGTTTTACTTATTTGCAGCTGCAAAATAAAAAGTGTCACAGGAAACGGTTGTGAGTTTTCCAGGCTGTATGGCCAAGTTCGAGAAGCATTATCTCTAGATGTTTTGTCTGCATCTATGGCAGGCATCCTCAGAAGTTGAGATGTAGGCGAAACATCTGGAGAGAATGCTTTTGAAAGATGGCCATACAGCCCGTAAAACACACAACAACCCAGTGATTCCAGCCATGCAAGCCTATGACAATACATTGTAACAGGAAAGTTTAGATTAAAAAAATTTTTTAATGGAGAAGGGGACAGTGATTCTAAAGGAAGATAGAATGATTTTTTTTATATAAAAAAAAAACCTTGGATATGCTTTGGAAAATCTTAGTGGTGACTAAAAAGCGTGGGAATGTGAATGCCTTTTTCCCCTGCAAAGAGAAAATTCTGTTTTTTGCCATTAAAGCCCTTGCCTTGAACTCAAAACAAATGAAGTAGGTGAGGAAGAAGGAGAATTCTGGTTTTACTTTTAATCCTGCAATTGATGTTTTGTGGATTTACTTAAAACAGAAAAAAAAAATACTGATGAACATAAACTCATCTCAGAAAGTTTAATAGAGTTATTTTTGGTGGAGACTAAAGGACCTTCCACACAGTCATATAATCCAGAATATCATGTCAGAAAATCCCACAATATCTGCTTTGAACTGTGTGGATGGGGCCTGAGGTCCATTCTACACTGCCATATAATCAAGATTATCAAAGCAGATAATCCACATTATCTGCTTTGAACTGGATTATCTGAGTCTACATTACCATATAATCCAATTCAAATCAGATAATCTGGATTTTATATGGCAGTGTAGAAGGGGCCTAGGGCCCTAGAATCTAAATTATCAAAGCAGATAATCCATATTATCTTCTTTGAACTGGATTATATGAATCTACACTGCCAATTCAAGACAGATAATCTGGATTTTATGTGACAGTGTAGAAGAGGCCTGAATCTTTGAGATGAGGTGCAAAAGAAGAGAGGGAAGTGCTTTTAAAATAGAACAAGGCAATGAAAGCAAACTCCAGCAAAGACGGGAACCAGACTGATGATTCATGTGAAAAATTAAAATGTTAAATGGAAATAAGAAGAAACACAGTTAAAATGTATAGGCTTCCCTCACCTTTCAGTCTCACACTGTCCACAGATCTCAATTATAGCCAACTCTCTCTCTCTCTCTCTCTCTCTCTCTCTCTCTCTCTCTCTCTCTCTCTCTCTCTCTCACTCTCTCTCTCTCTGTCAACTTGGTGCCATCTAGTGTCCAGCCTTGCATTTGAAAAGACTTTATTCCATTTTTAAACCATTTTTACAGTACAGGAAAATCCATCTTTAAAGAAATAATAGGTTTTCTGTAGGCTACTTTCCCCCAACCTTCTCCTATGCCAGTGGTTTTCAACCTTCCTAATGCTGCAACCTCTTAATACAGTTCCTCATGTTGTGATGACCCCCAACCATAACATTATTTTCATGGCTACTTCATGACTATAATTTTGCTACTGTTATGAATCGTCATGTAAATATCTGATATGCAGGATGTATTTCATTCATTGGACCAGATTTGGTACAAATGCCCGATACGCCCAAATTTGAATACTGGTGGGGTTGGGTGGGGGAGGGGATTGATTTTGTAATTTGGGAGTTGTAGTTGCTGGGATTTATAGTTACCCTACAATCAAAGAGCTTTATGAATTCACCAGTGATGGAAATGAACCAAATTTAGCACACAGAACTCCCTTGACCAACAGCAAACACTGGAAGTGTTTGGTGGGCATTGACCTTGAGTTTTGGAGTTATAGTTCAGCTACATCCCAAGAGCACTGTGGACTCAATGATGGACCTGGACCAAACTTGGGCCAAACTTCCCACACGGGACCCCCATGACCAACAGACAATACTGTGTTTTCTGATGGTCTTTGGAGACTGCTCTGACACCCCTTCGTGACCCCACAGGGTTCCCGACCTTCAGGTTGAGAAATGCTGTCCTATGCCGATTGGTGCATTCTCAAAGTTGAGTGTGTCTTCAACTTGACAGTCAACTTATGACAATCCCATAAAGAGGCAAGGGATGCTCAGGGGTGGAAACATCAAAATTGTACTAGCTTAAAGCTGGCCGTAACATGAGGCAATTGCTTCAGATGGTAGAATACTTGAAGATTCCAACAAGATGTTGAGGGGAAGGTTTTTGTGACACAAATAGCCTGGGTTGTTGTGAGTTTTCCGGGCTGTATGTACATGTTCCTGAAGCATTCTCTTCTGAGGATGCCTGCCATAGATGTGGGAGAAATGTCAGGAGACAATGCTTCTGGAACATGGCCATATAGCCCGGAAAACTCACAGCAATCCAGTGATTCTGGCCATGAAAGCCTTCAACAACCCAAATAGACTATTCTGCACTGCCTATGTGCAAATGTTCTGCCTTCAAGTGCATTGCAAGATACAATCTCACCATCAGTGTTATTGTGAATTCTTGGCACTGCCTTTTCCACTTCTTTGCTTCAGTTCCCCCTATTCATAGATTTTCCCAATAGTGTAGACACCTTCTTTTGTATTAGTTTTTGGGTGGAGCATAACACCTCCCAGGGGCCAGCCTTAGTTGGGCTATTCCATTTCCCTGTATAGAGCTCTCTTGTTGGACTCCTCCCTTTTCTACAGTCACTAGAGGTTTGGGGGCATTGTCTGGTAATCCCAGGCCAAGCAATCCAAAAACAGCTATTCTTAGCACCTGCATTTAGCAGTATTTTTATACCAGCAGTCCAAAGGACAACAGAAGCTTTTGGCCAGCCTAAGCTTCACAAGGAAGAAGATTAAGACAGTATATAACCAACACTTTGCACCAAAGGCAAGAGACTTTCAAAGATTCCAGAAATATGACTGCAACCAGCAAAATCTGGTAATGCATTGTTTTAAGTTATCTTAAGTTACTTTATGATAGTCCCGGGTGGAGTTAACCCTTTATTCATCTTGTTTTTGTACACTCGTTTGGGGTTTTTTCCCCCACCTTGCCTAAAGTACCTCTGTGTGCTAAGGGTCTTAATTTTAACAGAAGGTATCAGATAGCCCCTAAGTAAAGCCAGACAATATAGTTTTCCCAAAGGCCTGGGTGTGCCATCACAGTTGTAAAAACTGTCAGTCCAATTGGCTTTTGTATTCTTTACGTGTGCTGCTTGGCCAGTACATAACAATTAGTTGTGAACAATCAGTTATGGCCAATCTGGTAGCTTCCAAGTATAATTAAAATCAGACCTGAAGTCCCACTGCAATCACTGACATAAAATCAGCACTCATACATCTTTCAAAAGGCAGAACAAAGGGTTACTTTTTGAATCAATGATGCTAGCTAAGTTGAATTTGCTACAATCCTGCCATACATTTTTTTGTCACTAATCTAGTTGTTAATTTAGTGGCAGGGGAAATCCATCATCAGTAGGTCGAGGGATAACTGACAAGTTTCCCATGACTAAGTCCAAGCAAACAGCCAGGTTTAGACTTCATAGAAGACTTTAAATAAACATAGGATATTGATAGACTTCAATTTGCTTAATCACAGGGGCCCATTCCACGCAGTAGCGATGATAGAAAGCGCCCAGGCGGTGGTGGTTCTGGAAGGACTCCACGAAATGGACAATTGAGAATTGGCTGCGGTACTTGGTAGAACACATTCAATTTGAAATTATGGAAATGAGGGTTAATCAATTACAGGAGGATAAAGTGCGAGAGCTGTTGGGACGATGGGATCGGGTGAGAGGATATATTGTTTGGAGAACCCGGGATCAAACCATTAGAAATAAGTTGGAGCTGTTGTTTAAGATGTAATGAAATGTAAAATGTCCGAAAAGCTTGCAGAAGAGAAAAGAAGAAAAGGAAGACGCAATCCTCAGCAGGGGTGGGGGGCATAGATGGTTGTGAGGGGGAGGGTCACATGCACAGGGCACTGTGTTTTTATGTATATGTTTGTATGGATGGTAAAAAAATTTGGAAAATAATAAAAAAAATTTTTTAAAAAGAATAAAATCCCACATTCTCTGCTTTGAACTAGAATATTTTATTTATTTGTTTGTTTGTTTGTTTGTTTGTTTCGATTTGTCTGTCGCCACTCCCGTGCGGCTCGGGGCAACTCACAACAATTGTGATACAAATAAACACAGATAAAATACATATATATACCAACCGCGCATCTCTATATATGGTTGTGTAGACTCAGATAACTCAATTCAAAGCAGATCTTCTAGGACAGGGGTGCTCACACTTTTTCAGCATGCGAGCTACTCTTAAAGCAACCAAGTCCAAAAGATCTACCTGCCCCTGCCGCGCGCTCCCACGCGCTCCCGTTGCCACACGCTCTTGCCGCCGCGCGTGCTTCTGCTGCTGTTTTCCGCCCACGCAGCACTTCTTCCGCCTGCGGGGCATTGCAGGAAGGAGAAAGCATGAGGCGGGGCATCCAGAGGGAGCGCTCCGCCCTGCCTGTCTCACCGGCAACGGAGGCTGCACAGCTGCTTCTGGACGAGAGAGAAGCAGGGCGCTCCCTCCAGAGGCCCCGCCTCGTGCTTCCTTCTTCCTGCAATGCCCCGCATGCGAAAGAAGCACCGCAAGAGCGGAAGCCAGCAGCAGGAGTGCGCGTGCATGCAGAGTGTGCGTGCGCATGGCAGGAGCACCCCATCCAGCTGGTGAGGCCCGAAGATCACTTGGAAGAGGGCCGAAGATCTACTAGTAGCTCCCAAGCTACCTAATGAGCACCCCTGTTCTAGGATTTTCTGTCTTGATATTTTGGGTTATGTGGTTGTGTGGAAGGGCCCAGGGACATAACACTGGCCAACACATATTTTGATGCCCCAAATCTTAGAGCTGTTTCTCAGCATATTTGATCTGCTAATTTGAAAAAAGCATCAGCTTTCCCCTGTGAGTTCTAATTTTTGAGATACAGATGCCATCTACTAGTTGCCTTTTGCTCACTCATAGAAAACCATAACCATATCTAAGAAACTAGAGTGCATGCAATCTTTCCAATGCAATTTTCTGAATCAGCTTCTCAAATAACCCTAGGAACAGGCCTAAAAACCAAGACATCTAAAATAAAGTGTTTTTTGGTTGGGCTGTTATCAATCATATTTACACTAAATATGGCTTGATGATTTATTTTCTTCCCACAAACCATAGGAATATTTTTTTTGGCAAAAAAGCATTGATGGAGACTGCCATGTAACAGCGCATTGTCGTAGTGCAGCATCCAAGTGCATGCAGTGCCTGCTTGAACACGTGCCACCCTCTTCCTGGGCTTTTCAATGACTTCTTTTTAGGAATCTATGATCCATCATCTATGATCACATGACTGGCTCCCTCTCAATATGGTTCAGAACTTCAATGCACACATCCTTACAACTGGTCTTCAGTTCAATTGTGAGATCTTTGGGAACCTTCTTGGTTCACACTTTTCTCGGGCCCAAATCCTGTGTTAAAATCTGATGGATTTCAACTTGCTACTGATCATTTCTGACATCATTCGACGATCTGACATCTTTTCATATTGCTGTCCATTTTTGAGGATAACTAGGTTCGTCTTAGATTTTTTTTGGCCCTCCAAAAAGGCCTTGTGCCATCTGAACATTTGTGGCTTGGATAGGGAATGATCTCCATTGTAGCTTTTCATAAGTTACAGTAGCGGATTTGCCAAGCTTTATACAAAATTTGATGGCACAACATTTCTTTAATTTTTGCCGGTCCATTTCGTAATGCACCATACAAGCACAACTTCACATCAGACACTCTCAATTATGTAGCAACTGCAGGTAAAGGTAAAGTTTTCCTCTTATTATTATTTATTTCCCATACTTTTACCCCGCCCTTCTTACCCTGAAGGAGACTCAGGGCGGCCTCACAATCGGCAGCGATTCAATGCCCAACAAACAAATTCCAAAAATAACAATTGCAATTAAAACCAACAATAAAACATAAATTATTAAAACAACAATTAAAATAACTAGACATTAAGTCTAGCCATGTCTGACTCTGGGGGGTGGTGCCATCTCCATTTCTAAGCCAAAGAGCCGGTGTTGTCCGTAGACACCTCCAAGGTCATGTGGCTGGCATGACTGCATAGAGCTGGATCATTTTAGTAAAGTTGCCATCTCTCTCTTTTTGACTCTCTGGTCGAACATGGATCACTACCTTCACACGACTGTGGACGTCTTTTTGAACAGTAGTGGACATTACGAAAAAGTCTTGCCAGGAATACTTCCTGTGTAAGATAAATTCAGCTTCTTTGGGGCACCGGAGAGAGGCTTTGTTTACTCCCAACCCGCACGTCGTCTTTAAGCCGTCGGCACCACTGGTGTCATGTGAAGTCAGGTGAAGGTAGTGGTCCCTGTTCAGCCAGAGAGTCAAAAAGAGAGAGATGGCAACTTCACCAAAGTGATCCAGGTTGTCGATAAGCATATGTTGGTCTTTGTTGTTCCATAAAAAAAGGGTTTGATGCAAAGTACAAAACACAGCAGAGAAGCAGTAAAAAGGGGTTCACAGCAAATGTGGCATATGAGGACTCACACTGGAAATAATGCATCTGAGCAAACAAGCCATGTTATTAAAGCATTTCTACTTTATTGTAGAAAGCAACAGAAAGGCAGTAATACACATGCAATCTTCGGCGTCGAGTATTTATGCCACAGCGGAATAGGCAACAGAAATATAGAAGTTTAATTCCCCATCGGCCCAATAAACTCCAGTCTCTGTTCGTGTGAATAATGACACTCTCATTCAATTCACAAGGTAAAAATATAACTTTGTATTGAATTTTATTTAACAATAACAAGCTAAGCATGGAAAAAAACAGCAATTACAGCTACCTTCCTAAACATCCTTTCCTCACAAATATTTAATCCAACCTGTCCTCTTCAACGGACAATTCCCCATCGTGGTCCCTGTGAATCGCACATTTGGTATTTCCTGCGCCTGCGCAGACAGTTCGGAATCTATTAAAAAGATATTATCACTTTAAATGGTAGCCCCGCCCACACTCCCCTTGAGCATATATAGCCAGTGGGAGGGGCTGCCACCTCAGATCCTTTTTTCCGCCGTGTTGCGACAGCTAGGAATCTCTCTCTCTCTTTGACTAGCTTTATGGACTGCGTAAAATTTTACTTTATTTGCTTTGTTGGTAGATATATTTTTAATTTATATTATTGTATTTTTATTTATTTATTTTTTGTCGCGGTTGTGGTAGATTTATCACCACTTGCCTCCATTGCGACTTGGGAGCCTTCGTTGGCTTTTATTTCTCTTCAGTCTGCCTGCCTTTGAGATTACCTCAGGCTTGTAAATGCTGCGGAATAAGCATCAGGGGCCACTCTTTTCCATTTTGGACCCACTTGCCTTTTCAGAGGCTTTCTCTGATGCTTGTGTAATACACAAGGAAGATGTCTCCTTCCTCAAAAGAGGGTAGTGGGATCTCAGATACCCTAATTTCCCACATAAATACAGCTTCTCTTAGTCTCCTCAAAGTTGGCAGAGTTTGGTCAGAGGGCGCCATCTCTGAGGTAATTATTTTCAGCCCTGACTGGAATTACTTCTGGCCACCTATAGGTGGTGCACTCTCCTGCAGAGTTTCTGTCAGCCTGATATTGAGGGAAAGCCTTAAGCTGCTTTTTGTAAAAAGGTTTCTTCCCACACAATCTAAGCCTTATCAACAGATGGCCATCCAACCTCTGTTTAATAATGAGAATAATAATAATGATATATTGGGATCCTGGAGTTAGAGGGAACAGGGCCCTCTACTGTATGCTATGCAGGCAGTATTGCAGCCATCCTGTAGGGCGCAGCCTTAGCCATCTCGGCAACCCTCACCTATGGTCATTTGGCAAGTACTAGACCGCAGCGCCTCTGCCCCGCCTCCGGGCGTCCGGCAAGTGCAAGGATACAGCGCCTCTGCCCCGCCTTCTGGCGTCCGGCAAGCGCAAGGACACAGCGCCTCTGCCGCGCCTTCTGGCTTCTGGCAAGCGCAAGGCCACAGTGCCTCTGCCCCGCCTTTGGGTGTCCGGCAAGCACAAGGCCACAGCGCCTCTGCCCGCCTTCTGGCGTCCGCCAGCGCAAGGCCACAGCGCCTCTGCCCCGCCTTCTGGCGTCCGGCAAGCGCAAGGCCACAGCGCCTCTGCCCCGCCTTCTGGCGTCCGGCAAGCGCAAGGCCACAGCGCCTCTGCCCCGCCTTCTGGCGTCCGGCAAGCGCAAGGCCACAGCGCCTCTGCCCGCCTTCTGGCGTCCGGCAAGCGCAAGGCCACAGCGCCTCTGCCCGCCTTCTGGCGTCCGGCAGCGCAAGGCCACAGCGCCTCTGCCCCGCCTTCTGGCGTCCGGCATGCGCAAGGCCACAGCGCCTCTGCCCCGCCTTCTGGCGTCCGGCAAGCGCAAGGCCACAGCGCCTCTGCCCCGCCTTCTGGCGTCCGGCAAGCGCAAGGCCACAGCGCCACTGCCCGCCTTCTGGCGTCCGGCAAGCGCAAGGCCACAGCGCCTCTGCCCCGCCTTCTGGCGTCCGGCAAGCGCAAGGCCACAGCGCCTCTGCCCCGCCTTCTGGCGTCCGGCAAGCGCAAGGCCACAGCGCCTCTGCCCCGCCTTCTGGCGTCCGGCAAGCGCAAGGCCACAGCGCCTCTGCCCAGCCTTCTGGCGTCCGGCAAGCGAAAGGCCACAGCGCCTCTGCCCCGGCTTCTGGCGTCCGGCCAGCGCAGGCCACAGCGCCTCTGCCCGCCTTCTGGCGTACGGCATGCGCAAGGCCACAGCGCCTCTGCCCCGCCTTCTGGCGTCCGGCATGCGCAAGGCCACAGCGCCTCTGCCCGCCTTCTGGCGTCCGGCAAGCGCCTCTGCCCGTCTTCTGGCGTCTGGGAGCGCAAGGCCACAGCGCCTCTGCTCCACCATCGGCATCATGCGATTGGTGCTGGGCGGCATCAAGAGCATGCTTGTCATACCAGAGGCCCTGCGATTGGGTTTGCGGCTGAATACCAGTTCCTTCCTCTGCTATTGTTGTGCAAACGGTGCATGCACAGGGCCTCAGCACTGGTGTCGATATCGACACGAAGGAGAGCTGGTGCAGGTGCGCACTAATTGTGTTATTCTCATTGGAGATGATATGATTTTGCAAGGAAGGCACAATTTAAGCCCTCCTGACAGAGGGCCAGCTATCCCTGGCTTAATAATAACAGCAGCAACATCAAATCCCTGAGTTGGATAGGACCCTAAGAACCATCCACCAACCCTCTTCTGCCAGGCAATATTGGGCACATTCAAAACTCTCAGGAGCCAGCATCCTGCACTTGGGAGGAACCCAATTAAAGCATCTCCAACAGAGAGCCATCCAGTCTTTCCTTAATATTAATGATACTAATAATGATACCACTTAAAGTAGAGTCCAAAGGTAGGAAGATATCCCAGAGGGTATCCAGTCCAAAAATAACAAAACAAAACAAAAAAATCACATAGGTTGGACAAGATCCCCTAATGAACAGAATCCATCGGCCTCCACGGCCTTTCAAGCTCTACCATGCTTCTAAAATTGACTTCCCTCTATTGAAGGTTTTTACGCCTTCAATAGTCAAATATTGTTGTTACTGAGGCTGCAAACAGGGGACACCCTAAAGGGGAACCACAATGAAGGGTTCATGACTCTGGGGCAACGAGGGCTATTCCATTCGGCCCTCCTCAACGTCAGGTTGTTGGAGCTGTTCCCTCACCTTCAATTGGTTGGTCCCTCGATATCGGCATACCCCTCCCAGCGGATAACAGCGCTCCATGCAGTCTTGCCGGCCGCATGACCCTGGAGGTGTCTATGGACATCGCGGGCTCTTGGCTTGGAAATTGAGATGAGCACCAGAGTCCAAGACACAACTGGACTTAATGTCAGGAGAAATCTTTACCTTTTACTCATATAATAATAATGAGGTGTTTACTTCTTCGGATTGGTACTAGAATCATGGTGTGCATTAATATAGTTGGTATCAGCTAGGGTTTGAGGTTTTCAGCCTGCCACTTTTGGACTCTTGATTGCTGAGTATTTATTTATTGTATAAAGAGCAAATCAATGTATTTGAGGTAACACAAGTACAAACTTGGCATTCTAGTAAATATCCTTTGACCAGTAGCTCAAAACTTGGAGTGCCTCTGCTGTTGCTAAAAGGAAGTATCCCACTGTACATTACAAGACTCAGGCTGCATTGAATTGGTTGGTCTGTGGTTTGCTCTTCTCCACACTTGCATGTTTTGGACCCCACTTTGTACCTCCTTTCCCTCGTAGGTATTATTTCTGGCCCTTTGAAAACACCTCACAGACCGGGGACACTCCACAGGAGCCAAAGCTACCCACCTCTGATGAGGCTGACGTTTTTCCGGCCCATAGGGTGTATATGGCAAGGGCATTGAGCTAACCCATGTGGGAAACATCTACCCCAGGGGGTGATCACACTTTCCTTTGGAGCAGCACCACTTGCTGGCTCATGCAATATTACCTTTGTTACCCTTCTTTGGGTGACTAGCTGGATTACCAGGCATTGTGCTGGTGTTCGTCCTTCCTATCGCAAGGTAAATAGATTCTCTCTAGTGGGTCATTCTCACCCCCGCAATACGTGGCTTGCTCATTGAAACTAAATTCAGTAATAGTGGACATGACAACCCTGTAAATCTGACAACTCCATTGGACAATGGGAGCAAGAAAACTGACCCTATGGGAGGAGAGGTGCATGTGTCACCAGGCTTGCTTACTAGCCTGGCCCAATATGATGCTTATATGGTCCTATCAGATGTTGATGTGATGAAGGGTTACCTTCCTTGGAACGGGCAAGATGCTGAAACATAAGCAGAGAAGGCATCAGACAGCCCACAAACGTTGCTTTTCCTGATCAACCCTGAAATGTCCATGATGATGCTTTCAACTCTTCTTGTATCTCATCCCTGAAATGTCCATGATGATGCTTTCAACTCTTCTTGTACTCTTTCACTCGCGACATTTATGTTGCTCTTTGAGTGTCTCCTTAATAATCTTCTGTGTGGAGCTTATTGTTAAGTGACTTGTATTGGTGTTTACGCTACTGGCCTTAGCCTCAGTAGGGTATGGGATAGCCCCAAGTGGGTAACTTATGATGTGTTATAGTCGACCAGCAGTGTGCTATTAGCACTTGACATCTGCCTCCCCTCCCTGTGTGGGAGGTCCAGACCTTATGACAAGAGGAGGTGGCCAATTGCATCCTTCAGTCTTCTTCCCTTGCTTTTCTCCTGCTGCTACTGAGTACCTGGGAGAAATAGTGGCTAGCATCTGGACGTTGCACCAGCCAAACATCTTGAATTGCTCAATCCTCCTTATGTCTTAAGTGTCGTTTATTCGTTGACTGACATTTAAGAAAGTTTGTCAATTAGAAATTTAACCATAATGACATTTAGGTTCGTTACTTGGTATATTAGTCATACTATTACATTGTGTCCACTTAGTTCTGTACTCAGTGCACATAACTTCATGTTGCTCTGCAACTTGGAGATAGATCTGGTCATGACATTCTCTGTTTGCTCTATCGTGTCAGCACTTAAACCGAGCACAGGCCTAGTGAGGCGCTTCCTCTCGGCATTCCTTTACTGATTCTCTTTGCACTCGAATGGTGTCTAGTCTACCAGTGGGCGATATGGTTTGTATCCTCATTGTCCCATGGTTGCTGTACCAGCCATGCTTCTCTTCCATCCTCTTCCATGTCCTGGGATGACCAGGGGCACACCTTGAATTATTTTAAACTTCTCACATCTCAAGAGCACTGATTCCCTCACCCAACTAGCATTTGGGTATATGTTGGATGGGTGTTAACACCTATTCCACCTCTGTCACAACTGACAGCTGTTATAGAGCCGGCTTAGAGAGCTTTTTCTAAGTGCCCTCGTGCTTGCGACGGACCCAGCTCCACTTTCTGTAGCCTTTGGGAGGTGTGCCCCTCGTCAGCGCATCTTCTTTGCCTCGTCTTCACGCTTGGGGATAGTGCGTCCTTCTGAATGACGCTTTGGCTCTTGGCTTCCGTGAGTGTGTTTTATTAGTGAAACATCTTCTTAGCTGCATGACTTTGCGGAGTCGTGTGTATGATCTTCACTCTTTTCTGGCCACTTGATAATTTACTGGGACAAGGTGGTAACGCGTGCTGACCCCACGCTCCCATATCGTAGTAGGTTGCCTTGTTAACCCCCTCCTTGTATTGGATGTCAAGAGGGCTCTGGCTTTGATGTTTGTGGGGTGAAGGGGACTCAATAAGTCCCCTACACTATTTCTCGAGGATGCCAGTGGCCTCCCAGTTTTTCCACACCGATTGACTTGTTCAATAATCTCAACGGCCTGTCTGATTTACCATGTGACTGGGTGCACTTTACCTGAGCAGGTTAAGGGTCACTCCACTAAACCTGCGGTAGCCTCCACTGTCTTTCTGAGGGGCTTTTTTGGCCAAGATCGCTGTGTGATAGATGCTTGGTCTACTCTATTCACCATCATCATACATAGCAGGCTTGATACTTCTTGTCGGTAAGGTGTAGCCTGTAACAGTGCAGTCCTTTTCTTGGTGATGGCATGACGCCCACCAGCCGCATTATTAGCTTGCTAGTCTACTACCAAATGTGCGATTCACAGGGACCACGATGGGGAAATATAGGTTGCTTACCTGTAACCGTAGTTCCCCGAGTGGTCACCTGTGAATTCGCACATCCCCGCCCATCCTCCCCGCTGTTGTCATGCCTCAATCCTTCAAGCTGCTTTTTGCGGCGGAGTAAAGGATCTGAGGTGGCAGCCCCTCCCACTGGCTATATATGCTCAAGGGGAGTGTGGGCGGGGCTACCATTTAAAGTGATAATATCTTTTTAATAGATTCCGAACTGTCTGCGCAGGCGCAGGAAATACCAAATGTGCGAATTCACAGGTGACCACTCGGGGAACTACGGTTACAGGTAAGCAACCTATATTTCCCAACTGTCAGATCCCAACTGTCATTCCTCAAGATTCTATTTATCAGTCTTGAGACAGCGCCATCTGGTGTCAAACATATCACACTGCAGAAAATACATCTTGTGCTGACTCATGAATTGCCATTCAAAATGCAATAATCTGACACTCCTCCTTCATGAGCAACACAAGTACACACATTACTTATAATAACAATATCTTCTTACAAAATACATTTAATTTACAATTAGTCAATGATTTTGTAAACATATCAGCCATATTTTCATCTGACTGGACATACACAGGATTAATAAAACCATCCTGTACTAACTTTCTAACATTTTGGTACCTTACCCCAATATATTTTGTTCTCTGCTTTAATCCTTCAGCATTTGCTATTGCTATACAAGATTGAGAATCAGTAAATAAAGATATCTTATCTTCAAAACTTTGGAACTCATTTACTAGAGCCTTTATCCACTCTAGTTCTGTACAACAGTCAGACAAAGCAGAAAATTCGGCTTCTGCCGTGGATAAACAACTGTGTGACTGTTTACGAGATTTCCATGTCACTTGTATCCCATTAAAACTAATTAGATACCCGGAACATGACAAGTTTTGTTCGTTGTCACCAAAACTTGCGTCTGCAAAACCCCTTCATACCGCTTTCTTTTGGATAAATTTTTAGCTTTTTGTCACATGTTCCTTTCAAATATCTTAACACTCGTTTTACAGCTTGCCAATCAGTCAACGTTGGTTCATTCACTCTCCTGCTTAGTACATTAGTGGCATAGGCGATGTCAGGCCTAGTCCAATTTGCCAAATACAAGAGGCTCCCAACCACTGATCTATACAATGTTTGATTGACAAACATTTCACCTCTATCAAGCTTTAAAAATCTGGTACCATTGAGTTGCTACTGTTTTACACAGAGTCAATCTTGTTCTCTCAAGTAACTCAAAAATTTTGTCTTTTGATCTAGACAAATATCTTTTTCAGTTCTAGTTACATTTACGCCTAAGTATTTCCGGACTTCTCCAAGATCTTTTACAGTCATACTTGAGTTTAGTCCCTTAAAAACTTGTTCCACATCCCTTTCGGATGGTGCTAGTACTAAGAGATCATCGACAAACACCAAAACAAATGTTTGCTTTTTAGACTCTTTTCCTTTCTTATATAGACATGTATCTACACTGCTTCTTTCGAAGCCAAGACCCTTTAACTTTTCGTCTATACACTGGTTCCAGCATCTCGCTGCTTGCTTCAGCCCGTATAATGCTTTCCGTAGTCGATACACACCAGTTGGAGTATCTTTTTCAAAACCAGGTATTGCTCTCATATATACATTGTCAGTCAGCTCTGCATTTAAATAAGCTGTGGCAATGTCAAAATGCCTTATAACATACTTTCTTTGCACACCAATGCCTAAAGCAGTCCTAATTGTTTCAGGTCTAATCGTTGGAGCATATACCTCATCATAATTTTGATTGTAAATTTGACCAAAACCTTGTGCAACCAATCTTGCTTTGTACAATAATGAACCATCAACTTGTGTTTTCCTTTTAAATACCCACTTGCAACCAATTACCTTTACATCTTTGGTTACATCGCATGAATTCTATCCCAATGAGTATTATTTTCAAACTTTACAGATCTGGAGACTGTGATCTTCTTCCCTGGAGAAGAGCCATTCCAGAATCTATAGCCTTTCGTTCCACCTTCATATCCAATAAATTGCATCTTTACCCAATGCTGATCTCTTTTGTCTCTTTGCTGTATAGGAATTAAAACATTTGCATGCGCACCAAATACTTGAAAATAATCCACCTTTGGATGTCTTCCATAAAACAAATAAAATGGGATTTCATTTACACTTGAGGTCCATAACCTATTCAGCACGTAATTGGCAGTGTTAGCTGCTTCTGCCCAAAAACCTTTGGACATTTGTGCATCCTCAAGCATTGATTTTACCATGGTTTGAATTACAACTTAGCGATGCTCCGCAATTCCATTTTCTTTTGATACACACGGATTTGTTTTCCTATGCCAAATTCCTTTATCCTTAAAAAAATTCTTAAGTCTTTCATTCACAAATTCACCTCCTCTATCAGATTGAACTTGTTTAACAGTCAAATCAGGAAATTGGTTCTTCACAAAATTGTACCATTCAATAAATTTTTCATACACCTGAAATTTACCTTTCAGAGGGTAAACGAAACCAAATCGAGACCTATCATCTACTATTACTAGTAGAAATACATTCCCTCCAATACTCTTTGGAAAAGGTCCAGCTAGATCCATGTGCACTAACTGTAACTTAGTTGTTACTCTATCACTCCTTTTGGCAACAGGATAAGCCTTTAACTTTGTTTTGTTACAGACAGCACACTCTAAATAATTTCTGCATTCTGGTATTTGAATGCCTACTAGCTGTGCAGTCTTTCTAATCATATTATAGTTCATGTGGCCAAACTTCCTGTGTAGCATGTGCAGACATCTGTCACCATGCAGAGGTTTCCCTTCCAAACTCTGAATACTATTTGTAGACATTTTATTACTAGCATTCATTCTATAGAAACCATTTTGAAATTTTACTTCCTTATACATACCTGTATTTTTATTACTCATTTTACATAACTCCCCTTCAAACACAATGGATAAACCATGGTCTGCAAGTTGTTTCACCCTAGAACATTGTGTTCTAGCTCAGGAACTAAATAAACATTGTCTAACTTTAGACTAAGTTGACCAATTTCAACTTCTCCCTTTGTTAAAACCTTGCACCTTTGACCATTGGCTAGACTCACACAACTTTGCATAGAACCAGATAAAGGTTCCTTCTCTGCTAACAATTTACTATCCTTAACAAAACTCTTTGCACTCCCAGAGTCAATAATCCAGGGTACCTGAGGAATAAAATCATTGTTACATTGTAAACTCATCAACAGACAGCCTGAATCAGAGTCTTTTCTTGAATTGTTGATCTGTTCTTTCTTGCTCTGTGCTGATTCACTCTTCTTAAACTTGTTCTGATGACATTGTCTAGCTTTGTGTCCTCTTTTATTACAAATGTAACAGATGATGTCACACTGGATTGTCTCTTTCCTCTTCTTATTGAAGCCTTTGTTGACCGTCTTCTCCGTCGAAAGTTGCTGGGCATTTCTTCTGAAACAAGCCCAGTTCTCCAATCTAGTCGAAACTAAGTCGAAGTTGATGTCCTCTTCTTTCACAGATTGCATGGAGTCAATGAATGAGTTGTAGCTCTGCCCCAAACTGCTTAGTAGAATTAAGCCTCTCTGATCTTCTGTAAAATTGGTGCCCCTTGCTGCTAAATCATTAAATAGGCTCAGCATTTTACTCAAATGAGTCTCTCTGGCACCATCTTCCTTTGACAGAAGCTTCAGTGAAAACAGTTCTCTGCTCAATAAAACTTTTGAGCCTCCAGTAGCCTGCTGATACAGCTTTTCAAGCCTTTTCCAACAGTCAGCGGCTGTTTCTTCCAGAAACTGAATATGTGAGGTTCCTATCGTCAACTGACAGGATGATGGTAGCCCTTGCCTTGCCATCTTTCAACCTTTCTGCATCAGAAATAGGTCGATGTGTTAAGCAAGATAACAGCTCCTCCTTTGCCAAAACTGCTCGCACTTTGGTAGCCCATATTAAATAATTTGAGCTGCCTCTGAGTTTTTCTAAATGATGCTGTGCTCCAAATAATGCCATCTTTCTTCACACTACAGATGCTCCTGGCAAAAATTCACTTCAGCTTTTTTTCTCTAACACTGAGGTAAACAGCGACTTCTGCTGCAATTTCTAGTGTTATTCAAAAACCTTTTCTATGAATTATGGGTTATGTAGTATCTCTGTGCCTCTGCAATTCTGGATTCTGTGTTCTGTGTTCTGGGATCTGGGCCCATAACCTCTTCGGTGTCGAGTATTTATGCCACAGCGGAATAGGCAACAGAAATATAGAAGTTTAATTCCCCATCGGCCCAATAAACTCCAGTCTCTGTTCGTGTGAATAATGACACTCTCATTCAATTCACAAGGTAAAAATATAACTTTGTATTGAATTGTATTTAACAATAACAAGCTAAGCATGGAAAAAAAACAGCAATTACAGCTACCTTCCTAAACATCCTTTCCTCACAAATATTTAATCCAACCTGTCCTCTTCAATGGACAATTCCCAACTGTCAGATCCCAACTGTCATTCCTCAAGATTCTATTCATCAGTCTTGAGACAGCGCCATCTGGTGTCAAACATGTCACACTGCAGAAAATACATCTTGTGCTGACTCATGAATTGCCATTAAAAATGCAATAATCTGACATGCAACAGCATGTTTAACAAGTTAGAACAGGAGAAAACATACCATGAGGCTCACAAAATGGATGGCATACAGCAGAAGACTAACAGCAACTCTAAACTCCTCCCTTCTTCATCGCTGTTATTGGAAGAGAGAGTGAGCCAATAGGCAGAGCCTAGCAACATTGATTTATTCCTTCCAACTATATTACTAACTCTACCGCTAGATGGCGCTCATGAGAGAGGAAATCTGCTTACTTCTATCATTCATCTACTCTCATGAGACACAAAACACATTCATTTAGACATATTGAACTACAGCATTTTGCTATTAATTTCAACAGTCTTTGATCCAAAAATGACTGCATAGAGCCCCATTACCTTCCCGCAGAAGTGGTACTGAAGGAGACTCATTGAGTTGCAGAAGAAACGTCAGGAGAAAATGCTACTTAAGCATAAGCAGAGAGAAGAATGCAGGGATTAGCAAGCACAACAGGGCAGCGATTGGCTTAGGGAACATTGGTTGTCCTGAATGCATTACAATTGGCTTAGAAAAACACCATGTGCACTTTGTTTACCAGGCAGAGATTGGTTTAGGAAACATAGCATGTGTTAGCCTGATAAAACACCCATTTGGCAGGACCGGTGGGAAAGCTTATCAGAAAGTAACAATATAGGGACAAGCTACGCACATAGAGATAGCTTTAATAATTGGACAGCAAATAAACTGCGTAGTGTCTTTCAGCCAATGAATCATTAGATTACCTAATGCATTGTTAATTGGTTAGAATTAATGCACATCATATAAGTTAGCCAGTAAAAATGAATGAAGGAGGCATTGCTTAAACTGACTCCATTGCTTGTATAAAAACTGAATGACTGAAAGGAGGGGCGGTTCTGCTCCTAGCATCTTGTTATGCCAAAGGGGGCAGACACCCTACAGCTGTAGTTCTGGAATAAACTGCTTTCCTGAAGTAACCAAGTTGTCATGTCTCCTTGTTCCTGCTTGCCTGCACGAAATGCAGCCTGAGAGGGAAAAGGGTTTTGTTTAAAAGGATTTTTCCCTGCATCTCCATCTGCTACAGTACCTATTGATCTACTCACATTTGCATGTTTTTGAACTGCTGGGTTGGCAGAAGCTGGGGTTAACAATGGGAGCTCTCCCCATCCACAGACTCAAACCATCAACCTTCTGATCAGCACGTTCTGCAGTTTAGCTTTTTAACCCGCTGCACCACCGCAGTCCCTGTAGCAAGTTCAAATTTGTACCGAGTTTATGACTGGGGTACCCTAACTGCCATGTGGAGGATGAGGTAGCAGTGTTGTCAGTTTGCGCACAAACTTGTGCACAAGTCTCACTACTTTCTTGCCTTGCGCCATATAAGAACAGGCCTGTCCTATTCTTCTTACCTGCTTCTTTTATGTGTTTCTTTTATCAAGCATCTGTTCCCCAAGGACACCAACACCATTAAAACACATATTTTAACTGGTGATAAATGATCGCAAGTAATGTCATTTTATATGTATCATCAAGTCATTAAATAGGAGCCGCTTAGCATAGAGCTGACACTTCTGTCAAGACACCTTTGATAGTGACATTTGTCATTGATGACTAATGGCAGTTTGCAACGAAGGAACTGGAGAAACCTCGAAGCCTTGGAGAGATCAACAGTACAGCATAGAGGTAGACAATGCAATGTATGAGGAGATAAACCTAAGGGTTTAAAAAATTGTGTCAGAATCAACTTGAGGAAATGCAAGTCACTTCTGGTATGAGAGAATTGGCTGTCTGCAGGGACGTTGCCCAGGGGATGCCTGGGTATTTTACCATCCTGTGGGAGGCTTCTCTCATGTCCCTGCATGGAAAGCTGGATCTGACAGATGGGAGCTCACCTTGTCTTGCAGATTCAAACTGTCAACCTTCAGGTCAGCAGTTCAGCCGGCACAAGGGGTTAACCCATTGTGCCACAATGGCTCTACCTAACTGAGTTTAGAAGAGCTTCTTCCTAGATAACTAAGTACAAGGATACAGCTTTTTTTACTCTCACTATGCCTCAGCCATTTGGAAATTCTAGGCTCCCCGCAAAGTAATTTTTCCAAACACTGAAAAACTGCTTGAGGATTTCCTTGGCTTGACCCATCTTGCCTTGAGATTCCTCTATGCTTCTATTGTGGGGATATTGCAAGGGCCTAAGTCAGAGTGTGGCTATTTCTTTTATATTATTACTAGCTGTACCCGGCACACGTTGCTGTGCCCTATTTAGGAGATGCGAGAAAGTCTGAGTATGTAAGGGTTGGAAATGATGTTACTTACGGTCTTGGTGGGGTCATGGCTGTGTCGTTGTGGGTTGTTCTGGTGGGTGGGATGTTGAAGTCCTGTGGAGTTGTCGGTGTGTGGTGTTGCTGGCGTTTTGCAGAGCTTGTGGATATACAATGTTTTTTGTCTTTCCGTCTGCCGTGTTGATGTAGAGGTTCTGTGGTTTCCCAACTCTGGAGCACGCTACGTAGAGTTGTCCGTGGGAGAAGCATTCTGTTTCAAGGTCTATGCCACAGATTTGTAGTGGTTGGGGGGATGGGTTGTGATAGGAAGTTGTGTTGTGTTGTGTGGGTAGGAATTGCTGGAGTATTGTCCTTGGGACATGTGTGTATTTGGAGGTGTGTGTGGTGGTGAGTAGTGAGTGGAGTCCTGGGTTTTGTGTTGGGGAAGTTGTCAGGTATTTGTGGGGTGTATTTTGTGTGTGTGTTGGTGACATATGTATGCATCGCGAGTTGTGTGGCTGTCATGTTGTGGGTGTGGTGTTTGTAAAGCACAATCTATCAGAACTGTTGTGGGTGTCTTTTGTCCTGTGAGTGGTATGTATGTGCTCTGTGCACATAGTTGTGTATCTTCTGCATATTGGCGTTGTGTGGTATTTTGTGCCTGTGTGGAAGGAAGGAATGGCATACGAATGGGTTGAGCAGTAGACGCAAGGTTGTGTTATGTGCGTATTGTGTTGTGTGTAGGTATTACCTTTTTGGTGAGTTAGTGGGTGTGTGGTGGCATTGTGCGTGGTAGTATGTTGTGGAATGCTTGTGTGGGTGGGGTGTTTTGGGTGTTTGTGTGTAGAGTATCAGTGCAGTGTTGTGTTGTGGTTGGAGTATAGGTGGAGTTGGTTTTTGTTTGTGGTGGTGGTAGGTGTTGTGTGTGCGGGGTCCCGTAAGGTTGGGGGGATGGGTTGTGATAGGAAGTTGGGTTGTGTTGTGTGGGTAGGAATTGCTGGAGTAATGTGCCTGGGACGTGTGTGTATTTGGAGGTGTGTGTGGTGGTGAGTAGTGAGTGCAGTCCTGGGTTTTGTGTTGGGGAAATTGTCAAGTATTTGTGGGGTGTATTTTGTGTGTGTTGTGGTGACATAGTTGTCTCAGTCTGGCTGTGTGCTGGTTGTGATGTGGAGGGGGTGTTGCTTTCGCCAGTGGTGTTTGTTGTGAATTTTGGTTGGGGTGGGTTTTTGTTTTGCAGGATTGTTTTTTTTGGTGGGGTTTTCAAGTTTGTGTTATTACGGTGGTATGTGTTTGTCAGTGGTGCCTGTGTCCCTGGTGCCCTATTTGTGTTAGTGTTATGTCCTCCTGGTAGTTGTTATGTCCTCTTGTGTTAGTTCATTGTACTGTGTAGGTTTCTGTTTAGCAGTGGTATTGAAGCAGCCAAATTAAGGAGTTATGGAACTCCAAGTACCAAGTTTACTTTACCAAGCCACCTGTTCGTGCGGGCGCAAGGGTGAGGAAGAATACACGGCAACTGTGAAATAGGTGAAAATCAAAAGGATTTATTCTCACCTATTTCACAGTTGCCGTGTATTCTTCCTCACCCTTGCGCCCGCACGAACAGGTGGCTTGGTAAAGTAAACTTGGTACTTGGAGTTCCATAACTCCTTAATTTGGCTGCTTCAGTTGGTGACCCCGACGTGATCTAAAAGGTATTTAGACGGGTCTGTGGTGAGGAAAAACAAACACGGTCCCCGTTGTGGACAGCCCCCGCTCCCAGGCTAAGTAAGGAGAGACGACCCAGGAGGGCTGGAAGGGGCCCCGCCTGTTTTTGACCACTTTTTGCACTGAGCCGGCCGCCTGGCTCGTCCCAAACGAAAAGCCTGTGGACCCGGGAGAGACTGCAACTAAAGTTGAAGGTGAACTCAAAGCCAGAAGGAAGTCCGGGAGGGGCAGCTGGGAAGCAGCCCCTTTGAGTGCCGGCAAGTGTACAAGTCCGGGGACACCCTTAACTAGGTGCCCAGCCGCAGTTGGCTAGCAAACCGGCACAAGCGCGCAGAGAAAGTCGGAGGCGACGTCAGGTCCGTTCGCCAAGAGCCGACGCAAATCGAGTGGTGACGCGGGAGGCGAGACGCGAGTCCCGGGGTCTTCAGGAGCTGGCAAGTATAGTTTATTTCAAGCACTTTAACACTGAGGGAACACACATTGGGGTTGGGGAGAGCACTGAAGTGGGGTTTGATCTTAGGCCAGAGAAATGGGGAGTGCAGGATCAAAGCAGAAGAAAGAGACCCCTCTGCAATGTGTGTTAGATAACTGGGACAGGTTCTGCCTGTTGGCAGTAGAAGGAAACCCCCAAGAGATGAAATCTTTTGAACTTAGTAATCTGTGCACAGAGGTTTGGCCTTCCGTCCGTGGGATCGGATGGCCAAGCACAGGGACTTGGGATTGGGATAAGTGTCAGCAACTTGAGGATTATTGTTTTGCAGTCCATCCAAATGACCAGTGGATTTATTCTGCCACTTGGGAACGCATGGTCGCTCAAGGGGTTTGGTGGGCTGGCCCAAAGATCCGTGAGAGGAAAGGGTGCTTTGTAAACAGAAAGGTAGAAAGAAAGCCACCGGTGCTGCCGGCGGAACAAGAAGACCTTCCCCCCTTAAGGAGAAGACAGAGAGAGAGACACATTGCCCCAACCGGAGCGTGGGGAGCCGCCACTGCGCCCCCGTTCAACGCCAGTTTGAGTGCCCCTGTTCGAGCTCCAGCCATGTCCCCCACCTTTGGGACAGGCTCGGCCGTCCAGATGACGTCAACGGCCGTGACGCATTCTGAGGCGGTCCGGCTGTTCCTACTGCACCAATCCCGTCAGTCCCCGCCTCGCCGCTCCCGGCAAGCTCAGAGTTTCTTCCTGTTCCCATCGCGCCAATTTCAACTCCAGTAAATCTCCCAATGACTTTCCAATTCGAATTAGGGAACCAGGCAAATGCGGGTTCAAGCGGGACGTTTCCGTCTGCCAGAGCAGCATCCCAGCCCGCGCCGGCTCCTCCGTTTCAGACACCAGCAATAGTGACATCCCCTGTTGCCCCTTCAGGAAGGGACCTGTTTCGTGAAGAGCCGCCTGCCTACCAGGCCCCTCTCTCCATGAAGATTAGTTACCCCCTGGAGGAAGCAAGAGAGATAGAGAGGGAAGCGAGATGTCCAACCCCTGGCGCTGGCAGGATGATAGAGCGTCCCCAAAGCGGAGAGGGAGAAGAGGATGAGTGCCCCGAAGTAGCAGGGAGGTTGATTGCGCGACCCCCCACAGTGCAGCGGAGCAGATCTTTTGAATCCATAAGAGCGATAGAGCGCTCACCGGATTTACACAGAAGGCACAGCATAAGACGAGTCGCTTCCCCAATGAGGACCAGAAGTAAAACCAGGGGGCAGGAAGCAAGGGAAGAGGAAGAGGTGGAGAGAGGGGCACTACAGTGTCCTATCCGGCAGGTCCCACTACTGGACGTGCATAACAGGGTCCAACAGGCCTATCAAATAGTTCCGTTTTCTTCTTCGGACATTTTTAATTGGAAACATAACACCCCCCCCATATTCTGAGCAACCTCGTGCTATGGGGGATCTCCTTGAAGGAATTATGGCTACCCATGATCCCACGTGGTCGGATTGCAAACAGCTGTTAAATGCCCTGTTCACTGCGGCAGAGAGAAGGTGCATCATCAACCAGGCCAGATTGATAGCTCAAGAGGGACATGGGCAGATAGAAGCTGTTGCTTTTGGGAGTGCTAGGTTCCCAGTGGAACAAGATCCAGGATGGGATCCAAATCATGTGGATCAGAGAGACAGAATTAAAGACTACCAGCAAATTCTCTTAAAAGCCATCAGACAGGGTCCACCCCGGCCTTCTAGTATCCAGAAGATACAGGGAGTCCAACAGGATAAAGTTGAGACGCCTGCTGCTTTCCTCGAGCGTTTGGAGGAAGCTTACAGAAAATATAGCCCTTACAACCTAGAGCAGAATGATGGGAGGGTTGCTCTCACACAATCCTTCATCTCTCAGTCATCCCCAGACATCAGAAAGAAAATACAGAAACAGCCAGGGTTTTTGGGCAAGAATTTAACTGAATTGCTGGCAATAGCGGATCAAGTGTTTATGGCCAGGGAACAGGTGGAAGAGGAGAAGAAGGATAGAAAGAAGAAAGAGGGATATAGAGTTTTGGTGAGCATGTTTGAAGAAAGGTCAGGAAGAGGAAGAGGAAATGGTCGTGGCAGGGGGTCAGGAAGAGGAAGCAGCGGAGGACAGTTTAAATTGGGCCGAAATCAGTGTGCTCGTTGTAAGAAAGAGGGCCACTGGCAAAGAGAATGTGTGGAGGAAATGTCAGAAGAAAGTGATGCTAGTACCAAAAAGGTCAAAATTCCAGCCAGAGGATCAGGAAAGCCTAGGGGAAGAGGCAGAGGAAGTTATAGGCCTTATCAGAAGGCTGTTGTGGCTGCTGCCATGCAGGAAGAAGAAGAAGAGGAGGAAGCTGAGTGGGAAGATGAATGTTGAAGTGTTGGCAAGGCTTTTCTGTTACTTGACCCAGAGGAGCCGTTAATTGCCGTAGATGTGGAAGGTCAACGTATAAAGTTCCTAGTAGATACCGGCGCGGACAAGTCTGTAGTGAACAAGAAAATAGCCCCCCCTAGTGGTCAGCACATCAAGGTTGTTGGAGTGACAGGAAAGCCACAGAAATGTCCATTGTTACAGCAAAGAAAGTGCAACATTGCTGGAAGAGAGGTGATACATAAGTTACTGTATGTCCCAGATTGTCCCATCCCTCTACTTGGGAGAGACATTTTGGCGAAGATAAGGGCAAGGTTGGAATTTTTGAAAACAGGCCAGTTGGAGCTCACAGTCCCACAGCAAGAAGAATACAGATTGTTTAGATTGCAACAAGTTAGAAAGAAAGATACAGTTTGGTGCTGGGAACAAACTCCCAGGGTCTGGGCGGAAGATAATGAACCAGGAATGGCGATAAATGTTGCCCCTGTGGTGGTAGAGATAAGAACTGGTCAGCTTCCCGTGAGAAAGGCCCAATACCCGATAAGTAGAGATGCTGTGGAAGGAATCCAAGGGGAGTTGCAAAGATTATTACGTCATGGGATTATTGTCCATTGTGAGTCAGCTTGGAATTCAGCCATTCTCCCTGTTCGGAAATCAGATGGAAAGTATCGCATAGTGCAAGACCTTAGAGCTGTCAATCAAGCTACAGTGACATTAACCCCTGTTGTTCAAAATCCATATATAATGATGAGCCTAATACCAAGCACAGCTGCTTGGTTCTCTGTATTAGACCTACGTGTTTAGCTTTGAAATGCGTGTTCTTGTGCCAAGAATCAGACTGGCACTTGCACAATGAGAATAACACTGTGATTGAAGCATTCTAATACACCCTGTGCCATTTTTGAGATAACATAGGCTAGATGGGTGCATACAGTACACATTGTGCTAATGGGAGAGCTTAATGCGAATAAAGAAAGCACTGCGCATGGCAGAGAGTCTGGCCCCCTCCGTTGCTGGCACGGAGCCCAGAAGTAAAAGTTTCAATTTAGAGAACATCAGAGGCTCAAGATTGATAGCTGTACTGTGAGAAAAGACTAACTCATAAATGACTATTGTTCTCCTTCAGAGGTGTGACTTAAGATGTGATGCTAATGAAAATGTACTGTTTATTGGATTAATGAAATGTCATGAAAGCAACAGTAATCACCAGCCAATTATGATTGTTTTTATCCATGAAGAAGGGGTGGGCTTAATTGAAATGACTCCATTGAGGTATAAATGTCTCTGTATGAAAAGTCTTTTGCCCCTATCTGCAGCTGTGTTCTGCTGGCAGAAGCCCACCAGCTGGTGAGAATAAATCCTTTTGATTTTCACCTATTTCACAGTTGCCGTGTATTCTTCCTCACCCTTGCGCCCGCACGAACAGGTGGCTTGGTAAAGTAAACTTGGTACTTGGAGTTCCATAACTCCTTAATTTGGCTGCTTCAGTATGTATGCGTTGTGTGTGTTGTGTGTCTGTTGTTTTGTGGGTCTGTAAAGGTAGGCATCGTGAGTTGTGTGGCTGTCATGTTGTGGGTGTGGTGTTTGTAAATTGGAGGATTGGTGGTGTGTGTTTGGGATAGTGGTTGGAGAAGAGTGTGTGGTGTTGAGTGTGTAGTTTGTTGTTGTGAGTGTACAATGGTAGTGTGGTGTGGATGTACGGTGTGTATGTGGGGTGTGTTAGTTGGTTGTACTGTGCTGGTTTGTGCACATAGTTGTGTATCTTCTACATATTGGCGTTGTGTGGTATTTTGTGCTGGCTTGGTCCTTTTTAAAAAAATGTTGTTGTGATTGTGTGGTTGATCGTAGCGTGGTCAGTGGTTTGTGGTGATTACCAGTGGTCAGTTTTACTGGTTTGGCCAGTGTGGGCGAGGCTGAAGGAGCCTGTCCTTTAGGCAGTTCCAAACTCCAACTGCCACTAAGAACCTGCTCCCTCCTAGAGCTTGGTCTTGACAGTTTAACCCACAAACACCAACTGACTAAATTCAAATCACTCAGCATTCTAACCTAGCCTTGGCTGGCTCCGCCCACCGTTACTATGTGTCACAACGCGGGTCCTGGCCCGACCCCTTAATCACACACACACAGACAATGTCAATTAACTATTTATTAAGCACAAATTATTTACAGGTGAAAAAGGTAAAATGTCCAAAAGTAGATTAGATCAAGAGTCCAAGGTGATTTGCAATTAAGGTCCAAAAGTAATCCAAAAAGCAGGGAATCTCTCAAAAGCAAGGTCCATAAAAACAAAGCGAATCGAAGCAAGGCAACTTAGTCTGTAGGCAAACAAGGCAATCCAATGTACAGGGTATGAACAAGGTCTCAAGCCAGTTCTTGGCAAGGTAAGCCAAACTATAGCTTCCAAGGAGCAGCAGACCAACGATGCGTCCTTCCAGCAACGACGTGGCCGCTCAACTGAGGAACTTTCCCACAGAGTGTATATTTAATTCCCACCTTTGTGAGACCAGTGCCTCTCCAGGCTCCGCTTCCAATCTCTTCGCGTAGCCACAATACTACTCCACCGGTCGAAGCTCCTCGCAGGCCCAGCACCATCTGGCTCGTTATCTCCCTGGGAACATGCCTCCAACTCAGTTTCCATTTCTTCCTCCGCAGCTGGTGGCAACAAACGCTGTTGTGAACCGAAACCTCCTGGTTTCTCATATTCGCAATCTGATCCGTCTGATCCGGAATCTAGCTGGCCTTCATCATCCGAGTAAGCAGAAGGCCAGGTGTCATCCCATTGCAAACTGTCAGTAGGTGATGCATGCCCATCAGCCCCTGCATCCCCTCCATCTTGATCCAAAGCAATTGGGACCCCCGGGGCTGCACCCCCGGCTGGAACGGAGGCTGGGTTGCTACACTATGGGAACTCAACCTCCCGGCATTTTGTGTGGGCCGATGTCGGCCAATGGGATTCGCTGGCAGCCGCAGAGGACGCTGGGAAATGTAGATTTTTTTCTATCGTTGTTTTGGGGGCTTTCTAGGTTTTGGGGGGGAAAGTTTCTTTGCTAAAAACCTTCCTTGCCTGAGGCCTATTTTTGTTGCCAAGTTTGGTGTCTCTGCCTTGGAAGGTTTCTCTGTCTATGGCAGTCGTTCGATGACGGGTCCTCCTTTATATATATAGATTTATTTATTATTTCAAACTTCTATACCGCCACTCCCCGAAGGCTCGGAGCGGTTTACATAGTTTGATGAATAATAAACACAAAAGTACAGAACAGTCTAATACTATAAAAGAGGGAAAGGTGGGAAGGGGGAAAGGTGAGGATATCTACAGTTAGAGACAGAGGGGTGGGGAGCAATGGCTATATCCATTGTGAGTAAGCTATCAGGGAGTCGAGCTAAAGGTGGTCTTAACTCGAGCAACAAAAGGAGAAAGTGACTACTAGCATTCATTGAGACCTGAAAGGCGCTCTCGATATGGTAAATGGAGTCAAGCAGATATCTGAGATGCGTCCGAAAGAAAGAAACCGAACTATTTTAAATACCGGTAATAATATTAAAGTGAATGCACCTCCCTATTAATAACACTACACAACTAGAATTTCATGTGGTTGCTGAACATAAAATAATGTGGTTTCTAAAAACAGGTTTTTCAACCTAATAAAAATACTAATATAGACATAATTGATTGACTAAGGTTGTCATTATCAGACCTTCCAACAAACATTTATGGGAAGAAGTCTAATAAGGCAGAAACAAAAGTGAGCATGCATTATTCTGTGTACATAAATATAGATACATACCCATACAGCATATTATAGAGAAACAATAAGAGAATACATACCCATACAGCATATTATAGAGAAACTTGAAGGCTTTCCTAGTCTTTCAATATCTCATTTTCCGATGCGAGTTTATAGCCACAAATACAAATATAGCATACAAATCGAGATTATAGCCACATACAGCCTTTCAACTCCTGGTTCACTATTTTGGCAATGCATGTCTCCTCCTCCTCCTCCTCCTCCTCCTCTCTCTCTCTCTCTCTCTTTCTCTCTCTCTCTCTCTCTAAGGCCCCTTCCACACCGCTGAATAAAATCTCCCATTTTCCACTTTGAACTGGTAGTGTGGACTCATTTCAAAGCAGATATTGTGGGATTCTCTGCCTTGATATTCTAGGTTATATGGCTGTGTGGAAGACCCCTCAGTCAACTCGGCACCAACTATGTTCATGCTTGCAAACTAAAAAAAAAGTAGAAGACTGGGTTCCATCCTTCAACCATTTCCACTCTTTGACATTGCTTTGGTCCCTAACCTTTTGAATAAATTTAAGAGGCTTGTGCATTAGCACCCTGCCCACTGCCTGTGAAGCTCTTACTGTGGTCCATCTGGGAACAGACTTGATCTTAGTAGTTGTCAGTTAATTCTGCCAGTTTATGTGTCAAACAAAATCAAAAAGGTCATCTTGTGATAGGCCAATTTGCAATGACTGCATTTCCTATCATTGGCTTGTAGGCAAATTATGCCACTGAAGAGAGGGCTCTGTCTGAGATTATGAAAGGACGTTCCTAACACTGTCTGGGGTCAGATGAATCAGTTGGAACAGATCAGTCTGAAGAGGCATGGCTGAGTCCTGGGATCACTCATTGAGACAGAAGCTACCAATGAAAGGAAGACCCTAGAGATGGTTCTCCAGAAAAGCTCTTAGCCAGACTGAGAGCAGGAGTCTGCTGATAGCAGGATGCCTTTTGAGAAGGCAATTGAGTGATGCCTTCTTTGCTGTTAACTGGGGCCCATTCACACTATGGAACTAAAGTGCTACGGTTCCACTTTAAGTGCCATGGGTTCCACCTATGGAATTCTGGGTTTGGGAGGTGAGGGAAGGACCCTTGGATTCCGCAGCCAGAGAACTCCTCTGTTGTCACACCAAACTCCATAGGATGGAATCATGGCAGTGACAACGAAATTATAGAAGTGCAATTACATAATGAATGGACCCCTCATGTCCATGGCCAGAAGGAAGGCTTAGGAGAAACTAGCAAAATCACCTCTGAGTATTCATTACCTAAGAAAACACTAAGAAAATCATGGAGTTGTGATAAATCAACAGGTGAAACAAACACGAACAAATACACAACTCTTTTATTGATGTACTACCTGTACCCGTTACATGTTGCTGTGGCAAACCTTCCCTCCCTCTTTCTCTCTTTTCTTTTTCTCCTTCCTTTCCTCCCTCCCTCTCTCTTTTCGTCCTTCCTTTCTTTTTATCTCTCATCCTCTTCTTCCTCCTCTACCTCTTTCCTTCCTTTCCCCCTTGTTCTTTCCCTTTCTTTCTTTTCTTTTATCCTTCTTTACCTCTTTCTTTCCTTCCTTCCTTCCTTCTTTGCTTCCACCCTTCCTTCTCTCTTTCCTCTCTTCTCTCTTTCCTTCTTTGCTTCTATCCCTCTTTCTCGCTTTCTTTCCTTCTCTCCTTCCTTCCCTCCCTCTTTCCTTCCTTCCTTGGTGGCAGATGAGGCTCCCCTCTCGCCGGACCCACCATTGTGCCGTCCCCTCCTAGCTCCTGCTCTGAATGGAAGAGGGAGGATGGTTGGCAGGGCCTCTTGCGCTTGCTGTGTCCTCACACAGGAGGGGGCAGAGCCATGGAGTTTGCTTGCGTGCATGTGCTGTGTTGTCTCCTACCTTATTTGGATTTTAAAGTTCTTTTCATGGGTTTTTGGTGATTTTTTGAGTGATGGTCACTCCTTGGGTTATTAGGTGTCTTGTGGCCAAATTCAGTGTCATTTCATCCAGTGGTTTTTGAGTTATGTGAGCCCAAAAACGAACAGAACATTTTATACATATAGATTGATGTATTAGCAATATATACCTGGCATTGCCCACGTGTTGTCAGGACCATTGCCCCCTTGCTTCCATCCCATCTTTCTCTTTCCCTTTACTTATACTCTTTCTCCTTTTTTTTCTTTCCTTACTTCTTTTTCCCTTCCCTTTCTCCCTTCTCCAGCTCTGAAAGGACTTAGCTCCCAATTTCTCCATGGCAACATGTCTCTCTTTATGGCTCTTCCCTCCCTACTTCACTTTCCCCACCCTCTCTTTCTCTCATACAGACATCACTTTTCTTTCCCAATGATATCACAGAGGGTCACTTCCCCTAGCAACAGACAATCCTTCACCTTGCAACATCCAATCCAATGACACCACAGAGGGCCACTTCTTCGAGCAACAACCATTGTGGTACATACATACATACTGTGCATACATACATACTTTGACATATATACATACAAACATACACACATACTTTGACACACACACAGCTCCCACAGAGGGCCACTACACACACACACACACACACACACACACACTTGACATAGGTCCCTCAGTTAAAGACCTAATGTCAAGGAACTGGAGTCCACCATGAGATATTACGGAATGGTCGCCCTTATAGCCTTCCAGCAAGTTCGGGGGGGGATCAGATCTACACTTTTGAGTTATTCAGGGCAAGCTAACTGCAGTTGAGGCAAGAAATGGGTATTTGGCAATTGGGTTTTGAATAGGGAAGTGAACTAGAAAATGGAAATCACAGCTTCTATAAAGAAACAATGCTGTTATTGGCAGTTGACAGGTTGCCGGCAGCTTAGCCGCAGACTAGCTATTAACCTCAGTTGGAGGTAACCTTTTCATCTCTGCAGCTAACCTTTATAACAATAGCAATGCTGCATTGCATAAGCCACTTATATGTTTTGCACAACATTTTAAATTACATAACTTTTCATGACGTTAAGAGTTTTTAGAATATCCAGACATATTCTGAATTTGACTGAATTTATTTGCATTGTGACACAAATGAGTTCTATTTTACAAGAGGGAACAAAGACTGCAACAAAAATGACTCACGGAAACATTTCTTCTTCTCTGTTGTTCATACCTGAAGGATCTCAATATGGTAATACCACTGCCCTACACTGCAAGTCGGCTTCTGGTTTTTCCTGCCTATTCCAGGGGAAACCAGCTGATTCCTAATCCATCTAAAACACAGACATGCCCTTTTCATCTTAAGAACAGACAAGCATCTGTTGAATGTTTGCCATATATACATGTTGTGCTCCGCCCTGGGTCCCTTGCAGGGTGAGAAGGGCGGAATATAAATGTTTTAAATAAATAAATAAGCTTGAGCTCTGAGGACTGCCTGGGAAGGAATCCCACTGGAGCATTGCAGCACACCCAAATACCTGGGAGTTACCCTGGGTCATGCTCTGACTTACAAGAAGCATTGCCTGAATATCAAGCAGAAAGTGGGTGCTAGAAATAACATTGTATGAAAGTTGACTGGCACAGCCTGGAGATCACAACCAGACTCATTGAAGGCATCTGCCCTTGAGCTTTGCTACTCTGCTGCTGAGTACGCATGCCCAGTGTGGAATACATCTCACCATGTTTAAACAGTGGACGTGACCCTTAATGAGGCATGCAGCATTATCACAAGATGCCTACACCCTATGCCACTGGAGAAATTATGGTATACTGATTAGCAAGTATTGCACCACCTGATATCTGCAGAAAAATATAACAGAAAAAAATCTACTTGGTGCTATTCCTTAGGATATTTGCCCTTTGTTGTATGGCCTTCAAGCAGTTGGTCAAACAGAAAAGATGACCCTGATCCCATTAAAAAAAAATCCTATGCTTAGCGAAGAACCTTAATTCAGGGAGAAACACATCAAAGGACCTCCTGACAATGCAAGAAATGTGAATGCTTACAATACGACTTTTTCCAAAAGTAAGGTTGCTGTTGTTGTCTATTTTATACCTTGAAATTATTTCTGACTTATGTTGACCCTAAAGCAACCCTATCACAAGGCAATATTGATTCAGAGGAGGTGTGCTGAGGTCGATTTACCCAAGGTCACCCAGTGGATTGCCGTGGCTGAATGAGGATTCAGGCCCCATCAACACAGCTGAATAATCCAGTTTCTGAATCCAGGTTATCTGCTTTGAACTGGATTATATGGCAGTGTAAACCCACTGCAATATAAATCCAGTTTCTGATCATCCTAGTCCAACATTCAAACCATGTGCATGATGGTTCTCTTAGCTTTGATAGGGTCAACAACAAGACTTATGGAGAACAGATATTTCAAGTTGACAATGCACTCATCCAATGATCAAAGTAAGCAAAGAACTGATGATAAGATTCAAAAATAAGAATCTGCTTTTTACATGTGTATTTGCCTACAAAGATACGGCCCAACTCATGTCCGATTGTCACCATTTACTTTCTAGTGAATTAGTTATATAGAGTGGAGAAATTTGTCACAGAGCTTGACAGACATATCTGAGGCTTTATTTGTGTTGTTTCTGCTTTAGATGTCAGTTTCAAAAAAATTGACATTTTCCAAATAATCATAGAATCATAGAGTTGGAAGAGACCTCGTGGGCCATCCAGTCCAGCCCCCTGCCAAGAAACAGGAAAATTGTATTCAAAGCACCCCCGACAGATAGGCCATCCAACCTCTGTTTAATAGCCTCCAAGGAAGAAGCCTCCACCACATCTTGGGCAGAGAGTTCCACTGCTGAACAGCTCTCACAGTGAGAAAGTTCTTCCTAATGTTCAGGTGGAATCGCCTTTCCTGTAGTTTGAAGCCATTGCTCCCCGTCCTAGTCTCCAGGGCAGCAGAAAACAAGCCTTCTCCCTCATCTCTATGACTTCCCCTCCTCTCAGCCTTTTCTTCTGTGGGCTAAACATGCCCAGCTCTTTAAGTCACTCCCCATAGGGCTTGTTCTCCAGATCCTTCATCATTTTAGTCACCCTCCTCTGAACACTTTCCAGCTTGTCAACATCTTGTTTCAATTGTGGTGCCCAGAATTGGACACAGTAGTCCAGGCATGGTCTGACTAAGGCAGAACAGAGGAGTAGCATGATTTCCCTGGATCTAAATACTATACTCCTATTTTGTTGGTCTATAATGCCACATAGGGGACAAGACAGAGTATCCCTTTAATAAATACCAATTGTATGTGTTCATATATTTGCTAATAGCTGTCAACACTGTGGAAGAAATCAACTAGAATGGAGATCATTATTTCTAGATTTTATAATTTTGAAGCTCAGGAAATAGCATTTTTTAGATGCATGACTCATCTTACTTTGTTGAAGAGAACCCCTCAGACACAGATTTTTAGGGATAATCTATGCAGAAAACATATTAAAAGTACAGTCACTGCCAAAAAATGCAACCCATATTTCTAGTTCCACTGTCTACGTAGGAATGTGAAAGCTTGTCAGTCTCATTCTTGTTGCTTTTCTTCCAATCCCACTGGAATTTGTCTTCCATCCCAGTTTTACAGTCTGACACTGTAAAACCTGTTTCCCTATGGAAATTTGTGCATAACTTGTGGATGTATTTTCCAAAACACGCATTATTATTATGCATGCTTCCTTGATCACAGTATGCCAATGTGGATGTTTTGTACTTATGCAGGGTGTTGTGTACATTTTCCCAGCTGAAACACATTGTAGACTTTGTAAATGTATGTGTTTGCAAGACTGCCAGTCTCAAGAAGAGTGAAATGATTAGTTCATGGAGAGATATAAACCCAACACATTTCTTGGACATGGGTGGTTGCCCTAGATATTTCAGACAATAAATCAGTTTGGTCTTGTGTGCCTTCAAGTCATTTCCAAATTATGATGCCCCTAAAATGAACTTATCACAGCAATTTCTGGGACTGGGGGTGTGTGAAATGTGGGTTTTCATGGCCAAATCAATCCTGGTCTCCTGGATTGAACTCTGACGCTCAATCCATCACACCATGCAGTGGTGGCTCATATTTAATGTTTAATGCTAAAGTTTTCCCCTTTAAATTAAATCCAACTATTTTCTATGTCCCATCTAAAGAATGGTATCTTTTGCAGTGGAGTATTCTTTGTGTTAGTTTATATCATTGGTTCCCAAACTTTTTTTGACCAGGGACCACTTTGACCAGGGACTAGTCTCCAACATTAGTACCAAAAGGGTTACGAGTCGGTTATTGGTCAACTTTAGATTTGGTTTAGTTATTTGGGGTGCTGGTTCAGACAATTGCATTAGATAGACCACATCAGCTCTAGTTTGTGACACAGACCATATGGCATCCAGTAGTTGTCATCTGCTCATCAACAGAAAATTGAATTGAAGTGAGAAATTGAATTGAATTGAGAAAACCATATTTAATAAGCCTCGGCACTATAAGTGGGTTTCTTGAGACCAGTCACTTTTGTTGCAATGGTGTAGTAATGGTGAGGCCATGGACTATATTTTCATTCTTATAGACCACAGGTTGGGAATCACTCATCTATATGTTGAATTTACAGTCTGGTTCTAGACATGTCAACTCAGAAGTCAGCCCCAGTATCTTCAATGGCATTTGCTCCTAGTAGCAGAGTATAAGATTTCAAGCCAATGACATAAAGCAATATATATTCTAGCCTGAGCTTCTTTTGAGTTTCTGCTTCTAAATAATAATAATAATAATAATAATAATAATACCTTTATTTTTGTACCCCGCCACCATCTCCCCAAGTGAACTCGGGGCAGCTTACAAAGGGACACGCCCTAATACAGATAAAAGCAAAACATAATAAAATCAATCAAATAAAAACATAACACAGCTACAAATATCATCATAAAACAATCTTATGTCTGAGATAAAGTTGACGCTGGGTTTGGGTACGAGTAAGTGCAAAGCTTCGTAAATGGGGCCAATGGAAAGTGCCTGCACTGGCTGCCAGTCGAGCTCAGAGCCATCCACAAGATCCTGTCGCTTACCTTTAAGGCCCTCCATGGTGCCGGCCCAGCTTATTTAAAAGACCGCTTGTCCGAACCAGCTCATTTAAGGTCGCCGCGCTCAGGAAACAGGGACCTTCTCCGCATCCCAGGTGTGAGTGAGGCTCGCCTCGACACCACGAGACGGAGAGCTTTTTCCATCGCGGCCCCTGTTCTTTGGAACTTGATGCCGGCGGATCAGAGAGCTATCCGGGACATGCCCCAGTTCTTGACCGCACTGAAGACCTGGCTCTTCCGAAAGGCTTATGGCTAAGGACACCTCCCAGACTTAGCCTGAGCTACTGGAACTATTTTAATTAATCTTTTTATTCTTTTAGCTTTTAACTATTGAATTCTTTTATATGTTTTTGTGTGTAAGTCGCCCGGAGCACTGACGTGGAGGGCGACTCATAAATAATAAAATCAATCAAATCAATCAATCAAAATTCAAATAATTAAGGAATAGGAATATCCTTAGAGAAAGTGTCATAGTAAGCCGATAGGAGGGCCACAATAAAGTGCAGGACTTGGAATTAGGATTGAAATAATTCTCCAATGTAAACTGCCTAGTTGAAAGCACAATGCCTCAACAATCAGATGCTGGAATGATTATGATGTCTGGTTTACCACTACCGTTACTAGATTGTCCACTTCCTGAAAGATGCCACATAATTTTTGCAAAATGTGTAGCAGGCTAGAGAGGTAATGGAAATATTTATCTTTAAAAATCACTAACATATTCAGGTGGCTGTGTCCTCAAGGGATCATTTATTTAATGAAGAGAGATAGCCCATCAAAGTACATTAGAATGACTCCAATTGAAATTGCCACCTAACGTAAAAGTTCAGGTTCCATCTGCTGAGACAGCAGTTTGCATTCTTTGAATGTTGGTGAGAAGGAATGTTTTAAAATCACAGAGCAGAGAAAGGATAGAGAAATCGTGGGCATGATTCATTATTTCTTGTATGTAGAGTTCAGAGATGAATCATAGTCCACATTTATTTACTAAGGGAACAACCCCTTGCAATGGTTTTTGTTTCCTCTACGTTTGTTTTTGTTTTTGTCAAAGTGTTAATTATACCTAAAATGTTGGGTAACACAAAAAGGCTGGAATCTGGGAGTTAGAAACACTTGCTTCTGCAGATTTTACTTCTTGATTTACCTGAATCATCACTTGAAGCATTAGCATTCGAAAGAAATCCTAAAGTTTACAGAGAATAGTATTTCAGATGCCTCTGTTGACCCCTAGTGGCGTACTTGTTATTGGCTTTTGCAAAAGTGTTCTTTTGGTCCTTTGAAATGTATAATCTAAAGTAGTGTTCTCAACCTTGGGGTCAGCCCCCCCCCCAGGGGGTGTCAGAGGGGTCACCAAAGACCATCAGAAAATACAGTATTTTATCTTGGTCATGGGGGTTCTGTGTGGGAAGTTTGGCCCAATTCAATAGTTGGTGGGGTTCAGAATGCTCTTTGACTGTAGGTGAACTATAAATCCCAGCAACTACAACTCACAAATGACAAAATCAATCCCCCCAACCCCATCAGTATTAAAATTTGGCTGTATCGAGTATTTGTGCCAAATTTGGTCCAATGAATGAAAATACATTCTACATATCAGATATTTACATTACAATTCATAAGAGTAGCAAAATTACAGCTATGAAGTAGCAACGAAAATAACGTTATGTTTGGAGGTCACCACAAAATGAGGAACTGTATTAAGGGGCCGCAGCATTAGAAAGGTTGAGAACCACTGATCTAAAGGGACTGCAATATGCATAATATGACTATTACCTGGGTATAACGGGGCCAAAACCACTTGAATTGTTGGAGTGAGAAAGGCTATCTTAAAACAAAGCTCTTTGAAACCTATTCGCCATTGCAGCTTCTACAGTTGTTTCTAATTACTTTCCCCTTCTTTCTCTCCACATGTTCACTATTCAGTTCCTCTTGAAATGCCTTATTTGTTAAAGGACAACGACAAATTCTGATCACATTTTTGCTGGAAAATTATACCATCATAACTCTCCTTTATGCCTGCGCTTAATTTGGGCATCCTGGACCCCCTTTTGAAAGCAGTCCATCCATTACTCACAAAGAAGCAGATCAGGTCTGCTCAGAAAGTGCTGGTTCTGCTTTCCCCCTAAACCAGTGGTTCTCAACCTGTGGGTCCCCAGGTGTTTTGGCCTACAACTCCCAGAAATGGGGGACTTCATGTGAGTTAGGTTAGGGAGGCTGCACTGCACGGCCTGGGCTCGTGCGAAGTCCCTCGCCTGGCTTGCACTGCCCGTTGGGCTTGGCAATGGCAAGGGGCTTTGCGCGGGGTCAGGCTGCGCTTTGCAGGCTCCCTCGCCTGACTCGCATGAAGTCCCTCACCTGGCTTGCGCTGCCTTTGGACCTGGCAAGCAGCTAAAGCAGCGAAGGGCATTTCGCAAGGACAGGCCGTATGGTGCAGCCTCCCTTGACAGGCTTGCACCACCCGTTGGAGCCCAAAAGCAGTGCAAGCCAGACGAGGAGGCTGCACTGCGCATCCTCTTCTCGCACGAAGCCCCTCGCCTCTTTAGCTGCTTGCCAGGCCTGAAGGGCAGTGCAAGCCAGGGGAGGGACTTTGCATAAGTCAGGTTGTGCGGTGCAGACTCCCTCACCTGGCTTTCGCTGCTTGCCAGGCAGGGGCGGTCTAAGGTAATTTTAAATGGTAGGCGAACATTATTTTGCCGCCCCCCATGTAAATCAAATGTACAATTATAATATCACAATACCATTAGTAGTATTATATTGTATCAATGTATATACAATATATTATACCATACTCATACTATATTATATCATAATTATATTATACTACATTACAATATAATTATATTATAATATATTGACATTATAATATAATGTAACATTCTATTATATTATTATTATAAAATAATAACATTATTTATTTAAATAAAATTATCCTCTACTAAATATTTTCATGACTCCTATAAAACTCAAATAACCCAAAATAAAGTAAAATAAAATATTATATATTACTATTTTGTACAATATCACTATACTGCAATATTGTTTGTAATATTACATGTAATATAAAATATATCATCATTCTATTGTTATATTGTATTTGTATTATATTGTATGACAATATTAAGCAGAACTGTATAATAATCAACAAGAAATGCAATGTAAATGCATCAAAATCAGAATATATTACCTATCACCCGACTCATAATTCATAGGAGTCTCCCATAAGTCCAAAATTAGGATCCCAATGTAAATGTAAATAGGAAAACAGCCAAAATGTTCAAATGAGGTCGAATACAGGCAGCGCGGCCTGGGCAAACTTGGGCCCTCCTTCCTTCTAAGTGTTTTGGCCTCCAACTCCCACAACTCCTCATAGCCTCAGGCCCCTCAGGTCTGGACAGAAATAGAGCCGAAGAAAGGAAGGAGGGAGAGAAGAGGTCACAGAGGAGGAGGAGGAAAGCCCTTCATTCATTCCTTCACTTACACTTCCTTCACTGATTCTTTTCTCCTTCCCTGCAAATGCGCGCGCGCGGCGGAGACAAAGGGAGAGGGGAAGCACTCCCTGCCTGCCCGATAGGGAGTGCTTTGCTTACAGGCTTCTGCGCAAGGGAGCTACTGGGCATGCACTGAGGTTTTCGTGCATGTGCAGTTGCTCCTGCGCTCAACTTCAGCTCCAGAGCAACTGCGCCTGCGTGAAAACCTCTGCGCATGCCCAGAAGCGGCGTTGGAGCGCACAAGGCCAGGGTCAAAAAGCAGGCAGCTGCGGCACTACCTGAGGAACATCGGCAGGGCCAGGATGGCGCCCCATGCAGCTAGGATGGCGCCCCCTTCCCAGATGGCGCCCTAGGCGGCCGCCTACTTGGCCTATCTTGTAGGACCGCCCCTGTTGCCAGGCCGGACAGGCAGCATGAGTCAGGTGAGGGAGGCTGCATCGCGCTAAGCCCCTTGCCTCTTTCACCGCTTGCCAGGCCCTATGGGTGGTGTGAGCCAGGTAAGGGCCTTCACGCAAGGCCAGGCCACACAGTGCGCTTGCCAGGCCGATTGTGGGCCTTCCTGATCCAGGCCCAGACCTCTCCAGGATGATCTTCAATGGCAGGTAAACTATACATTCCATCAACTCCCAAATGCCAAGGTCTATTTTCCCCAAGCCTTTCCAGTATTTTCTGTTGGTCATGGTAGTTCCATATGCCAAGTTTGGTTCAATTTCATTGTTGGAGTTCAGAAGGCTCTTGGTTGACAGTGGAACTATTCATCCCAGCAACTCCCAAATGCCAAGGTCTATTTTCCCCAAACCTCTCCCATCTGTTGGTGATAGAAGTTCAGCCGATAGGCTGATCAGTAAACATATCCATGGGTTCCCTGCTGTTATATTAAGACTGTTACCCATGCTACGACATGCTTGAAGTCAAAACTTTATTTATTTGTAATTAGAAATAAATATTTCACAATATATAATTAAATATTGTTTTTTATTAATCATTTTGTAACAATGAAAATACATCCTTCATATCAGATATTTATATTACGATTCTTAACGTTACAATGCATAGGAATTTGATCATAGTTTTTTTAAAAAAACAAACAAACCTATAGTCCGGCCCTCCAATGGTCTTAGGGACAGTGAACCTTGTTTAAATAGTTTGACGACCCTGGTCTATATTTTAAATTAGATTTAAGGTTCTAGATTGTTAGTTTAAATTGTAAACGATGCTTTAAATTTTAAAAGAAGCTGCTTACTTCTTTGCAGATTTTCTTGATAGTATAAGACATGCTTAATTTAAGCAGGGAGAGAAAGAAGAAGTTACTATTTTAGGTCCCAGTACTGACATGGTATTTCATCTGCTATATCAACTCATATACAGGTAGCTGCCTTAGCTGCTAACATAGTCATTGCTCCTCTGTCTCTAGAATTGAGATTAATCTGTATGTAAAATCGCCCAAAGAGAGCCATCTAGTGTCTGATATTGGAACATTACGCAGCATCAGAAAATCCAGCTTTGAATTTCTTCTTGGTGTAGAGGGAGAAATCATATTGTACACTTACTCAAAAGTAGTGCAAAGTACAACTCCTGAATCTGTAGATTATATGTTCCCAGACTTTGCATGGACACACACAATTATGGAAAATAATGAAGACTATTGAAAAGAAGAGCTTCTGCCTCAAAAATACCACACCGTTGCACTAGAAGATTTAGGAAATGCCTAGAGAAAACAAATTTTGTCAGGCATGGATGAAAGAGACCATTGATACCAGTTCCATTGAATATGAGCATCATGCTGTATTTATTAAACAAGTCCCCATGCCACAGTGAAGTGACACACACACACACACACACACACACCCTGTAGCAGTGCTATTGTAACTGTACAATGGTCATTGATTCCATCCTCATCAATAGGTAATTGCTCCATATGTTAGGTTACTCTTAAGTGCTGACATTTCATTTGATCAAACTGTCACTATCTTGCAATTTTCAAATCTATTAATCTGCCAATCACTGCCATTTATATTGACCCAAGGAAGATTAATTCATTTGAATGACATAGCTAATTGATGGCAGATTCTAACAATGGCAGATTCCTGGTTGCATACCCTTGCACGTTTATTTCTATGGGGTTGAATCCAAACAGTGCTCATAGCACCTATTAACGATTGGTGGTTTTGGGGGATGGACCTGGGATGATGGGAGTAGTATCCTATATCATTTTGCTTGTTTTCTAATGGACCATTCATAAAATCCAAAAGCAAACAATTACAATACAATTGAAACGTTACAAGACTTACAGTCCCAGACTGTAAGGATCCTTCCACACAGCCCTATATCCCAGAATATCAAGGCATTGCCCACAATGCCCTGCCTCATGCACAGAGGAAGAACTGTTTAAAGCTACAGACAATGCAGGCGCGGTTGCCCTTTTTTGGGTCTAAAACTATTTAGCTGCTTGTGATTCCCTTTTATCAGTTTTAAACTTATTTATTTATGCAATGTTTTTGACACCAAATAAATAAAAAAAATTCCCCTTTCACTTCTAAAAGCCTGCCTGAATAAAAAAGAACTTTTAGTTTCTTGACATTTTTACTTTTGCCAGAAGAGAATGCTTCTGGAACATGGCCATGCAGCCCGGAAAACTCACAGCAACCAATTTTTTAAACTTTTGTTGCAATTTTTAGGTCTGCTATTCAAGAAATAGTCATTTAGTCATGCCGGCCATATGACTTTGGAGGCATCTATGGACAACTCCGGCATTTCAGGTTAGTAATGGAGCTGAGCCCCCCCCGAGTTGGACTCAAATAGACTTAATGTCAAGGGAAATCTTTACCTTTACCTATTCAAAAGATACACTTCACATTATTATTATTTTACATTCACTTGTTAGTATGTGAATTCCTGTGAATTTATGCATTTTGACTCTTTTCTCCCCAGGGTATCCTGCAGCAGTTATTGGTGTTACTGATCATTAATTCTGATGAAGGCCTTTGATTTCTTAGAATTAGATTGGATTTCAGTGAACATTCAAAAGCCAGGAACCCAGGCTAAGGGTGTCTTTGGACACTAGAGGGCAATGTAATCCACATATATTTATTTTATTCATTTATTTACTATATTTTTATACCGCCCCTCTCAGCCCGAAGGCGACTCCAGGTGGTTTACACAGGGCAACAAATGCCACAATATAAAACACATCAAAACAATTAAAACAACAACTATATAAAAGCAATACAATTGGCAGTTAAAATTATAAAATTGTAAAATACAAATCTCAGCATCTTATCAATAGAATCGATTTCTGTTGCATCATCATACTAATTCCATAGGTCTCAGTTAAATAATTATAATTCATCTGCAAATGTCTGCTCGAACAGCCAGGTCTTCACAGGCAGTCCCCGGGTTATGAGCAAAACAGATTCTGTAGGTTTGTTTTCTAAATTGAATTTGTATGTAAGTCGGAGCAAATGCGTTTTTCAGTGTAACTCCAGCCAAAACCATTAAAAAAAAACTTTGGATAGCATAGGAAAGGCTTAACACTCCTGTACCATTTTTTTCCTATCTGTGCCCCTGTTTGGAAGATTTCACTTCACTTTCCATTCCTGTAGCAACTGAATTTTGAAAATTTTGGGTTGTCATAGAAACAAAGATTGATGCTAAAGCTTCAAGAAGACACCCTTTTCCCATGATAACTCTTTCAAGAATGAATTTCCCTTCCTAGATTTCCTCTAATTTCCTGTTGTTTCACCTCATTTTGTAACTAGGAGTCATGTGTAAGTCAGATGTTTGTAACTTGGGGACTGCCTGTACTATACTTCACCAATTCTAATGTGCACTCCACCCCCCCCCCCATTTTAGGGGCTCCAAAACCAGGATCCGCCTTATAATCAATGGCATCTTGAATTCACGGATCTTTGGGGCCCTGAAACAGGGGCCAAGTGTGCACTTACCTCAGAGGAATGAGGAGAAGGAAATTAATACACAGCAAACAAGATAACTCTGCTGACTGTTGTATTGGATCACACATCGGACACTTCCCAAGTGTCTAGGACTGTGTGATGTATCAGTGAATAATGTGGCAGATCTGAATAGGGTGGCTTTTTGCAGCTGACAGATGGTAATTTTGTCAGTGCCAATTGTGTTTAAGTGTAGGCCAAGGTCTTTAGGCAATTATTATTATTATTACTATTTGATTTTCCTCTTAGGATGGGTCTACATTGCCATTTAATCCAGATCTAATAAAATAATCCAGATTATCTGCTTTAAACTGGATTACGTGAGTCTACGCTGCCATATAATCCAGTTCAAAGCAAATATTCTGCACTGTAAATGGCAATATAGATGGGGCCTGAGAGAGGAGGAGTCGGAGTCCTAAAGCTCATAAATGGATTCATTCAGATGAGATGACTTATCTGCTGAAACAAAAATAAGGTATTGGGCATGTAGAGGAAGTTTCCAAAAATATGATAGCAATTCCCCCCTCCCCCACAAATTGAAGCTTTGTAAAATGGAGGTACACTTTGCATCTGATGGCACCTCAGATTCGGTGAATACGGTATGTGAATCTCTCTGCAATGAATGCAACCAGGGCCCCTTCCACACAGCTGAATAACATCCCACATTATCTGCTTTGAACTGGGATATATGGCAGTGTGGACTCAGTTAACCCAGTTCAAAGCAGATATTGTGGGTTATTCTGCCTTGATATTTTTGGTTATATGGTTGTGTGGAAGGGCCCCAGGATCACTAAATTAAGCCTTGTTGGTTGCAGCTATCAAGGTTGGTATAGTAAAACCAAATGGATGTTTGTCAGTCATGTGCAGAAAGCAACAAGGATTAGTTTAACTATTTGCATTTGCTGAAAAGTTTTTTTTTGTTTCCAGACTTGTTAATTATTGAGCAAATCACAATATTTTATTTGAAGCTCTTGAAGCACATCCACAGCAACAGTACAGGGTTTTTTTTAGTTCTAAGCATAGAATAATAGAGTTGGAAGAGACCACTTGGGCCATGCAGGAAAAGCACAATCAAAGCACCCCTGACAGATGGTCATCCAGCCTGTTTAAAAGCTTCCAAGGAAAGAGTTCCACTGCTGAACAGCTCTTACAGTCAGGAAGTACTTCCCAATGTTCAGGTGGAATTTCCTTTCTTGTAATTTGAACCTTTTGCTCCGAGTCCTAATTTCCAGGGCAATAGAAAACAAGCATGCTCCCTCTTCCTTATAGTGTTAATGTTTCCTTATGGCTATCATGTCTCCTCTCAGCTTTCTCTTCTGCAGGCTAAACATACCCAGCTCTCTAAACTGCTCCTCATAGAGATTCATGGTTTCCAGACCCTTGATCATTTTAGTTGCCCTCCCGTGGACACCTTCCAGCTTGTCAATCTCTCTTTTAATCTGTGGTGCCCAACATCGGACACGGTATTTCAGGCGAGGTCTGACCAAAGTAGAATAGAGAGGCACCATGACTGAGATCCATTGGAAGCTCTAACTTGGCATAGCTATCACTCTGATTGGAGGAGCCTGCTTTGTGCAACAGAATATACAGTGCAATGTCTGTGCTACCAGACCTAATTTTGCAATGGTCATGTCCAGGGCCGTAGCCAGGATTTTGTTTCGGGGGGCTGAGACTGGGTGGAAGAGGGTCTACCCTAGCAAACCTTTTGTATTGTTATCCCAATAACCCCATTAATGTGGGATATAATGAGCATGGTGATCAGATCATGATATGAATAAACATAACAGTTTAAATAATGTACCAGTAAGGCCTTTTCGCGGACCACCCTGAGAATTTGGGGGGTGAAGCCCCCTTCGCCCCCCCCCTGGCTACATGCCTGGTCATGTCATAAACGTACATCTTTTTTTCAATTCAATGCAATGTGTTTGTAGGCTGGTATATGATGGCTTAACTTTCCTACAGGATGCCAGCCCTGGGTTTTAACACCCTTTGGGCCTAATATATTTTATCCAATTTGCACATGTGTTATGACAATATTTTAAGTGGTTTGAACTAATCTTAAATTGCCTAGGTTTTTTTAGCTGATAAGTTATTAAATTACTATTATTTATTTATTGTCCTAAATTGATTCTATTGTCTAGAATCCTTGAATATACCATGGGATAAAATATTTCCATAGACAAATAAAGGAGTGCAGTCATAAAACCCTGTACATTTTCTCCCTATAAAAAAAGCTGAGAAGATCACAGACTGGATAGTTGGATTATACTTCCCAGACTCCATGTTACTTGAATGAGTTCAATACAGCCCTATTCTCCATTGCTCATTCCATAGGACTGGAAGCCTCCTTGTCAAAGATCTACTTCACTAGACTGAACGTTGCGGGCGGGAGGCTGAGTCACATCCAAGGAGATGCCATCCATCAGCACCTCACACCTTTCTGTCAGACACAACTGGTTCATGTGCAGGTATGGATCAAAGTGACGATGTTTTGCTGCATCTGCCTCCTTCCAACTTATCTTTCTTCTGTCCTTTGTCCCATTTTCTCATTTTCTGTCTAACTCTGGGCTTTGATCTCACACAGAGCTTTTTAAATAGGATGCTTAGAAGTAAATATAACACCACTGGTGATGGTTGCTAGGATAACAAAAGGAGAGTAGGAGATATACATGAAAATAACCTTTTTTATGTTGTTCATTTGTTCAGTTGCTTCTGACTTTTCGTGACCTCATCGACTAGCCAGTAAAGGTTTTCCCAGTAAAGGTTTTCCCCTGGCATTAAGTCAAGTTGTGTCCGACTCTGGGGAGTGGTGCTCATCTCCATTTCTCAGCCGAAGAGCCTACATTGCCCTTAGACACCTCCAAGGTGATGTGGCCAGCATGACTGCATGGAGCATCGTTACCTTCCCTATTGATCTACTCACATTTGCATGTTTGCGAGCTGCTAGGTTGGCAGAAGCTGGAGCTAACAGCGGGAGCTCACAACGCTCCCCGGATTCAAACCTGCAACCTTTCAGTCAGCAAGTTCAGCAGCTCAGTGGTCTAACCCACTGTGCCACCGAGAGCTCCAACCTTTTGTATAGCATGATGGAAAGATCATATAAATTGAATAATATGCTAGTGTCTTGCTCACTAGAACTCCATTGCACAATGTAAGAAATCACTTTTACTCTTAAGAAAGTGAGGATTCATTGCTATTCCTGATTAAAAATAATGTCCGAAGACTGACATGTCTTCATACAAGTGCTAGTGGCAATATCTGTGAGTAAATATCCCTGGCCCATAGCTATTACACATAAAGAGCTGCCCATAGGCCTATGCCCTTGTGCCTCAACCCCATCCACTGGGTGTTTAGGTGGCTGAAGGGAAACATACTTGCCTGGCTTCTCTGCAGCCTCAGTCCTAAAGATAAGATTGACCCTCAGCGTCATTAGTTCTCTAAGAAGGGTGACCCCATTCCCAAAAAATCCCTGAAGGATCTGGACTCTGTTGTACTTCTCCACCTCTCCAATCCGGCCCAGGAATTGGTATTTGAGGGTTTGAGGGGAGGGGGAAATGGCTACTGTACAAATATAATATTCAATATTTCTGCAATGACCCTCCCTCCCAAGATCCAGCAAATGCTAATAGGGCGCAAGTTCATCTCCCCAGTTCTTCTTCTCACCCACTCCTTTGAGAGGAACTTTAAAGCAGTGTTTCCCAACCAGTGTGCCGTGGCACACTAGTGTGCCGTGAGCGATCATCAGGTGTGCTGTGGGAAATTGGAACCTCCAATACCCTTTCTCCCCCCTCCTGCCAAACACTTTTTCTTCTCCACTTGGGCTCCCTTCTTCCCAGACTCGCTCTGCTTGCTTTGCCTCGTTTTGCTCATGCTGCCGCTTCTGCGGGAGGGGGGAGAAAGACGTGGCCCGTGCGGGCACTACTGTGCAGACTCGCCCCACATCTTCCTCCCTCCCCTCCACAGTGCTCTCTGGATATAGGTGAACTACAACTCCAAAATTCAAGGTCAATACCCACAAACTCTTATAATATTTTCTCTTGGCTATGGTAGTTCTGTGTGGGAAGTTTGATTCCATTCCATCAATGGTGGAGTTCAGAATGCTCTTTGATTGCAGGTAAACGATAACTCCCAGCTGTTGAGCAAGACCTTTGTGTGTGTCTTTCTGCCATTCCTGCCAGGATATCTATGTTGTGTTCATTGAAACAGGCCCAGGTTTCACACTGAGTGTATAAACACATTTTAAAACATATTAACTATATGTATTACTGTGTTAGAGTGTCATTTTGTTTGGTGATGTGCCCCAGAATTTTGTAAATGTAAAAAATGTGCCGTGGCTCAAAAAAGGTTGAAAAACACTGCTCTAAAGGTTCAAGAGGAGCAACCAAGATAGAACATAATAACCTTTACTCAAATACATGGACATTTTCTGCTCTTCTATTCCACTTCAGAATAGCTGATAGAGGCTGGAATAAAATTCAAGAATGATGAATGTTTTCAGAAAAATATCTCCAAAACACCTGCAAACCTAGATCAGAAGCATTTTGATAGGAAGCAGAGAAGAATCACAGAGGACTTGACAAAGACTGTTTTGTTGGAAGAAATTTGTACTACTTACCTATCATTATGTTGTCATTAAATGCCTTCTTTATATGTAACAATGTGTTGATTACTGAAATACAATTGGGTGTCTTTGGTGTTCTCTGCTAAGCATATCCTATTGCAGGTACTAAGGACTCACTGAAATATGAGATGCTGGACAAAGAAGTCTGAGTAGGTTTTTTCTCTCTTCATTGTGTATCCAGTATTACATTTGGATAAGGCCTCTTAGTTCCAGTTTCTTTTAAGAGAGGGTGATGATTAATGGCAGGGGGAAGGAAATGAGTCTGTTCTGACTTTTTGGTCTGGACTTTCAGCTGAACTTAGCTGGGGAGCAGGCCTGATGCCTACAATGCATCCTGTACTGATCATTTGTGACAAAGCTATGTGGGAGGTATATTAATACTTGGGCTGGCATTCTGTTAGTGACATATGCAGGTTGTTCTACCTGTGCTGGGTGACTGAATTACAACAGTGCAATGGGTGTATACTGCTGATGGTGGTGGAAATGCTTGGAAACTGTTTAAAAATACTTTAAAACAAGCCGAACTAAAATGCATTCCTAAAATAAGAAAGAGGCCGGGAAAGTCCAACAGGACATCGGTATGGCTTACAAATGAAATAAAAGATGTGATTGGAAAGAAGAAAAACTCATTTAAGAAATGGAAGGCTCTTCCTACTGAGGAGAACAGAAAGGAACACAAGCTCTGGCAAACTAAATGCAAAGCAACCGTCAGGAAAGCCAAGAGGCACATATAGCTAAAAACATTAAAAAAAATAGCAAAAACTTCTTTAAGTACATCAGAAGCAGAAACCCAACTAGAAAAGCAGTTGGGCCACTTGACGAAAATGGTAAGAAAGGGACAATAAGTGAAGACAAGGAGATTGCTGAGTGGCTAAATGACTTCTTTGCCTCCGTTTTCACACAGGAGGACAGACAACATATGCATGCAGCTGAGTCAGTTTTTTCAGGGAGGGAATTAAATGAATTAAACCAGATAGAGATAAACAAGGAAGATGTTCTCACATGCCTTACTAAACTAAATGTCAACAAATCACCAGGGCCAGATGGCATCCACCCCAGAGTTCTTAAGGAACTCAAGTGTGAAATTGCTGAAATTCTAGCCAAAATATATAACCTTTCTCTAAGATCAGGCACTGTACCCGAGGACTTGAGGAAGGCAAATGTAACTCCGATCTTCAAGAAAGGATCCAGGGGTGATCCAGGAAATTATAGGCCAGTTAGTCTAACCTCAGTTCCAGGCAAAGTGATGGAAACCATTATTAAAGAAAAAATTACTAAGCACATAGAAGAACAGGCATTGCTGAAGGAAAATCAACATGGTTTCTGCAAAGGCAAATCATGTCTTACTAACTTGATAGAATTCTTTGAGGGTGTAAATAAACACATAGATAAAGGGGACCCAGTCGATATTGTTTACCTTGACTTTCAAAAGGCTTTTGACAAAGTCCCTCACCAAAGGCTCCTAAATAAGCTCTTCAGCCATGGAATCAGGGGACAGGTCTTGCCCTGGATTGGAACCTGGCTAAACTGTAGGAAACAAAGGGTGGTAATAAATGGACACTTCTCTGGATGGAAAGAGGTGAGAAGTGGCGTACCCCAAGGTTCAGTTTTAGGACCGTTACTTTTTAATTTATTCATAAATGATCTGGATGTAGAAGTAAATTGTGAGGTAGCAAAGTTTGCAGATGACACTAAACTGTTCAGGGTAGTTAAAAATGAAACTGACTGTAAAGAGCTCCAGAAAGATCTCTCGAATTGAGTGAATGGGCAACAAAGTGGCAAATGCATTTTAACCTAAACAAGTGTAAAGTCATGCACATCGGGGCAAAGAACCCCAAATACACTTATCAACTGATGGGATCAAAGCTTTCTGAGACAAACCAGGAAAGGGATCTTGGGGTTTTGGTGGACAGCTCAATGAAGATGTCAACCCAGTGCGCTGCAGCAGTGAAAAAGCAAATTCTATGCTAGGCATGATCAGGAAGGGAATCGAAAATAGGTCGGCAAATGTTGTATTGCCTCTCTACAAATCTATGGTGAGGCCACATCTGGAGTACTGTGTACAATTCTGGTCACCGCACCTCAAGAAGGATATAACGGAACTGGAAAAGGTACAGAAAAGGGCAACAAAAATGATCCAAGGGATGGAGCAGCTCCCTTATGAAATCAGGTTGCAACGCCTTGGTCTTTTCAGCCTTGAAAGACGGCGTTTAAGAGGTGACTTGATCGAAGTGTATAAAATCATGCATGGGATAGAAAAGGTGAATAAAGAAAAAATATTTTCTCTGTCACACAACACTAGGACTAGGGGGCACTCCCTAAAGCTCCAAGGTAGGAAAGTTAGGACTAATAAAGGGAAATATTTCTTCACCCAGAGGGTCATTGGGGTATGGAATTCACTTCCAGAGGAGGTTGTGACAGCTGTCAGCCTGGACAGCTTCAAGGCAGGATTAGACAGATTCATGGATACCAAAGGAATCAGTAGTTACTGAAATGGACATCCAAGTGCCACCTCTGTGTTTATTTATTTATTTATTTATTTATTTCTTCGATTTTATATTCCGCTCCTCCCTGCAGGCTCGGGGCGGGTGACAATAAAATATACATGGGCGACATGACCTCAGCATGCAGCCCTACAAATGCATAAAAACAAGTTAAAACACAATCCGACGAATTCCAAATACAAGGGGCATACTGGAATTTTACAGTATGCAGTCCATTGAAGCCTAAGGAAATGCTAGTCCAAAGAGGGCGGTCTTACAGGCCCTTCTGAAGGGTACCAGTTCTAGGATGGCCCGGGTACTGTCCGGTAGAGAGTTCCACAGGGCTGGAGCTGCCGCGGAGAAAGCTCTCTGACGAGTCACGGATAGGTGGCAGGAGCGGACTGGTGGTATAGTCAGTAGGTTCTGTTCCTCTGACCGCAGTGATCTCGGGGCAAATACAGGGTAAGGCGGTCCCTCAGGTACGCAGGCCCTAGACCGTGCAAGGCCTTAAAGGTTAGTACCAGCACCTTGAAGACAATTCGGTACTCAATAGGAAGCCAGTGCAGCTGCCGGAGGATGGGCGTAATGTGCTCTCTTACCGACGAGCCCGTCAGCAAGCGAGCAGCGGCATTCTGCACTAGCTTGAGTTTCCGGATTGTCGACAGGGGAAGGCCGACGTAGAGGGCGTTACAGTAGTCTAGTCTCGAGATGACCGTCGCTTGGATCACCGTAGCCAGGTCGTTCCTGGACAGGTAGGGTGCCAGTCGCCTAGCCTGTCGTAGGTGATAGAAGGACCCCCTGCAGACCGCGGCGACCTGAGCCTCCATGGTCAGCAGGGAGTCCAACTGCACCCCCAAGCTCTTAACCAAAGATGACGGGTTAAGTTGCCCGCCATCCAGGGTAGGCAACCGGCACCCACCCAGCCCAGGGCGACCGGGCCATAGGATCTCCGTCTTCGACGGGTTCACCCTCAGCCGGCTGGCGCGCAGCCAACCAGTCACGGCTTCTAGGCATCGATGGAAACAATCGGGTACGGTATCCGGCCTGCCGTCCATTCTCAGCAGGAGCTGGGTGTCATCCGCATACTGATAACACTCCAGACCAAAGTCGCGGGCCAGCTGGGCCAGGGGTCGCATATAAACGTTGAATAATAAGGGGAGAGGATGGCCCTGGGGGACCCCGCAGTTAGCGGGGACCTCCCGGAGACCTCCCCACCCCCCTCCACACGTTGTCCCCGGCCCCGGAGGAAGGAGGCCACCCATTGAAGTGCGGTCCCCCTCACTCCGGCGTCGGCTAAACGGTGGGTCAACAGTGCGTGATCTACCGTATCAAACGCTGCTGTCAGGTCTAACAAGACAAGCAGGGCTGTTGATGGAGGCAGGCAGGATTTCCCCGGGTACTGGTTGTGGGGGGTCGGGAGCAGGTGAGGGTTTTGCCCTCCTTTCTGCTACAGATCCCCGTGTACAACTGGTGGGCCACTGTGTGACACAGAATGCTGGACTAGATGGGCTGAGGCCCGATTCAGCATGGCTCTTCTTATGTTCTTATGTTCTTATTTGGAGTTGTGCACACAACAATGTTGCTGTCCATTGAATATCAGCAACTCTTTCAAGCCTGCTGATACTTGTGTCTTGTACAGACTGTGTGTTTCACAACCTATGGTCTAGTTCTTATAGAATGAGAATGGTATCAATCTGCGTGATGCTGAAGCCCATAGATAACACAATGGGGCCAAACCGAGCTCTTGGGCAACCAGTTGTCTCTATCTGATAAGGTAAAGGTTTCCCCTTGACATTAAGTCTAGTAAAATCCGATTCTGGGGCGTGGTGCTCATCTCCATTTCTAATCTGAAGAGCCGACGTTTTCCATAGATGCCTCTAAGGTCATGTGGCCAGCATGACTGCATGGAGTGCCGTTACCTTATTGATCTACTCACATTTGCATGTTTTTGAACGTTTAGGTTGGCAGAAGCTGGGGCTGTCAGTGGGAACTCACCATGTCCTGCAGATCAAACCATCAAACTTCTGGTCAGCAAGTTCTTCAGTTTAGCAGTTTAATCTGCTGCACCCCCTTGGCCCCCTCTATCTGATACTGTCAAATATATCTATCTGGTACTGTCAAATTGTTCTGATCAAAGTTTGTTTACTGCTGCATTAACCTCTATTTTCTGTGAAGAAAAAAATGGATGTAAGATAATAAAGAACACAGACTCTATTTCTATTGCACATTCAGAAATAGCGTGATATTGCCGAAATAGATTTTTTTATTTGTGAAATGTCTCGGATCAGCAGAATACAAGTTGTAATCAAGTATTAAAATCATATTCCATAGTAAGAAACATTAATTAGTGCAATTACTTTTTTTGTAAAAGATCTATCAAAAAAGTTTTATTTCCATGAAAATGCATGTATTTGCACCATACACAATTGTTAATAAAACACTGTAGTTTTATCCTTTGTAATAAAGAATTAAAACCCGACTGGTTAAGCAATCACTGCATCTTTTAAGTGCAATATAATTTATGCCCTCCTTATAAATACACCACCATGATAATAAATTAACGCTGCAACAAGAGGTTGAGAGAGCAGGCTCATGTTGACCAAAAGGCATGGCAGTTTCAATTCAGTACTTGTTTTGTGTATGCTACAGTAACAGCAATATACAGCAATACAACATCACTGTTGTATTGCCTAACATGGACCCAATCCACTTAGGAGTAGGCTCAGCGCTTGAATGAATCCAGATCTCCGTTCTGGCTTTTCTTCTCCATCCTCCACCCATCCACAGACGCTTGGCAGCATTAGCCTATTCTAACAAGTTGGGATGGGACTTCTTAGCATCAGAAAACAGCCACATTTTCTCATGCATCTAGAAATAATGCATACAGAAGCTATCTGTTTCTGTTTGCAGATAGCTTTCACTTAACAAGGGCAGATATGCTTTGAGATGCATTCTGACTGAATGCCTAAAATAGTACTGTACCATTAAAAGAAAAGAAAAAAAATCTTATGGCACACATATACACACCAAGTACTTTTTAATACTACATGATTCACAAAAATATAAAAATGCATTATGTGCAAAAAGATACCGGCCTCCCCTCCCCAAAGGCTGTTAAACAAAAATTGAAGCAGGTAGTATAGCAATCTATGTTGTAAAAGAGAACCGGTTAAAATAACACAGTTCTATATGAGGGGGAGGGAAGGAGGGAGAGAAGTGTAAAAGGTTTCTGAACATTGCATTTTGAACAAAGCATTCATCAGTCACATTTTGGCTCCCTCGGCTTTAGGTGCCTTGTGCAAGTAATTTTAAAACTCTGAACACAAAAGCTGCAACCTTAATTTGACAACACTGTTGGTTCTCTGCCTTGGACCCCACCTACAGCAAAGAATTAAGTGCAGTATGTTCAGTGACCAATGATAATAACAGAAGAATAAGGAAGCATCTGCCCTTCCAAAGGTAGAGTGACCCAGCCAGCTGGGTTGGAGGCTCTGCATTTTTCCTTGCACATGGCTCTCAGGTCCACCCAATGTCAATAACAGCCATCTCTCCAGTTGCCGTCTCGTAGAGTACTAAGTGAAGAGAGAGGTTTTGGTGGCTGGAGAAAGCTGTTTGAAGAAAAGGAAAGAAAGATGATCTAAGAGAGCGGAATGCCAGCCAAAGATATGTTCCAGCCTGATGTGAAAAACAGCCTCTCCCACTGCATGACTTTATTTTATTTGTTTACAGTATTTATATTCTGACCTTCTTATCCCACAGGGGACTCAGGGCGGATTACAATGCACCTGTACATGACAAACATTTAATGCCATAGACATACCATATATATAGATAGACACAGAGGCAATTCAACATTCCAGCTTTCCGCCTTCATGAGGATATACTCAATTCTGACCACAGGGGGAGCTGTTGCTTCACCGTCCACTTATGACACCAAGTCCTTGATGGAGTACTTCCTCCTTCTTACGCATGCTGCTGGAAGGTTTTATGGTGTCGTAAATTAGTTAAATGCCCCGCATAAAGTGGTACCTAAATTTCCTACTTGACAGATACAACTGTCTTTCGGATTGCATAGGTCAACAGCAAGCTAGACTATTAATGGTCGGGAGCTTATTCTGACCTGGGCCGGCTTCACACTCATGACCTCTCAGTCAGTAATGACTTAATGCAGCTGGCTACTAAACACACCACGTCCCCACGCCGGCACATCCAGTGATGAGAACGACGCGCCCACATCACTACGCATCACGCGCTCTACAGAACCACGCCCCCAGCCAGCTACTCCTCCGTTTGTTTACATTGGTTATACTGAGAAACTGTGAACTGGGCACTATAGCGTGAGTTTAGTTCACTTATTGAATGTATACCATATATCTGTTTATCCATTGGGATGTTATTTTCGTTACTTGCTGATCTTACGACTGATTAGATGATGTGATAGTATGTATGTATACTTATCTACTACAGATTGGTGCTAGATATGATTGATTGACTGTTTATTCATGTCCCATTTGGTTTCCATGAGAGATGAAATGATGTATTCTTATCTGTGACTATTATATACCCATGCATGTTGCAGTGACTATATGTATATTGTATTTGGACCATTTCCAGTGTTGTTATTTATTGTACTGTATTATATATACATATTTTGCTACTGGTGTGTCTATTCATTTAGACTGATCCTGCTTAGTTTTTTCGGGTCTACTAAACTAGCTGTGCCACTGAAGCAGGGACAGCCCTATTTACTCTAATTCCCATTAGTTCCAGCTCAGGGAAACTACTAAAGAAGGACTCAAAGTACGACCCAACAGAAGCAGAACTTGGAATTAATGTGTTACAAAGAATAATGTTACCTGTAGCACATTCCTGGAGGAAGGGGTCAGCAGGGTGGCAACATTATTGATAAACATGGTGACTCAGGGAGTATAAATGGGTAATATTTATTTGTTATTTCCCAAACATTACTTTTAAAAGGTTTTCTGGTTTTGGTTTTCTTGCTATTTTCCTCTATCCAAGCTTTTTTTTTTTTTTAAAAAAAGACAATAGCCACCTGATGGTATTGTAAATTCATATAATCCAGCTTCATGAAGTTAAACTGCATTCCGAAACTTGTATATGGCAATTTAGTCTGGATCAATACTGCCACACAATCCAGTTTCTAAATCCAGATGATCTGCTTTGAACTGGATTATATGAGTCTACACTGCTATATAATCCAATTCAAAGCAGATAATCTGGATTCAGAAACTGGATTATATGGCAGTTTAGATGAGGCCCTAGATAGGGTGCGAAATAAAATAAACAGAACTACAGCTTTAGCCTACAGCAAATTGTTTTTGTCTTGTTTAGCTCTCAGATTAAGGATCTGAGGCATGTATGAAGATAAATCAGTTTTCTCCAAGTATCTGTTGTATCTGAATTATGCAAGGTGGTGGTGGTTGCAAGAATCCTTTGAGCATTTGAAGACTCCTAAGGGAGGAAGCAGCTATGTTGTCTATGGGGCACAGGAAGGGCTTTGATTGGGACTGAGCATTTTGCTGAAAACCAGCTAGGAAGTCACTTAGGGCCCTTCCACACAGACATATACTCTAGAATATCAAGGTCACAATATCTGCTTTGAACTGGGTTATCTGAATCCAATCCAGGGGAAGTGGCCACTTGGCCCCTGCTTAAATGAATGTTTAAGGTCGTCTTTCTTCAATTTTCAAATAGTTTTCCAATGACTCAAATTATATCAGCATCACTCAGCTGAGATACATTAGGCTAATTTGTGGAATAAAATATTGTTACTTCCTGAGATGTTGGTCAGAATCCTGTTGGGGAGTTACAAAGGCATAATCGTGAGGTATACACCAGGCATCTTCGTTTATGTCATCTTTGTAGGCAAGAATAAATGACTCTATTGTCTTTCTCCCTGTTAGATAACATTAGGAGATTCTTACATGTTTTTCAAAGATTTCTATGAAAAATTGGTTTGAACAGCAAAAAATGTGTACAGAACTGTATTTTCAAGGTATTTTTGGTCTTAAAGCTGCTACAAAAATTCCTCAAGTGCAAAAGATTTTGTGGTAGCTGGCCATTTTTCTCAATGAATTGACACAATGTGTTAAGATCCTCTATTTAAGAAAGCTACAAAAAAGTTGTGAAAATCTAAGTATTCTTTTGTGTCCTAATTTAAACTAGTATCTTGTTCCCAGAGTGTCACAGCAAAGACATGGGTGCAAATGTCCTACACTGAATCTAAATCTGAACTGAATGTTCACTTGATTTAGTTCGCACTTTTGTGAGATAAATTTAGCCACCTACCCTTTTATCCTGGTTTTTTTCTGGGTTTTAGTGCATGTGTAGAAGGGCCTTGAAAAGCAGGCAGTCACTCAACCTCCTGATAACGGGAAAGAGCATGACTAGAATAGGAGCAGAACTGCACAACTTGTGGTCCACAAGGTCAGCCCTACCATAAAGCTGGGAGAAGCAATGCCTTCAGGCATCAGATAGTGAGATGTGGTAGCAGCACATCTTTGGCAGCTCTCTAGCCATTCCTCTCTTGGGTTGCAATCTCACAAGTATCTTTGCAGGTCAAAACTTATTCTAAGTAAAATTTACACATGGTTTATTTGTACAGAAAACAGATCTTTCTCCCCACAAGAAATAATATTTTTGCACTTCTCCCTATACAGAAGCACATATGTGAACTTTGTGCTGAATACATTATGAACTGTAGCACTTTCTGTACATGACACAGCATCTTTTGCACATAAAAATAATACTTTTGAACATAAATATTATTTTCTGCACACCAAAAAACTTGCACAGATGTATGCATCGTTAAGCCTTAAGCTTAATGTTTAAAAAACTGCAAAGTTTTTTTAAAAAAATTCTTTATAGTGGAAAGAAAATGGCTAAAATTCCTTTGACAAGGAAATTAGTGAAGAATTCTAGTTCTACCCTGAACCAGACCATGGAATTCTGAGATTTTCTCCATCCTCCTTATTACAACAGAGAAAATTCTGCAGCCTTCAGTAATGTTTACAAAAGGCATTGAAGTATAGCAGACAAGTGGCTCAATTCTGTTGTTTAGGGAAGATCCACCGAATCAATGAGGTTTACCTACATGTTAGACGATATTACATTCACATTATAAAGCAGAGGTACTCATTTCCTATTGTTTGAAGACTCCTACAGAATTCTTGGAAATGTAGTTCAGGGCAGGGCCTTTTGAATTCTCAGCTAGAGATGTCCTCAGCTTCCCTAAACTACATTTCTCAGAATTCTGCAGGAGTTAGCCACACTATTAGGAAACTAGCACCTCCATTTTATAACACAAATATGGTATCATCCGTTAGTTCACTCAGTGGATCCATTCTGCTTAGGACTTAGCAATAGGATCCAGGAAGCAGATACAATACTTTAGAGCTTGGTTCCCCCATGTATTATTGGATAAGCCAAGTCTTACCTTCGAATTGGCTGTGCGATTTTACTCCTGGGGATGCTGCTCCCACCTATAGCCAGGGATGGCCTCGGGAGGCCGCTGCGCGTGACAAGGCCAACATTCGCAGTCTTGTTTGGCATCGGGATGCCTGTGTTAGAGTGCAACTGTAAGGTGCTGCTTGACATTGGGATGCCATTGCTACTGTTGCTGCTGCTGCTGCTATTACTACTGCTGCTGCTGCTGTTGCTATTGCTCCCTTGGACAGTGGGACTCACGTAAGCTGTGGCTTTGAGGGGTTGCCTGACAGATACGGGGAAGTGTCCCACGCTGTGAACGCGATGTTGAAGTTGTCCCGGAGAAGGAACTGGAGGGGAGAAGAAGAATAGGAAATTGAAGAGAATATACACACATCTGGAGAGGCACAAAACCATGTCCTCCTGAAAAAGACTCCATAGATAAACGCATAGCCTGAAAGGGCCAGGACACAATAAAACCATCCTAGAAGATGGCTCGAGCAAACCCTTTGCACTGGAACTAGCTCAGTTTCATTGTTCTTTTGTTTATCAGTTGCACCAACATTTCACCCAGTGAGATCAAAATGGTATACATTGCTTTCCTTTTCTTCCCTTTCTCCTCAGAGATAGATAGAGACACACACACAGAGAGAAGGAGACCAACCCAAAGATATCCAGAAGATTACATGGTTCAATGGTGGCTTAAACCTGAATTTCCCCAAATCCATGGCACCATCTACACAGGGACTATTATCCACTTTGAAGTGGATTAGGACAGTGGCGTCCCAATTACTTTAGTCCTCAACGCGAGCTCCAACTTGCATCCACTCTGAAATTCTATGTTCAAAAGACTCAGCAAATATCTCAATTCCAGCCATTCTGTGTCTGAAACAGGCACAGGAAGGGGTAATTTTGGAAGGTGGAACGAAAGTGTAAATAGAAGTTGGGAAAATGATGCTGTACAGCCAAGATGAAGGAGAAAAGGAAGCTTCCTCCTGTTGGTCCAGCATGGCCAAAGCTCTTGCCTTGCCTTCAGATGTTTTGTTTTTGTGTTTCCTGTATAGATAGTCCACATACATACTGGATCTCTTGAATCCACATTCTGCCCTGGATTAAATGGCTGTGTGGAAACAGCCCCAGTCTAAACAATGTGCCACCTGGTTTTGTTGAAATTCACATATGTTGTTTCACTGTCAGCACTTCTTCCATGGGGTAAAAGTGTAGCATTCCACACCAACATTTCACCCTCCACTGGCCTCGTCAATGTAGGTCATTACCAGGAGATGGGGCAAGGAGACATTTCGCACAAAACAATCCCACTGCTGCATCTTACATAATCCTGAGATTTGTAGTTTAGGGAGAGGCATTTAGAATGCTCAGTCAGGCGGTTCCTCTGGTGTCTCTGACCAAATAACAAACTTCAGGATTGCGCAGGGATTACAGCCCTATGTAGAATCATAGGGCTATAACTGTTGAGTAATTGTCAGTCCTAAGAGAGTGCTTCAGTACTGTTCACTCCAAACTCTTTTATCACTGGACCTCCCCAACTGAATATCATCATAATCCGGCTTCATTATTATGTTGCTTCATGCCAGACCACCATGGTTATTCCAAAGCAATCATGGGAAGGATAGTTTTGTTAGAGTTTTCAACAGTGTCTGCTTCCTTCAAAGGATTTTATCTTCATGAGAGCTTATTATGTATTTAAACATCTCCCAATTCTGTTCAGCTAAAATGACTTCCAAGGAAGCCTACATAAAATCAATAGAAACTTGATTTTGGGACTGTGGTCTTCCAGAAACCATTGGTTTTTTGCCACGATTTCTAGGGTTCCTTTGGATGATGGGGTTGTTCTTAAATCACTGTATATCTCTAATGTACATCTCTCCTAGTTTTAAAGTCTCAAAGAACTCTGGGTTTCGTTTAGCTCCAGGAAGTGAAATGTATATTAAACTTAGCTGGCATTATATATTTGCACCGATGTAGATTTTTTATATCCTTCAAAGAGACAGCAGAACTACATTATGGCAGCTCATGAAATGCAAATTATTTCAGAAATCACATATCTGAATTTATACTTCACTGCTAAAACAATGAAAGTACAGCTTTAGTAGCAGATGCTTAACATGGCACTGAACAAATTATCACTATGAATTGCTGTTCAAGCACCCAAGATATATGCCATCATGTGCTTTGGTAGCATCAAGCAGCTGTTTTGTTCCACAAACCTGATGGGAAAACATAAGACCTCAACCATTTGAACAAATTGATCTCTCTTCAAAGTGCAAGAGCAACACAAAACCCCATAAAACCTCCAAGGTATTATATTCAGCCAAACTTTTCTGCCCCAAAATAAATACTAAAAATACGTTTTCACACTTACTACAAGATTGTATTCTTGACATCCCATTACCAGCTCCATGCAAATTGGAATCAAAGCTGAGACTGTTCCGTACAGTGATGGTGGAGCTGATGTTGGTACTGAGGGTGGGGGTGCTTGGCATTCGCGCTAAGTTAGGCATGCTCCTCCGGAGTTTGTCTGCATGGAAAACAAGAAGTTTTCAGTGTTAGGAAATGCAGGCAAGCAGCCCCTCATTAGAATTATCATCATCACAGAATCATAAACTAGTTCTATCTTAAATACAATCTTCTTCCAAATATTTAAACATGCCACCTCTTAATTTTCTTTTCTCCAGGCTAAACATACTGAGCTCCCCTAGCAGCTCCTCACAGGGCACAGTTTCCAGATCCTTGATTATTTTGTTCTACTCTAGACATGCTCCAGATTGTCAATAGCCATATTGAATTGTGCCAGAACATACAGGTAAGGTCTGACCAAACCCTAATAGGGTGGTACTATTACTTCCCTGGATCTAGACATTATACACCAGGGGTCCCCAAACTAAAGCTTGGGGATCAGATGAAGCCCTCCAAAGTCATTTACCCAGCCTCTGCCCTAAGCCTTAAGACTTAAGGTTACACAACCATACAACAATCCTAATTAATTTGACTATCTCATCAACTAAAACCAGGCCCACACTTCCCAATTAAATAATGGTAAGTTTATGTTGGTTTACATGGTTCTTCGTTTTAAATATTGTATTGTTCTTTCATGGGGTTTTTTTTTGCACTACAAATAAGATACTTTTTTTCAAACATGAACGGATTCATGCTCATGTTTCAAACATGAAAGAAAACTAGGACATGGAACAATGGCTTCAAACTACAGGAAAGGAGATTCCACCTGAACATTAGGAAGAAGTTCCTAACAGTGAGAGCTGTTCAGCAGTAGATCTCTCTGCCCTGGAGTGTGGTGGAGGCTCCTTCTTTGGAGGCTTTTAAACAGAGGCTGGATGGCCATCTGCTTCTTGGCAGGGGGTTGGACTGCATGGCTCACGAGGTCTCTTCCAACTCTATGATTCTAAACTGTAGTCAGCCCCCACAACAGTCTGAGGGATTGTGAACTGGCCCTCTGCTTAAAAGGTTTGAGGACCCCTGCTATATCCCATAGGTGCAGCCTAGAATTGCACTAATGTATAGAAGGATACATAAGTATCTCCCAGTGGCACAGTGGGTTAAACTGCTGAGCTGCTGAACTTCCTGACCAAAAGGTCAGTGGTTGAATCCAGGGAGCGGGGATGAGCCCCAGCTTCTGCCAACCTAGCAGTTCAAAAACGTGCAAATATGAGATCAATGTGTACCACTTTGGCAGGAAGGTAACAGCGCTCCATGCAGTCATACTGGCCACATGACCTTGGAGGTGCGTATGGACAATGCCAGCTCTTTAGCTTAGAAATGGAAGTGAGCACCACCCCCCAGAGTCAGACTCAACCAGACTTAATGTCAAGCAAAACCTTTACATTTACCTTTCATAGAAGGATAAGAAAGACCTTCAAGATTAGGAAAAAAGAGATAATTGAATGTACTATTCTGTTTTCAACAGTGGGAACTTCTCAGAAGAATCTATTTGATCAAGGAGTAGAATAAAGATGACAGTCTTTCCTAGTCTATCCCTAGTATATGACATTCAAAGGATTCACTGTCTGAACTACAATCTACAAGAAGTAGACAATTAGAGGGGAGTGGAATCCGATGCCTCCTGTACAGAAGCTGTGTGCTATAGATTGCTGTAAGTTTAGCTCAACTAAGTGTTAGGGCGGCTCGTTGCAACAGCTGTCAGTCTTCCTTGCTTCTGGCTTACCTCCTCTTCTGCAAATTCAGTGTTTGAACAGTAAGTGCTCAAGACGAACATATCGCAAAGAGTCAATCCATTATAGGTAATCCACACAGAGTCATCTTTGGCTCAAAAGGCAAACACAATAAAGAGGCAACATACGAACAGATCTTCCATATCTGGACGCCCGCTATCGTGCGTGCTAATTGTGCTCCGAGGAAGCCTCCACGGAGGCGAAACGGACAGGCCCGAACATTGCCGTCAGCCTGTAGCCATCCCTCAGCGTCCGTTTGTATTTTCCCATTGGGGACTTGAATGTTGCCTCTTTATTGTGTGAGTGTTAGGGGCCAAATAATGCGATCCATTTGCAGATAATGGATAGACTCTTTGCGATATGATCGTCTTGATCCAGATTGTCTGCGACGGATTATACTGTCACACTTTAAATAGGAATATTACTTCCACATTTGCAATTATGTTTGGAGCTGATTTACACCTGTTGCTTTGTATTATCCAACTTGGATTTACCGCATTGAATAGGATTGCTCCTATCAGCTCCTCTCTGTGTTGACTGATCCGACGTTGATTTTTACGGTCCACACAAAAGGCACAATAAGACTTTGATTCTCATCGATACTACCACGATATTACTGTAAGGTACCATACTTGCACCCAAAGGACTTTGAACCATTTGTATTGTTTGTCTGAATATCTTTGAATATATGCATAGATTGAGAAGAGCAGCCAGCCATACCTCCATTTATCCTGTTTGGTTGCGACTCAAGCGGGCTTTGGGCCTGAGGGGAATAACACTGTGGTTGTGGATAATTATTTGAGGGAAAATAGGGGGACGTTGGGCTCCGTCTGCAGTCCCGTATACTGGAGAAAGTCTGTGAATGAGGGATTCCTCTTTGGAATGGGGAGCAGCGGGTGAGCCGTGGCTGTGGAGGAGGCAGGTGGTCAAATTCCTCTTCCTCGTCCTCCAGGCTATAGCGGTCAAACTCCAGGTCACTGCTTGCCCCTTTCCGGCTCGAATGAAGAGACACGCTGGAGCTGTTTCTTGAGACAGATGTTGAAGTAGAAGCATAATCTTGCCTCAGACCTGTAAAGGGACAAGAAAGGGTTCAGTGTACCAAATGGACGGGCACTTCATGATTTCATATCACACCTTCAACTCTTGGTGTGCAGTCCCATTTCGCAGTGCATTAGGAAGACACATGAGGTTTTTTGTGTGGGTTTCTTTGACATTTGGAAAACATATGGAAGCATAACATAGCCATCCCTGACCATAACCCAATCCTTCAGACTACAATTCCTATCATGCCCACCCAACAAAGTTTATAGTGTGCTGGCTGAGCACAATAATAATGGTAGTGTGATGCATCCAAAAACTACCACATTGAGGAATGGTGCCCTAAGACAGACAGCTAATAGATGCAACTCAGTGGGAAGGAAATCCATAAGACTACAATTGCATCCAGAGTCGTTTTCATATGATGTGTGTTCTTATTTTCAGAACATGCCTCAGTGTTATTTGCTCCCAGTATGAAGAGGCTTCAATCTGAGAGAGGCCTTCTCTATTGTGACACCCATGCTATGGAGTCCCCTAACCCATAAGAAGTAACTAGGAGCCCTTCCAGGCAGGCCCAAAAATGCCTCAGGTAAAATCGAATGAATTCGGTAAAATCAAATTAGATACTCCATTAGATCCAGGCCTACCTCAAAGGCCCAGGTCTAATGGGGTATTGGGCCTTTGGGGACTGATCCCTGGGCAGTCCTAGGACTACCCGGGGTGAGTCTCCATTGTCACTGTGAAACTTTTGGGACTCCTGGGGCTGGTACACTTTTAAAAGTTTTTAGGGCTTTTGAGTGTGTTTTGGGGTGGCTGGGTTCTATCCCAGTAGCCTGGCTTTTTTTTTGCAGGGGGTGGGGTGTTAAACTGGGTTTTCTAAACATGTTCCGAAGCAAGTTTTTGGAACATGCATTGAAGCAGGTTTTTAAAACCTGCTTTGGCACGTGTTTAACTGCAGTGTGGAAGTGCCTTAGACCACGCCCTGCTCTTTTGCATAAGACTGGAGGCTCCCAGGCCACTCTTTGTAAGTGCCATCCTCTTGCTTGCAATTAGATCATGGGTAACTGTGTCCAAAATATCTCATAATGATAAAATTATATGTCAGAAATATTAAAAATGAATTAGATATTTTATTACGAAAATGTGAGTCAAGCACTGAAAGGGTTAAATGGATGCAATGACTCAGCAAAACCTTCAGTTCAATATAAGTATGTGTGCCTGTAGCTTATTCAGTGTTAGTTGCCTTCAGTATGAAGAGGCTTCAGTCTGAGAGAGGCCTTAGTGTGAGGTAAACCACAGTGTTAGTAGACCTCAGTGTGAGGTAGACCTCAGAGTTAGTAGACCTCAGTGTGTGATAGGCCTGGTGTGAGAAGGCTTTGGTGAGAGAAGCCCCAAGTTGAAGACGTCATGTGTGAAGCTCCAGTGTGAAGGCTGCTGTGTATAAAAAGCTACTGTGTGAAGTTCCTGCTTAAGTTCGGTGTGAGAGGAAGCTCAGGGAGAGCAAAGCTGTTTATCTGCATGAGAAAGAAGCTCAGCGTGGAAGCAAAGAAGGAAGTACAAAGAACTTTGCTTGTGTTATGGAAACCTTGTTCTTGTAAATAGTGCAACCATATTATTTTGCTGCTGCTAAGAAGTTATTCAGCTATATGTTTATGAGGAGGGTCTTTTGTTAATAAGCCCACTTGCCCAATAGTGTAGAAAGTACATGTTTTACTTTTTAGGCTTTTCTCCAGTGATCTAGTATTTCCTTTTCGCTTCATTTCTCGATCTCTCCTTTTTAGCTTCTTTCTGCTCTATCAGCATCCTCCTTAATGCTATTTGTCAGGATGCTGTGGTGTCACAGTAAGCTTTCAAGACCAATTTAGATTAGTGGGTCTGATGATAAAGAAAACCCAGGTAGCCTTAGGTCCACTTGCTGAATGCTTAGGGCGAAACTGCAAGGCTATGAAATTTGAAATCAAAGACATTTGAACAGCTTTTGTTAAGTTAACCTCCTTCACCTGCCTCCATATCACATGTCCTACTTGATGTACATCACTTTCAATCTGCCAGTGAAAACAGACAGTGTTTTTCTATTTAGGTTACATCTCTGCCTCCATATACTTCTTTTAACAGTAATAAACATGGTCCTGCTTCTCAACTACTCTTCTCCAATTTAAGATAATTAAAACACATTGTTAGTGCCAAGTGATTTTCTTGATGTGAAAATAGACTGAAAACAATTAAAGGTGTTAAAGGGGGAATGAATGAAAGGAATATCCTACTCTCTTCTTGGAGACGAGCCATGATCTGAACATCAGTGAGGTCTTGGAGTTTATATCCCATAGAGATAGAATCATCTTCCAGTTCGGAGGTGCTCAGCTCACTGTCTATGGAGGACTGGGGGCTGAGAGGGGAGCTCCGAGAAAGGCAGCCTGTAGAACAGCAACACAGAGACCTTAGGCATTAAACAACATTCCAGGTATAAATAGGTTGAAAGATATATTGTTGAAGGCTTTCATGGCTGGAATCACTGGGCTGTTGTAGGTTCTTCTGGCTGTATGACCATGTTCTCTCCTAACGTTTCACCTGCATCTATGGCAGGCAGCCTCAGAAATTGCTTGTGGGTTTCAATGGCTTCTCTGTGTAGCCTGACATGGTAGTTGTTAGTCCAGCATTTCTGTGTTCTCAAATAATATGCTATATCCAGGTTGGTTCATCAGGTGCTCTGCTATGGCTGACTTATCTGGCTGAAGTAGTCTGCAGTGCCATTGAAATCCACAAGCATGTGGACAATTTGAACAGAAAGGAAGAAACCATAAAAATGAACAAAATCTGGCTACCAGTATTTTTAAAAACCCTCTAAAATTATAACTGTAACTAAAGAACAACACTCAAACACAGGGGAACTCCAGACAAGAAACAATCAGGAACAACTAATCACCTCTCAACAGAGGATTTCCCCAGGCAGAAACAAGCCACACCTAAAAACTGTCAGACCATCAAGTGCTAATCAAGGTGGCCAATTGAAACAGTCACACCTAGCTCCAGCAGTCCCACCCTGGACTTTCCACAGATATATAAACCTAGCTTTCGTTATTTGAAACAGACCTCACAATCTCTGAGGATGTCTGCTATAGTTCAGATGAAACGTCAGGAGAGAATGCTTCTGGAGCATGGCCATACAGCCTGAAAATCCTACAACAGCCCAGGTTGAAAGATGTATCAAATCAGATCTATTCAGAGCTGCATTAGAATACCAACATGTGGCTGTTGTCTCTTTTTATACCACAGTGTCACTACGAAGAGCAGTGTCTACTTAAAATAAATCTCAAGCACTGGTGAATATTGCCAGGATGCCCTGGATGGGTTTTCCTGGCTGTACCATTGGGGGCCAGCATATACCCAGTTCAAGCAACAGTGCCTAGAAATGAGGACATTGTCTCTCTCTGTGTGTTAGCTCCCATTACCCATATGCTCATTTTCACATAAATGTATATACTGTAAAAAAAAAACATACTTTCTAGGGGAAAGTATTCCTTTTCCCACTTTATACAAGAAGAGGTCACATATTCTCCTTCAAAAATGCAAAATAGCTCAGCACCTGTCTGAATTCTAGAGGAACTGTCTTTAGGCCTTATATTACGGTGCTATGTTAGTAAGAAAGCAAGCATTACCTGTTCTTTCAGGTGTTAATATTGCTTTACTGAAGGTTTTAGAGAAGGCAGGAGTGTTAAAGCCATTGCTATATGGAGTGAGCCTTGCGACAGGGCTATAGGGGAAAGCCAAGGAGACAGATGAAGAGAAGAGACTCCGCCACCGACTTGCTGTTAATGGACACAGAAAAAGAAAGATTTGAAATTACATTTAGCAACAGAGTCCTTGCTTAATAGGAAGATGTTCTAGGGTTGTGGTGGCAGGATATCCCCATGTTAGTGGAACATTAAATCCATCCTGAGTTTTAGTCTGAACTTCAAAGAAGCTGTGATGCAGAATCTCATGCCCCCAATGCTTTAAACTAAAGTTTAAAGTTCTGACTAAAACTCAGAGAAGAGTCACTGACATGGGATCCTCCAGCAGCTACTGGTGAAGGCAAAGGCATTATAACCAACAGTGCAACCCAACAAATGACACTGGACACATTCAGAATAATGCAGTATTAGTCCATTGTAGTTACTGAGGCAACGTTCTATGGCAGGGCTGTCCAACTGGCGGCCCGGGGGCCGTATAAGGCCCCCCAGCCCCTTCCCTGCGGCCCCCTAAGCTTTTTAATAAAAAATTAAAATTAAAATTAAATAAAATAATAATATTTAAAAAAATTACCCACTTCCGGGTTCCGGAGCATGTATCGCGAGAATACGGAAGCCACACGGGATTTCGCTCTCAACGCGAGATCACGCCTGCGTTGAGAGCGAAATCCCGTATGGCTTCCATAGTCTCGCGATACTCCTGTTGCCGAAATCTTGGCTACTTAATCCCTGCGGCCCACGTAGACGCGATTTGGACCTTCTCGGCTGCTGCCTTGGTCGGTCGTCGCCTCTGCTTGTGGTCCGGCTACTCCTGGATCCTGCGCGTTTGGGAAGGTAGGCTAACCTTTATGTTATTATTATGTAATTGTGTATGGATGCCCCTTATGTATTCCCTCCCTGCATTTCCCCTTAGTAAAAGATTATATTTGATTGTATGGATGCCTCTTATGAATTCCCACCCTGCATTCCCCTTAGTAAAAGATTATATTTGATTGTATGGATGCCTCTTATGAATTCCCACCCTGCATTTCCCCTTAGTAAAAGATTATATTTGATTGTATGGATGCCTCTTATGAATTGTAAGTAAATTGGAGCCGGAGGAGGGGTGGGGGCGGAGCCGGGGGCAGACCCTTCGGCCCCCCAGGTCATCAGTGACTGGAATTCAGGCCCCTGGGCTGGTAGAAGTTGGACAGCCCTGTTCTATGGCATCCTGGGCTTTGTAGTTCTCTCATTGAGAATTCCAAGCACCCCTTCAAGGACTGTATCTTTGCATTTCAAAAATGAAATGAAAAAATACAGATTGGAGGACGCCTGGCTCGACAGCAGTATGTGTGAAAAAGATATTGGAGTTCTCGTGGACAACAAGTTAAATATGAGCCAACAATGTCATGTGGCAGATAAAAATGTCAAAGGGATTTTGGCCTACATAAATTGGAGTATAGTGTCTAGATCCAAGAAAGTCATGCTATCCCTCTATTCTGCCTTGATCAGACCACACCTGGAATCACACTGTGTCCAATTCTGGGCACCACAATTGAAGGGAGATGTTGACAAGCTGGAAGGTGTCCAGAGGATGGCAACTAAAATTATAAAGGGTCTGAAGTACAAGCCCTATGAGGTGTGACTTAAAGAGCTGGACAAGAGAAGGCTAAGAGGAGACATGATGGCCATGTATAAATATGTGAGGGGAAGTCATAGGAAGGAGGGAGCAGGCTTGTTTTCTGCTGCCCTGGAGACTAGGACACAGAACAATAGCTTCAACCTACAGGAAATGAGATTCCAACTGAACATTAGGAATAACTTTCTAACTGTGAGAGCTGTTCAGCAGTGGAACTCTCTGCTCCGGACTGTGTTGGAGGCTCCTTCTTTGGAGGTTTTTAAACAGAGGCTGGATGGCCATCTGTCAGATGCTTTTAATGTGATTTTTCGGTTTCTTGCCAGGGGTTTGGACTGGATGGTCCATGAGGTCTCTTCCAACTCTGTGATGGTATGACTGCAGTTCTTATGATTTCATAAGACAGAACCACAGCAGCGAAAAGAGGAATAATATTGTTATAACTGTGTGGTATAAAGGGGCCCATTGTTTGCTCAGACGCAAGCACCAATGGATATGGGATCGCAGAATACACTTCCCTGGGAATACATTCTACTAAATTCCATGGAGCTGACCTCTAAATAAACAAGGACAGGAATGTGCTGTCAGTTGCTGAAAATGCAAGAGACAATAACAACCAGGGCCGGGAAACAAAAATAAAGCAAGAGCAATGACATAATGTAAACCTTCAGAAGTGGGACAGTTCCAGAATTCAGCATTTTAACATTTTCATCTTTCATACATCCTAATACTGATGGTGTTAGTTGCATTAAGGATCCTTTAAATGAATAAATCTAATGAAAAATAAAGTTTTGAAATATTTGCTGTGGAAAAATGATGGTGCACAGGAAAAGCAAGAAATTTAGAAGCAATTAATCTACATGTTACAGAATGGCTGAACTGTAAACATTTACATTTGTTTATAGAGCACAATTACTATGCTTATTATTATATTTCTATATTGGTAAGAGAAATTTGATATTGGTTTTTTCTCCGACTGTTAATCTTTTTCCTTGTAACATGTCAATTCTTTTTAAATAAGTCAGTTTAAGATGCAACATGAAGGAAGTGCAAATGAAGCAGCCATCTTTAGACTCAATACTAGATTTATTTAAAAAATAAATAAAAACATAATATTAGGCGAGTTGGTTAATTAGGACATAACTGAGATGAGAGTTAAGCTACAGGATAGTAAAGTACAGACGTATTCATCAAGTGCTAAAAACAAACTTAATCCCCTCCATAAGCTTTTAAGCCACCAGACATAAATATTTCTTCCTTTTACCAACATGAAATTCCAGGTTACATAAGCATGAATATTTGAAAGGCATATTTGCTCTCTTAGGAACAGGCATGTGACACCCACAATACAGTCACATCTATAAAATCACAGGACAAGGCTTTTGGGGCATCTAAAGACATTTTTCAGAACTCGTGCCTTAGGGGAAAGACAAACTTTTCCTTTGCATCAAAAGAAAGGGCCATGTATAGTTCAGAAAGTGTACAGTTTAGAAAGTGATAAAAATCAATATAAGAAATAGTACATTCAGTCTTTAATTTAAAGAGGGGAAATCTAATTTTAACTTTTTCAAAAATATAGTTTTAGGCATGTGGCTCACAAAACAGCAAAGAATGAAGACCACAAAGTTCAAGTCCTGATATTTGTCTTGTACACCATTGTAGCCTCTTCCATTCTGCCCTTATATCCCAAAATCCGATCCCAGATTATCTTCTTATCCCAAATCATCTGATAGTGGAGACTCATATAATCCAGTTTAAAGCAGATAATCTGGGATCGGATCCTGGGATATAGGCAGTGTAGAAGGGGTCTGAGAAGCAGTGGGTGTTTTAATACTACAAGTTAATAACTTGTAGTATTATTATATAGCTTTTAAAATTTAACTTATGTAACTGTCTGATCCTTTTTAGAAGGAGACAACAGTTACTTTAAAACTGCAACTGTCAATGTAGCAAACTAATTTGGGCTCCTTGGAAACAAGATGGCAATGAAATGCTTTTGTATAATAACTACAAGAGTGTTTGAGTCAGTGGGTTCAAATCCTCATTCAGTCATGAAGCTTGTTGCTCTCAAGTGACTCAAAATAAAACAAGTAAATAAATAACGCAGGCATGAGCAGCCTCTGTGTTTACAGGGCCCAAACTATTTTCCAGAGAGTTTCCAAAAGCTGAATGCAGAGATCAAAACTTCTAACATATCATGTTATATAACATATCCAGAATCTGAATCCCAAAAAAGAGATATGACATTCCAAATGTGACATTTACAAATTAAAAACTAAACCCCTTACCTACCCACCTAGAGGTACTGAACCTATCAGCAAACCTTTTGGCTATGGTCCCAGCTACACTGCCATAAAAAATCCAGATTATCTGCTTTGAGGGCCCACCCAGAAAGGCCCAAAACAAGGACTCCAGAGAATTAATATAGAATAAACCAAGTTTCCCCTGATACAGAATAAATCAAGGTTTCCCTTCCTGAAAGGCCCAGGTCTAACAAGGTATTGGGGACTGACCTCCAGGGTCATGTTCCACTCAAAGGTGCAAGAGGATGGCCACCCCCCACCCAGCCCCAAATTTACCCCCTAAAACTTACTTTAAAAAGGTTCCTGGCAGCCATGAAGCCTTTCCGTGCATCCTCCTGGCGTGAGAAAATGACACTTGAGGAGAAAGGGGGGGGGGGGGATTTTCTTTCTCATCCCTCTCATCTCCTCAGGCATCATTTTCTCGTGCCAGGAGGACACGAGGAAAGGCTTCATGGCTGCCAGAGATCCTTTAAACTAAGTAAGTTTTAGGGGGTAAATTGGGAGCTTCGGTGTGGGTTCAGGATTGTGGGAGGTGGTGGTGACTAGAATCCATGCTGAAGCAGGTCACTTTAACTTCTTTCAGCACAATTTTTAGTGATTGTAGAAGGGCCCTGAATTATATAAATCTACACTGCTATATAATCCAGTTCAAAGTAGATAATCTGAATGTTATATGGCAGTGTGGATGGGGTCTGTATCTCCACTAAAATTCAGGTGGGTTGTAAGGACCCCAAAATGATACTACAACGATCAGTACCAGTTATCCCTAACAACAACAAATCAAATCTTAGGGGGAAAAACTTTTTAGCTTTAGTACCTATGATTTCACCTCCCCACATCTGATAAAGTATTTATTTATTATTTCATGCATTTTTACCCCACCCTTCTCCCCCCGAAGGGGGACTCATATGTTACCTTTAGAAAATATGTAGATCCTTCAGCATGATCACATGGTAACTTCTGGTGGAAGTTACTGGTACTCATCTCAATAGGATTCACTATTATTCAGTCTCCTGTTTCCACAGTAAGTTCAAAAACATATCCCCTGTCATGCTGTATAGATTTTTGTGTGTTTGTGATGGTGGAGTAGGATTTTTGCTTCAGGGACCAACATACCACTGTCTGTCCCTACATATATGGTAGCCTATAAAGTTTTCACACCTTGGTCACAAGTTGTATAGGTCTGCTGATCTACTAAGCTCAAACTGGGTTTTATCATGATAACTTAATAAATTATTCAAGCACATCAACAGAAAATATGTTTTAAGAGCAGCAAGCAGCTCTCATTTGAGAAGAAAACTCAAGAAAAGCCAAAGCACTAACCCTGCAATTTAAAAGCCCATTGCTAACATTTTGTACTTCCCATTGTAATTCATCAGTGAATAGAAAAAGAAAAAAAACACGACCTTAAAGGAGCCTTTGTGATTCTCCTTTGACACAAGAGGCAGTTTTGTAACAGTCTGATCCTTTGCCAAGGCCAATTAATGGCCTGCATAATGTCACCCACAGATGCGCTGAACCACACATGTATGAGCCACATTCACTGGCTTGCCACAATAACTACAATGACAAGAACACACATCCTAAACAAAGCATCTTTTTATTGCAGCTGGGATGGTTAGAACCAAGAGTAAGAAATCTGAATTTCTGGCAAAGGAAAAGAAAGATGTGAATATATCCTGAAGCCATCAGCTACTCTTGAGAGAGGTGTGAAACTTCTCCCAAGTGGTTGTCTTGAATATTCTGAATAGGAGAAAGGGTCATTGTCCACACTCCTCTCCTTATAAATGCAACGTGGACAATGTGAGGAATTGTCTCTCAGTTCAAGAGCATCTCTCTCTTTCTGGCCAATTCCCCAGTTTATGTAACAACAACAACAATATTGTCACAAACAATTTAGTAGGGCCATGTGATAGATATTCATGCCATAGGGACACATCCCTCTGCTTTGATCATTTGTGTGGGTGTGTTGGTAATTTTGCTCCTGACCTTCCCTGTGAATTGTGATGAGGCACAGTGAAATGCCTTCTTCTCATTTTTTAAGAAAGCAATTGAAGACCACTTTGGTCCTGTACTGTATGTGGCTTTTAGTCCCTGTGAAGCATATTCATTGAGACATAAGCCCAAGGAAGGCATCTATTTCAGAGATCATCCAGAAAGTGGTCCTTATTTTCTGAGGCAACTAAGGTCCCTTCTACACAGCGGAATAAAATCCCATATTTTCTGCTTTGAACTGGAAAATATGACAGTGTGTACTGTGGAAAGGGGGAGTTCCCAACATTTGCCCAGGCCACAAAATAAGTAGCAGGTATGGATCTATCCCAAATCCACTAGATTACGAGGACATTGAGGACACACTCTATGCTCACTCTGTGACCAAGGGCTCTTCCACACAGCCAAATAACCCAGAATATCAAGGCAGAAAATCCACAATCCACAATTTGAACTGAGTTATCTGAGTCCACACTGCCATATATTTCAGTTCAAAGCAGATAATGTGGGATTTTATTCAGCTATGTGGAAGGGGCCCAAGTATTGGGATGAAGATTGATTGTACAGGCACATGTTACACACATCTTACACATGTTTTCTTTGTAGGTTTAATCTATGTTGGATATGGATATCTTAGGCCCCTTATACACAGTTCTTATATTCCAGGATCTGATTCCAGATTATCCTCTTACCCCAGATTATATGGCAATGGAGACTCATTTAATCCAGTTCAAAGCAGATAACCTAAGATCAGATCCTGGGATATAAGGACAATGTAGAAGGGGTTTACAGAAGGTTGTGTGTGGGACAGTGTGCATTCATGCGTGCCTTTCCTCCATGGTAGAGTGATATACTCTCAGCTTCAGAGGAAGGTAAAGGCAATCCCCCCAAACAAATCTTTTCACCATAAATCAGACATACAACAATAAAGAGAGAAGAATATTCAAAATAACTGTATATATTGAGATGATAAATGTAGGAAGTGGTTTGATCTATGCTGATCCATACTATGCAAACGTATTAGAGGGTTCCAGGAGTTCTAAATCTAAAAAGTTGCTTTTCTAAGATTTGATCAACTGTGTTCTGACTAAAAGTGATGAAAATTCCTTTAGTTCAGAGGTTAGAAAAGTGTGTCTTTGGGTGATGTTGGGACTGCAGATGCAATCAGCATTTGCCATAATTGCCAGTGATACTGAATACTGCAGTATCACTGGCAATTATACTGGATACTGCAGTTCCACACTTTATGCCTCACTTCATCCATTCATTAGTTTCTTAATGTTTCTCTCCTTACTGTTGGCAGCAGCTTAGAAATAAAGGTGGCCGGTATAGATTCTACACCTTCAATGTAGCGGGGAAATTGAGGAACTTTTCAAACAAGCAAGAATGGACTTAGAAGGCACCAGTAAGATATCCAGAGGTGATTGAGGTTGCACTTTAGAGTTTATATTTACAGAAAAATCGTAATTACTAAGTTTATGTGCAACAGGAAACTTGTGTCCTTGGAAAGGTTATTTTTTGGACTACAGTCCCTGGGTTCTCCAGCCTAGATAGGAAAATCTAAGAGCGGTAATGCAAAACAGTAACATTCCCAAGCTCTGCAAGAAACTACAGAAAATGTAAATAGTGTTTAAAATTTCACCCCATGGTTACAGATCCTGTTGTGCTGGTGCCAAACCATAGGTAGAAAGCAGTCTTAATTTACAAAAACCATGAGTTTGGAAATACAGTATGTGACCTCATTATCCCTAGGTAGTCCAGCAAAAGTAAGAAGATTAGAGCTTCAGTTCAACTACATCTAGAGCTCAGAAAGTGAATTGTGAGGTGGGGAACAATCCAACCCAGCTCTCAAATGAGCCTCTGTGTCCAACCAAAATACAGCCAGATCCACCCACAGCTTAGTACCTGTTGCAATTACTGTATGCCAAAATATTATGTCAAAATAAATCTATGTCCACAATATATGGGCCCCTTGGTGGTGCAGTGGGTTAAACTGCTGAGCTGCTGAACTTGCTGACCGAATCTGGGGAGCAGGGTGAGCTCCCATTATTAGTCCCAGCTTCTGCCAACCTAGCAGTTTGAAAACATGCAAATGTGAGTAGGTCAATTGGTACCGCCTTGGTGGGAAGGTAATGGCACTTCATGCAATCATGCTGGCCATATGACCTAGGAGGTGTCTACGGACAACACCAGCTCTTTGGCTTATAAATGGAGATAAGCACTTTCTCCTTGAGTCGGACACGGCTACACTTAATGTCAGGGGAAACTTTTACCTTATGTCCAGAATAAAAATGAATATTCTTTAAGCCCTAGGACATTGCAACTCAACCACTCACTGCAATTCCGCATTATACTTCTGATTCTTTTTCACACAGACAAAGAAGCAAATGTATACACAGTCATTCCTTCTAAGCAAAGCAGTTCAGAACACAAAAAAGCCTTGCTGTGCCAATTTCTGCTAAATCAACATCTGATGTGAACGGATGGGACAGTTCAAGCATGGAAGCTTAAAAGCAGAAAGAGGACGTACAGAGATGCTTGGCTGAGACAGAAACAAGATGGGAAAAGTCAAGAATCTGCACTACAATGTCCTATATGATGTAGCTCTTACAAAAAGTAATTTCTAAAAGGGAACTCTAATCACACTACAGCAATTGTATAGGCTTAAGTAGTTTTTTTTTTTACAATTTACACCTTAGTTTCATGCACCTTTCCCCCCATTACTGGCCAGAAATGAAACCAGAAGTGATAATGGCATTCATCCAATTGCACAGGAAGTGCCGCTGTGGATGTAGCTGGATTGTGCAGGAAAAATGACTTGCCAGTTTTTCACATCTGCCCATCTGGGTTGTTTGCAATAAACACACAAACACCCCAGGAGATAAATGAAGAGTCTTCATGTTCTGAATAGAATCCACATTGTGTAACGCAAGTTAAAAAAATTGAACCTATGTATGAAATTTCATACATGCAACAAAACTGGAAAACTGGGGAGCATTTGCTCATATTACATATGGGGAACACTGAGAGGTATATTTTCCAAAGGACAACTATATAAGTATGTGGCAGCGAATAGGGGATGAGGAAATGAGAACGGCAATTAAATAGCTCAAGGGATGTCATCATGGATGTCTGACGCACTTGGCCTCTATACTGATTTGGTAATAAACTTACAAAGTAGTTGTTTCAATTCGGATTCTTTTGTTTGTATCTATGTTCAACAGTTGATCCAGTCCTCACTATGTTTATTGTCTCTGTTTTGACGTGCCAGGAGTTTCATAACCATGGCGATGGATTCATCAGCCAGCTTCCTAGCAATGGGACAAATTCGCCATCAGCACAAATCCACAGTTCTACCGCTTCACTCACATTTACAGTCACTTCAAATATGTCACTATCTCTAATTGCTCTTGGGCCCGTCTGTCTGGGACTGTCTCTTTCTTCCCCAACTTTCACAGCCTAAAAAAGGCATCCAAGGAAATGTCAATACGAAACACGGAACCCATTCCTCACTAAGATGCCCAAAGCCTGGAACAATACTTTTAAACAGCAATTTTGTGTTTATTCACCTTCAAGTCTCCTTTTAACTCATGATCACCACCTAATACTTTCACAGGGATTTTAGGCTTCCAAGATCAGGTGGGATCTGGTGCCTTTAGGGTGTTTAGGCCAAAACACAATTCATTACAGTTATAACTCCAAATCCCTTCATACACACCTATCCCAGGTATGAGTAAAATATGTCAAAAAAGTTTGTCGTTTTTCCTTTTTCTGTAATGTGAATATGTAATGCCATGCTTTACTTATATAATCTAATAAAATATAAAAAAACCATACTCCCCATATTGTCAGTGATCACTACAATTATATTAAAACATTCACTAATTTCTCCAAAATTAACTAAATGAGTTGCTTGATAACAAAGTCTGAAAGCTACAATAAAACAAAGCAGCAGCACAAGGTATAACATATTATATCACTTGAACCATGCCTCACACCAATACTTAGTGAGGAATTGTTGTTGTTGTTGTGTATTCAAGTCATTTCTGACTTCTGGTACAGCTAAAGTGAACACATCATACTTTTCTGCAGCTAAGAGTGGATAGGATTCACACCCTATTCTCCAGAGTTGTAGTCCAATGTTCAAACCACACCATCACACTAGTTTCTCTAAGTGAGGTAACAACCCCACAAATACAGAAACAACTTTACATTACTTTAACTAGTCTTAAAGGTGCTATAAGATTCCTCTTTCCCTTACATTTCCTGTTTTATGCTTTAATCATTACACTCACATTACAAAAGTATTCAAATTATCCTTCCTTATATTATAATAATATGATGTATTTACTCTATGTATTGGGAAAAGAAATGAATTCCCAACTATTTGTAATTAAGATATTACAGATTACTGGTTATCTGATACTACTTCTTTCTGAACTTTGGAAATGTCTCTTCTTATTTTATCTCAACAGCATGAAAAGGAAATAGGATTGTTTATTACCTCTGTATTACTTCTGTATTGTGTCTTTGTTGCCTCTGAATACAATGTTAGGAAATCAATAAAAGTATCTTATATTAATCTGTTTATGCTACTGACCAGGAATAATAGATAACTTTGGTGAATTTAAGGGAACAATTTTACCCACAATTTTACCCAAATTCAACTTAAAGTGAACACTTTGCTTGCTTTAAGTGAGTTTTTCTCAGCTTGTCTTTTTTCTACCAAATTTAGATGATACACTTCTGTTAGCTATTGAAACAAACTAGAATATTTCTACAAGCTATTTCAAGCAAACATTTGCATTAGGGGTTTTTAGTGGGGTGCCACCCAAATTTCAGCTCAAACTTTGCCACCAAATTGCTTTTGAGGCGGCCTCCAAAATGGTCTTTGAGGATCTCATGGGACCTTAAGTAGCCTCATCTGCCCCTGATCTAGACTAGTACAATTGACAAGGAGCATTTTCTCAGGGAAAGTGCATTTCTTGCCACTGGCAGAGCCCTCCTTCATGAAGACAGGCTTTATGCCAAGTACAGGACCAACCTATAAGAACAATTTCATAGATATGATCTCCATATGTCATCCCGGAGAACATCTTTAAAATTCAGGCTAAAAACCAGGGTAGATTAGCTATCCCACATACATGAAAATCACCAGATGCCACCTCTGTCTCAAGGCCTTGGCTTTTAAGCATCTCAGGCAAAAGTCCTTTGTATAATTTGCTATATGCTCTTTTTATCAGGACTATACACCCACTACAGGAATATACAATGCACGACTTTGTGCTTTTGAGCGTTCCTCGTTAAGAATAAACAGAGAAAGACAAGTCAAGATAACTACTGATAATTAGTAATTCTGGCAAAATTAGCACCAACTTTTTAGTTGTGGCTAACAGGGGTCACAAGCAGATATCCAGATGTGCCAGGAATATTATTTTTGCCAACACTTCCCCACCCCTTCACTGACATTTTCAATTTCAGTTTCAAGCTGTTTGTCGGGTCTGACTGAAAATACCCTGTTACATAACCCTGTACTTGATTTCCCACAAAACAACATGACATAGGAACTATATACAACACAGACCTGCAGCCAAATGTCTTGGCAATTATTTCAAATCAATATGTGAAGTTCTGTTTCCCTGACCTCCAAAGCTTCTTTGCCATTTCATCCTTTTCCCACAAATAGCACACACTGTGGTTCTTCCTCTCCCTAGACCTTATGTAACAGAGCTTGCTTTGCATGCCATTCTCCTTGAGATGCCTTTCCCAGCTTTGACCAATCTATCTTTCCTCACCAAAGTTTCCAAAACCAGCTTTCCAACTGAGTAGAGTCAGGCTTCCACCTTAGGCAGTCAAGTGCCAGAATTGATGAATTGTGAAGAGTGTCTACCTCTCCTCTTCTGGAAAGGTTTGCATGCCAGCGTTACTTACGCCTGACTCTAGGTTCAGACCCAGGGCATCCCATCCCCGATACCTAACTCTGAGGAGGGAACTATTAAAAGCAAACACTGGGCCTTGCAGTTCAGTGGAGTGGGGTTGGCTGTTTTGTGTGATTGGCACTGGCCTATGTAGTCTGCCGATCCTTTGTCTTGCTTTCGGAATTAGATAATATATGGCCATAATGCTAGGAGGACTAAGATGGGTTGACACTTCTCAACCCACAGCAGGCTGGAATAAAAGAGCCATCCAATCCAACCTCCTGCCACACAGAAGTACACAAACAAAGCACTCCCAACAGATAGCCATCTAACCTTTATTACAAACCTCTAAAGAAGAAGACTCCACCACATTCCAAGGCAACCTATTCCACTGTTGAACAGCATTTGCCATTCTTCTGAATGTTTATGTGGAATATCTTTTCCTGTAATTTGAATCCATTGCTCCATTTCTAGTTTCTAGAGCAGCAGAAAACAAGTTTGCCCCCTCCTCAGTATGACACCCTTCCAAATATTTAAACATGGCTGGCTATCATGTTCCCTCTTTCTCCTCTCCAGTCTAAACATACCAGCTATCTAAGCTGCACCGTACAGGGCTTCACCTCTAGACCTTTGACCATTTTGGTTATCTTTATCTGAACACATTCCCGCTTGCCAATGTCCTTCTTGAATTCTCTAAAAGACCTTGGGTCACCACTATTTAACTGTCAATACATTGCCTACAATATTCATCTTTTCAATGATCTTCTGTTTCTGCCTTGTTTCTTAGCTCCCTTTTATTTCCAAAGGTTCTGACTATTGGACCTTCTTATCACTCCGGATACATACACATGATTTCCCTTCCCCACATGCAGCATTCAGTCCTTCCTGGTTCAAGACCCCATCCAAATTCACCCCTTATAACATTTTGAACATTACTTGTTGAAGTCGAATAGAAATGTTACCGATTTGATGAGGGTCAAAGGAAGAAAGACTGGATGCCCAATAACAAGACAAGCTTACGTGTACCTACTGACCGATGCACAAAAGTCTCGGCACACATTCAAGCATATGTTGCCACATGAGGCTTTTCCAAGACACATATGGGGCTGAGGGCTCACAGGTCATGAAGTGCAGAAATGCTTTGATTCATGGTCCTGATTGCCATTCCTATTAGACATCCCTGTCCACCATGAGCTCTTCACAGTAACTGAGAAAAATGGATTCTCCCAGCAACATTATTTGGAAGTGGTGTGGGTCCCAATGATGAATTCATTTCCTTTGCCAAAGACATGCTCTTCATGGAGATGGTCTGGACGGTTGACTTTGAGACAGTATGTCCTTGGTGCTGACAAAATAAACTGTTGGAAAGTCTTCAACCAATAGTCTTAGGATGCTCAGGGACATGTTGTCTATCTTTCCCTTTTGTAATAGTGTGTAATACTTCTCATTTTTATTAACTACAGTCCTTCCACGGGAGCCCCCAGTGGCACAGTGGGTTAAACCACTGAGCAGCTGAACTTACTGACTGAAAGGCTGCAGATTCGAATCCAGAGAGCGGGGTGAGCTCCCACTGTTAGCCCCAACTTCTGCCAACCTAGCAGTTCAAAAACATGCAAATGTGAGTAGATCAATAGGTACTGCTCTGGCGGGAAGGTAACGGTACTCCATGCAGTCATGCTGGCCACATGACCTTGGAGGTGTCTACAGACAACACCAACTCTTTGGCTTAGAAATTGAGATGAGCACCAACCCCCAGAATCAGACATGACTGGACTTAATGTCAGGGGAAAACCTTTACCTTTACATTACCCTCAACATTTGCAGTTTTTGCAAATGTGGATTTGATTATGCATTGATTTGAGTCAAAATATTCTCTCTTTGAATTTCTAGATCCTTAAACATGACTCTATAGTCCACTTCCTTCCGTCATGCTGGAAGACCTAGATACTTTTAGAGAAAATAGGAATATCTATGTCCTCCAATCTGATTTTATGTTAAACCATCACAGGAAAATGACCATCAAATCATTCTGAAAGACTGAGAAATGCCTAGGGAGGTGTTCTCTCAGGTAAAAAAAAACTCCAGCAATTTCTTTATTTCTGGTTGTTCATTTTCATGGAGACCATATGCCTCTAACCATGGAGACTACGGAGGGCTGACTGCAATTATACTGTATATAAATGTATTTAACAGTTTTTATCTAGTTTTAAGTAACTGTTGTCATATGCCTTTTAGTTGCTTCTGAATTACTGTGACCCTAAAGAAACCATAGAGAGCAAGGATTCCCCGAAATACAAGGCTGGAAAGTCACTATACACCAAAAAGTAATACAGTTATATAATAACAATAATGTATATCATATCTATGCTTATAATACTATAACATTCAATCTACTGGCATCTAGTACAAAGTATACTTCATGCAATTCTCTAAATCAAAAGATTTCCTTATGTGGGATAAACAACTAATTCTTACAGCAAAATGCACAAGTTAGTAGGTTCTTTTTGAAAACCAAAAGTTTATCAATAACAAATCAAAGTTTGTAAGTTTCTTAATCCAGAACTTCTTAATGGGGTACACAATATTTTCTTGGTAAAATGTGTTCAGATTGGGGTTGCCTTTACCTTCCCTGAGGCTGAGAGAGTGTGACTTCCCCAAGGTCATCCAATGGGTTTCCCTGAGAAAATGGAAACTCGAATTATGGTCTTCACAGTCATTCAGATTTTAATGGGCAGTGCAATTCTAACGAAAAACAGGCAAGGTGGAGTGGGTTCAATTTGTTATGTTACTGTAACCTGCCTTGAATTCCATCTCAGAAGAATGGCAGGGTATACATTCAATAAATAAATAAAAATTGCAGAACATCTCAGGTTTCTCCTGCCAAAGTCCAACATGCTCAGCATTACAGTGTCTTTTGCCTACCCACTTTCCTATTATATCCAGTTGATCTAAATATATTGGGTATTATGGTATGTATTGCCACTCAGTGAGGGTGGTGGTGTTTCGTGTAGCACCCATGGGTTCGTTCGTGCCACTGGGAGGGGGTGAGGCGCCGGGGGTCCCGATGCCATTGGGACCCGCACAGGCTGAAGGGGACTCGGAGGACGAGTTGGAAGGCCCAGAGCAAGATTGGTCAGCAGTGCCTTTGCCCAGTTCACCTGTAGAGAGTTTAGCATGGGATCTCGAGTGGGAGCATTCTCCCGGGACGGTGCGGACCAGGTGGAGATGGGAGGCAGCGAAGCAGATAGCGGAGATAGTTATGAATTCCCAAACGGCCGAGGTTCCCAGGACCTGGCCGAGCAGCAGATGGAGGCCAGCGGCTGGGAAAGTTCGGGGGAGGCTGCTTCTCAAGGAGATAGCGATACTGAACTGGAAGAGCGGGGCCGTTCCCATAACAGACGCAGGGACATAGAGCAGGGCAGGAGGAGCTGGCATCTGTCCCTAGACCGTCACCGTTCGGAAAGTAGAGACTGGAGACGCCGGGCCCTAGATCGTCGAGGGGCCCGGCCGAAGGATTAAGAACGGCCCCGTGGGAACTGATCCTCAGTTCTCCGGCCACGTCTGATCTGAAGGGCGTGAAAGCGGAGTGAATCACGGAGCCTAGTCTGGCTCGTCTTGGACCAAGACCTTGCCTTGTTATTGATTCGCATTGCTGCGGACACCCTGCTTTGTTCCGGAGGCAATCCGGGAACTTGCCAAGTTTTTGCCACGTTTGCTTTTGGACTTATCTATTGGAACTTTGCTTTCGTAATTGGACTACAGCTTTGCTGTTTGCGTTATTCTTTGATCTCTTTAAGAGAATTGCCTTTTGGACTTTTTATATTCAATAAAATTAGTTAGCCTTTGCTACGTCTCCGTGTGTGTGTTAAAGGGGCAGTCCTAAGTCGGTGTTCGTGACAGTTGGCCGGAGAACTCCTCGAACCCCTTTTTTGCACCACGGGACGTACCCGAAACCGCCGGCTGCGCACCAAGGCCCCCATTGTCTCTACGGCCGCCATGGCGAACTTGACGGGTCCGCAAGTGGCGGCGTTGCAACAGGAGGTGGCGGAGCTGCGAACCCGAGCGGGCGGCACCCGTCGGTGAATGCCCCGGTTCGTTTCAATGGAAATCCGGCGATGGTGGAAGTTTTCATTGCCCAGGTTCGGATGTACCTGGAGTTGCGGCCCAATGAATTTGCCACCCCCCGAGCCCAGGTGGGGTTCGTGTTCAACTGTATGGAAGGGATGGCAGCGACGTGGGCAACTCCCCTCATCAATGGCGCGTCCCGCATGCGGCGACTTTGAACGCTTTCTAGATGCGATCCGGGCGACCTGGGGACCCCCGTCAATGAGGACCTGGCGGAACGGGATTTAGCACGGCTGACCATGAAGGACATGACTTTGTCTCAGTATATTTCCCGTTTCAGTGTTGGCCAGCCAGACCAAGTGGGAAGGACCACCCCTGCGCTATACGTATCTAGCGGGACTCTCGCCGAGATTCAGCAACAGATGTTACAATTGCCCGGCCGGCCGACTTGGAGGAGGCCATCGCCTCGAGTTTGCGGGCGGAGGCGGCCATACAACACAAGAGAAGGTGGGGGTCGGCACGGCCGCGAACCCACCGACCCGGCGGGCGGCCGGGACCGGCCAATTTGTGCCCGCCAGATCCCTGCCCCCACCCCTGTTGTGGATGACTCCGAACCGATGCAACTGGGTACGGTGCGGCCCAAAGTAGATGCTGCCGAGAAGGCTCGGCGTCAAAGACTCAACCTTTGTTGGTACTGCGGGGGCCCGGGTCATTTTTCTCGTGATTGCCCCCAGAAACCGCGTGGGAGGACCCCTCGGGCTTCCGCAGCGGTGGCCAGCCCTCCGGAGCCTGAGGAAGCCCTCCAGGCGGCGGGGGAAGGGTACGGCCGAGTGTAAGAGGGTTCGCTCACTCGGCCGACGTCGCTACCCCGCCCCCTGAACCCAAGACTGGACAATTGTTCCTTGTCATGGTCAGCTTGTGGTCGCCCGAGAAGGGGCCGATGATGGTCCATGCCATGATTGACTCGGGAGCGACCAACAACTTCATTGATGCAGACTATGCCAAGTCTGCGGGATTAAAATTTCTTGACCTCCAAGAGCCCAAGGGTGTCCAGACCATCGATGGGAGAGTGTTGAAAACCGGGGCTGTAACTCAATATACAGCTCCTACCAGGATGTGGACTAGCTCTCATAAAGAGGACATTTCTTTTCTTGTAACCAAGCTCCCGATTTCCCCATTGTCCTGGGGGGGCGCCTCTACCCGCTCTCGGACCCAGAGCAACAGGCTCTCCGAGACTTCCTGGATGAGAACCTGCGGAAGGGGTTCATTCGGCCCTCCCAATCCCCGGCCGGGGCTCCGATTCTTTTCGTCAAGAAGAAATCGGGGGAGTTGCGCCTTTGCAATGACTACAGGGAACTCAACAAGATCACGATCCGGAATCGCTATCCCCTGCCCTTGATCCCCGAGCTCTTGGAGCGGATGCGGGGAGCTAAGGTGTTCACCAAATTGGACCTGAGGGGGGCTTACAACCTTGTCCGGATTCGCCAGGGTGATGAATGGAAGACGGCCTTCCAGACCAAGTGGGGCAGTTTCGAATACCTGGTGATGGGATTCGGTTTGTGCAACGCCCCAGCATGTTTCCAACATTTCATGAATGACATTTTCCGAGACCTTTTGGACCGCTATCTGGCGGTCTACCTTGACGACCTGCTGATTTTTTCTCCGGATCAGGCGACCCATGATCGCCATGTCAAAGAGGTGCTCCTGCGACTGAGGGCCCACGGGCTCTATGCCAAGCTGGAGAAATGTGCTTTCGACTTGCGTGAAGTCGACTTTCTGGGCTACCGTATCTCTCCTACGGGCATTGCCATGGATGACACCAAGGTCCAAGCAGTGGTCGACTGGGCACCTCCTGCTAGCAAAAAGACATTCAAAGATTCCTGGGCTTTGCCAACTACTACAGAAAGTTCATTCCTGACTTTGCCAAGTGGGCTGATCCGATCACCCAGTGTTTGCGGGGAAAGGTGCCGTTCCGGTGGACGCCGGAGGCGGAGGTGGGGTTCCGCAAGTTGAAGCAGCTGTTCACCACTCAGCCGCTTTTGCAGCACCCCAACCCCCGCACCCCTTTCATCGTCCAGGCCGATGCTTCGGATGTGGCGGTGGGGGCGATCCTGCTACAGCCTCAGGGGACGGACTTGTTGCCCTGTGCCTACTATTCCCGGCAGCTGACGGCTCCGGAAAAGAACTATACCATTTGGGAGAAGGAACTTTTGGCCATCAAGGTGGCGTTTGAAGTCTGGAGACACCTGCTGGAAGGGCCAAGTTCCCGGTGGAGGTTCACACCGACCACCGGAACTTGGAGCATCTGAAGTCCCAGCGCAAATTGAACCAGAGGCAACAGAGATGGTCCCTGTTCTTTGAGCGATTCAATTTCCGCATTCACTATGTGACCCCAAGCAGACCAAGCAAGCTGATGCCCTGTCCCGGAAGCCGGAGTATGTCCGCGGAGGGGAGGTCCTCTCCGAGCAGCCTCTGCTCAAAGCGGAGAACTTTGCAGCCGCCCGAGCGGCCCCGCGCCGGCTCCGGCGGCCCGCCCGGCCCCGTGGATAAGCGGCCGTTGAGTGTGCGGGTCCAGGCCCGCCACCGGGACGACCCTTGGGTGCGCGAGCAGCTGTCCAAGGGGGTGCAGGCTCCGTTTCAGGTGCGGAACGGGGTGCTCTATCATCGGGACTCTGTTTATGTTTCTCCGGGCCCTGAGCGGGGGGACATTCTCAAGCTTTGCCACGACTCTAAGGCGGCGGGCCATTTTGGGCTCTTCAAGACGCTGCAGCTAGTTCTACGGGATTTTTGGTGGCTTAAAGTGCGGAGGGATGTGGAGGACTATGTGGGATCCTGCCCTGTGTGTCACCGGGCTAAGAACCAGGGGGGCAAGCCGGCTGGCTTGCTCCAGCCCCTTCCGACTCCCTCCGCTCCCTGGAAGATGATTTCGGCCGATTTCATCACCGACCTCCCCAAGTCCAAGGGTTTCACCACGATACTGGTCGTGGTGGACTGTTTCACCAAGATGGGTCACTTCATCCCTGTGTGGGGGTGCCTACTGCCAAGGAGACTGCTGATATGTTTGTGCAACATGTGTTTCGGCTGCATGGACTTCCACAGAGCCTGGTGACGGACCGGGGCACCCAATTCACTTCCCAGTTCTGGAAGGCTGTCCAGAAGCTGCTGGGGATTGATGTGCGGATGTCCACGGCTCACCACCCGCAGACCGATGGGCAAACCGAAAGGGTTAATGCCACTTTGGAGCAGTACCTGCGCTGCTATGTCAACTATCAGCAAACCAACTGGGCGTCCTTGTTGTCTTTGGCAGAGTTCGCCTACAACAATGCGACGCAGGAATCCCTCAAAGAGACTCCTTTCTTTGCCAACTATGGACACCACCCTCGGTTCTACCCTCCGGTGGACCCGTCTGGGGACGTTCGGAGGCTAAGGATTGGCTCCAGGAGCTCACTGCGCTTCAAGACTTGCTACGTACTCAATTGGACCAGGCGAAGGCCGACTACAAGCGGATGGCGGATCGGCGGCGCCAGGAGGGTCCTGCAATTCTGGTGGGGGATAAAGTTTGGCTGTCCGCCAAGAATCTGCCCACGCAACGCCCCAGCCGCAAGTTGGATGCCCGGTTTGTGGGGCCCTACAAAGTTTTGGGAGCGGGTGGGGCCTGTCTCCTTCAAGCTCCAGCTCCCTGCGGACATGAAACTCCACCCGGTGTTTCATCGCTCCTTGCTCCGCCCGGCGAAGGGGGTGCGGCCTGATGTGACGCAGCCGCCTCCTCCCCCTGTGATGCGAGAGGGCGGGGAGGAGGTCGAAGTGCAGGACATTTTGGATGCTCGCATCCGGTACCGGAAGTTGGAGTATTTCATTGACTGGAAAGGTTTTGGCCCGGAAGAGCGTGCTTGGGTCAAGGCTCGAGATGTCCACGCGCCGGAGTTGGTGGCCCGGTTCCACCGCAAGTATCCTGACAAGCCCAAGCCCGGGGGCGGCCCAGGGGGCCCTGAGGGGGGATAGTGTAGCACCCATGGGTTCGTTCGTGCCACTGGGAGGGGTGAGGCGCCGGGGTCCCGATGCCATTGGGACCCGCACAGGCTGAAGGGACTCGGAGGATGAGTTGGAAGGCCCAGAGCAAGATTGGTCAGCAGTGCCTTTGCCCAGTTCACCTGTAGAGAGTTTAGCATGGGATCTCGAGTGGGAGCATTCTCCCGGGGGAAGGAGCGGACCAGGTGGAGATGGGAGGCAGCGAAGCAGATAGCGGAGATAGTTATGAATTCCCAAACGGCCGAGGTTCCCAGGACCTGGCCGAGCAGCAGATGGAGGCCAGCGGCTGGGAAAGTTCGGGGGAGGCTGCTTCTCAAGGAGATAGCGATACTGAACTGGAAGAGCGGGGCCGTTCCCATAACAGACGCAGGGACATAGAGCAGGGCAGGAGGAGCTGGCATCTGTCCCTAGACCGTCACCGTTCGGAAAGTAGAGACTGGAGACGCGGGCCCTAGATCGTCGAGGGCCCGGCCGAAGGATTAAGAACGGCCCCGTGGGAACTGATCCTCAGTTCTCCGGCCACGTCTGATCTGAAGGGCGTGAAAGCGGAGTGAATCACGGAGCCTAGTCTGGCTCGTCTTGGACCAAGACCTTGCCTTGTTATTGATTCGCATTGCTGCGGACACCCTGCTTTGTTCCGGAGGCAATCCGGGAACTTGCCAAGTTTTTGCCACGTTTGCTTTTGGACTTATCTATTGGAACTTTGCTTTCGTAATTGGACTACAGCTTTGTTGTTTGCGTTATTCTTTGATCTCTTTAAGAGAATTGCCTTTTGGACTTTTTATATTCAATAAAATTAGTTAGCCTTTGCTACGTCTCCGTGTGTGTGTTAAAGGGGCAGTCCTAAGTCGGTGTTCGTGACATTTCTATGTGCACAGCCACCTACATTGTTTGATTCCTCCTGTTAGGGGGCCTATGAGGATGGTTGTGAAGAATGCCTACATTCCAAAATTTAGTCTAAAATTGGTGACCATGTGATACCAACCTGTCCTTTAATGTCCCCAACCTCCTCATGTTAAATATGAAGCTTAGGGTTCATGTGGTTTCTTTTTAACCACAGCTTCTATAATCTTCTAGCCACTGTGAAACTCCCTGGAACACCTCAGCAAGCGAGAGTCCAAAAGTGGAAGGCTAAAAGCCTGAACCTCAATCAATGGCTGATACCAAATGAGAGACTGTCTCCTGGGGACACAGAAAACTGGGCAACTTGGAAGGCGCTGAACAGACTGTGCTCTGGCACCACGAGATGCAGAGCCAACCTTAACAAATGGGGCTACAAAGTGGAATCCACAACACGTGAGTGTGGAGAAGAGCAAACCGCAGACCACCTACTGCAATGCAACCTGAGCCCTGCTACATGCATTCTTTTAGCAACATCAGAGGCACTCCAAGTGGCCAGCTATTGGTCAAAGGACATTTAGTATAATGCCAGGTTTTTAAACATTGTGTTTCGAATACATTACAACTGTACCCTCAATTTGTTTTTGACACAATAAATAAATAGCAATACAGGACTAGACTGACTCACAGCCTGACAACTCATGGCAGCTTCAAGAATTCTATTAAACACTGGATGGTCCAATTAAGAGGTTACCGTAGTGACAAATAAAATGCCAATTATTTAGCAACCGCACTGTTGTGTCAGAATGTTGGAAGTAACACAAAAATCTGAAGAGAGTTATTCCCCCTTTCTGAGTGCCAACTTCTGATAATGAGGGTAACATGCGTTCAACTTCAATAATTGCTTCTGAAAACCCAGCATCCTGGGGTGAAAGTCAGATCCAAGCCATAAAAATGAAAGTGCCATTTTTAAAGGAACCTTTGAGAGAGAGAGAGAGAGAGAGAGAGAGAGAGAGAGAGAGAGAGAGAGAGAGAGAGAGAGAGAACAGGACTATGGGATAGATGGAGCTACAAGTCCCTCAGGTGTGCTGAAAAACACAAAACAAATAATAATGAGCAACTACCAGACATCAAAGGAGATTTGAAAGTAAAATATTCTCCAGCTCGGCATAAAGAATCTCTCTGTTGTGAACCTTGACAGGAGTTGGTTCACAAATACTTGTTTTATTAATATGAATATTTGGTTAGCTTTGCTGCATCATTTATGCAATCCCCAAGATAATTTAATAATTTTGAGCTGATTAAGAAGCAATTCAACTATAAATGAACTTGTTCAAGTTCTGGCTTTTCCGAAACAGAACAAGGCCTGTTCCTCTATTGCAGTGGTTCTCAACCTGTGGGTCCCCAGGTGTTTTGGCCTACAACTCCCAGACATCCCAGCCAGTTTACCAGCTGTTAGGATTTCTGGGAGTTGAAAGCCAAAACATCTGGGGACCCACAGGTTGAGAACTACTACTCTATTGGTTAGGGAGTCTGACACATAGCCAAGGAGGAGAACAGAGCAGAGAGGGTCTCTTTCTGGTCCATTTGGAGTCCCACATCCAACACAGCCCATAAGATCCTAGGATGCAGCCCATTCTGTGCTGTGGATGGAGAATAGCCCTGTCAAATCATCAACAGGCATCCCCAGTGACTTCACACCTTCTCAGTACCCTGACCATGTCACAGAGCAAAGGGCAGTTCCTTGGCAAATACACAACCCATACAAAATTGCATGCATTCAAAGCCTGCTTTGCCTGAAGTATGTGTTCCATTTAGCAATTTCAGAGCAACGCTGTATACAATAATGATTATATGAGCAATACCTTCAACCGGTAAGTGATGCTATTGCATCACTGCATAGATGAACTGTGTTTTGTAGAGGCTTAAGTAGCAGGTTAATTGCATTACAGATACTGTTGCCTCCTTGAGAGATTCCAAAGTCTGGGTGGCCATCTGTCGGTGATCTGATTGTGCTTTCCCTGCATGGCAGGGGATTGGACTGGATAGCCTATGTGCTCTCTTCCAATTTTATGATTCTATGTCTGAGTTATTTAATCTTGCCTTTTAGAGCAGGGGTAGGAACTTTTGAACCTCCAGAAAGGTTGGATATCAACCCTCAGAATGGACAATGCTAAGGGATTGTGGAATGTATACTACAAAATATCTCTAGGGCTGAAGGTTCCTCACTCCATTCTCAGAACGACCTTTCACAATTCTTGAATTATTAGAAACCCCAAGTTATACCAGTGGGTGGAAAGCATTGGATAGAAATGAATAAATAGTTCACAGCTGAAAAATTATGCGGTTATGTGAATATAAAAAATTATTTTGAATCCAACTTCTGTCTGTTCAATCTATTTCCACAATTAGTCTAATTATTCTTCCACAAACTAACTGGAGCTTTGAGAAATAAAGATGACTATCCAAAAACACACTAAAGAAGAAGAAAACAACCAATATTCAGCAGTTATTTCTCAAAGCAAAATGCTCGAGAGTATTTCTGCAGATCAAAGGTGGGAAAGGTGTGAGATCCCTGGATCCCACTTTTACGGCCACTGAACCTTCTAGTCTGCCACAGCCCCACTGTTTCCCACTATACAAACAAGTCAGCATGATTTTTGTATTTTATGAAAAAACACCCAGTGCTCCTCATGGCTCTATTTTTCTGGAACCTAAATGGCAATAAGGAATCTGGTCATACCTTTTTGAGAGAAAAAAAACCTCACATAAAAAGAGAAGTATTTCCTAATACTGTTAGATGGAAGGCCAAGGGAGAGTAAGTTGAAAGGAGGAAAATTAGCCTGTGATCCTCATGCAATTGCTCATGCACGAGGATGAAACAGAAAAGAGGAATTATTTACACAAACACACAGTAATAGGTTTCACTCTTCCTCACGCTATTCCTTACACTTTGTTCTATGCAGGAAGAACAATGCAGTTGAGAACATCTTGCTACTGGGAAGGTCCTCTCGTGGTACATTTCCAACTGACTGGCCTGGCCTACAACCAGGAAGGAAAAATATTAGTTGAGAAATATAATGAAAATCAATGAATGACAACTGGGAATTACCTTGTTCCAGCCTGAAGCACAAAGACCGCTTTGCTGCCTCCATCTCTGGGCTTGGGTTATCCAGAACATGCCGACACCACTGCAGAGGACTCAATGCTTTTTCTTGGGAAAGGATGCTCTTAGTTGGTGCAACATACAACCTATACAAAACCAAAGAGCACAGCATTTTAATAGCTAATTTGATACGAGTTATCTCCATTTTTTTGCTGTGCAGGTACTAAAACAATGTAACGGGGGACAAAGGCATATATCAAGCTCTAATAACTTGTTTTGTGTTACTGATCTATAAGTAGGTGTGGAACCATTTGGGGACTAGGGAAAGTTGTGCTGATATGTATATATATATATGTGTGTGTGTGTGTGTGTACAGTATGTGTGTGTGTGTGTGAATGTTTGTATGTGGCGGTGTATGTGGCAGATTTCTGACTGGCTCCCACTTTCACAGGCCACTGTGACCAGCACAGGTGAAGGACCTGGACCAAACTTGGCATACATAACCCCCATGTCCTTATGTCCTGGTGAGGTTTGAGAGAGGATGGAAAGTGGTTGATGGGATTTGTAGTACTTTCAAACCCTTTGGTTACCACAGACCACTGCGGCCCCCAACAAAGACCGATAAGGGCCAAACTTGGCAAACAGAGCCCCCATGACCCACTCTACATCCTACTGCAGTTTGGAGGACCATGGACCATGGATGATGGGACTTGAAGTACCTTCACTCACTTCCTGAGACCGCTGCAACCCTCATGCAATAACTGCTCAAGAACAAACTTGGCACACAGAGCCCCCATGACCCACTTTACATTCTGGTGCAGTTTGGAGGAGAATAGACCACGGATTATGGGACTTGCAGTGCCTTCACTCACTTTCTGAGACCACTGCAACCCTCATCCAATGACTGAACAAGACCATCCTTGGCACACAATACCTTTCTCAAATAACCTGGGCACCGCCGGGTCCCCATGCTAGTAATAATAATAAATGCTTTTTCAAGCTCTGGGGGGGTGGTTAGCACTAAAATGGCAACATGTTCCCAAGTACTTTTGCAAGAGGTAGAAACATGATACCAAGAGATTTCCACGATATCAAACTCTGCTCTAGAGGATAAATGTCCTATTTGTGCAATGTGTTGGAAAGCTTTCAGTTCTGAATTTATCTTTGCAGACCAGTCTCTGGAACTGCCATTCTATTTGTAGGTGATATTGTTTTGCTCTATGATTAAGGGACACTAAGACTATGCTGTTGCTTGAGCACCTCCTGCGTTGACTAATTGTTTTTCACTTCTGTGTTAAGATGTTTGTGTTAAGTAAAGAATGAAAGCTTTAATGCCTTAGATGCAATTCAGAATACATTAGGGTTTAGATCAGGCATGGGCAAACTTTGGCCCTCCAGGTGTTTTGGAGTGCAACTTCCACTATTCCTAACAGTCGGTAGGCTGTTACGAGTGGTGGGAGTTGTAGTCCAAAACACCCGGAGGGCTGAAGTCTGCCCATGCCTGGTTTAGATTCTGTTTTGTGGTCAAGAAACAATTATCAATCTTAATTCAACACTAATGTATGTGCAACATGCACACAGTCCAGGCTCAATTTATGACTGAGTTGCAGTAAAATAAGAACTACCATGGCCACAATCTCAGGAAAATCCACAGCCACACCAGGAGTATCTGCAATCATTTCCTATCAGTGAGGGTACTGAGTGTGTGTGTGTGTGTTAGACACTGAGAACTGGGAAGCCCTGGCCCTTGAGTGTTGTAACTGGAGACCAGCTTTTACCTACAGGGCTATGGATTTTGAAGGTGAATGAATAATGGACTGAAGGGAGAAACATGCCTTGCCAGGATCACCTTCAATCTGGAAATCTGTGTCCTCATTGTGAAAGATCACGCAGAGCCAGAAAAGGCCTCTACAGTCACTAACAGACCCACTACCCATACTATATATCCTTGGAAGACAATCGTACTCGGAAACAAGGTATGACTATAATAGTATATTACAGAATGTATTGTCAAAGGCTTTCATGGCCAGAATCACTATGTTGTTGTAGTTTTTTCGGGCTATATGGCCATGTTCTAGAGGCATTATCTCCTGACATTTCGCCTGCATCTATGGCAAGCATCCTCACAACCTCTGAAGATGCTTGCCATAGATGAAGGCGAAACGTCAGAAGGGAATGCCTCTAGAACGTGGCCATATAGCCTGAAAAAACCTACAACAACGCAGTATATTACAGAGTTTGTGTTTGTGCGTCTCTGTGTGTATCTAGACATGTTACGCACATACCTATGAACACTTACATGTACTTTGAAAATATGTATAAAAAGCTGGATTCACAATTTTATTTTATGATATTGTATGATATTGTTCTAAGCATGTATGACTACAGTATACTATTAAATCTTGGAAGAAAGATCTTTTTTATTTCAAGGAGGCAAATAAAACAAACAAACACATCCTCCAATCATACAGCTTATATATTTCCCAATGAAAACTGTTAAAAACATGGTATTTCTAGGGCAACCAATATATTTCCCTTTTCAAAGCGAAACAGCAATGTTTTAGCCCACCTCCCTTCCATTCCAGTGCAAATTATGGATGCCTGCCTGAGATTTTACACTTACAAATGCATTATTTGCTAATTACCATTTGTACATGGCTAAGACTTTAATCCTACTTTTCTTTCTGAAAGTAAGCCCCACTGAACATAACAGGAGTTACTTAGTAATAGACATACATAGGATTGTCCTGCAAATGAGCAGTATTGACTCTTTCATCCATTTCCAAGGCAGAGAAAAAACAGCTGAACAAACCATGTTACAATAACTCAAAAAAAGTTAAGGGAAAAACAGATAGGGGTTGGAAAAGATAATGCTTTTGACCCCCATTCCCAGATTTCCCATTGAGGACAATGACAGTGGCAGATCAGAAGGTAACTTTGTACAGCTCTTCAGAAAGGTATATACAAAGAGGAGTATGAGCGCCATTCTTCCCGCTGACTTGGTTGCTCAGCAGGGCAAGAACACTAATCTGGGTTTCCAGAAAAGTAAAACTGGGACACTTCCAAAATTATAAAACTTTTTTTCTGATATAGCAATTCAAACATATTCAAAGTTTTGTGGGGAAACTGTTTTACTGGAATATTTGAGATAATGTAAGGACAAATGCATCCCTTATGTTTAACAAGAAATACTATACCAGAAAGAACAAATGTATTGACTATTTATGCTTCTGACTAAGAAGTAAGAGATTTTATGAAACAGAAACAAGATTGTCCAAGCCTTTCATGGCTGGAATCACTGGGTTGCTGTGAGTTTTCCAGGCTGTATGGCAATGTTCCAGAAGCATTCTTTCCTGACATTTCGCCCACATCTATGGCAGGCATCCTCAGAGGTTGAGGGGTCTGTTGGACACTAGGAAAATTGGGTTTATATATCTGTGGAATGTACAGGGTGGGAGAAAGAACTCTTGTCTGCTTGAGGCAAGTGTGAATGATGCAATTGGCCACCTTGATTAGCATTTAATTGCCTTGCAGCTTCAAAGCTTGGCTGGTTGCTGCCTGGGTGATCCTTTGTTGGAAGCTGTTAGCTGGACCTAATTGATTCTTGTCTGGAATTCCCCTACTCTTTATTTACTGTCCTAGAACCCAGAAACAAGTTTAGCAACATGTTCATTTGTTAGTCTGTTCCTTTGAGTTTAGTTTTTTAAAAAATCTACCCTGTGGGCATGGTCAGAAGACCTATGAAAAAAAGAAATAAATGTGTCCCCAAATGTCATAAGACCTGCCTCTGAAGCCCCTTCCATGCAGTTGAATAAAATCCCACATTATCTGCTTTTAATTAGAATATATGGCTGTGTGGACTCAGATAACCTAGTTCAGAGCAGATATTGTGGGATTTCCTGCTTTGATATTCTGTGTTATACAGCTGTGTGGAAGGGGCCTTAAGCTGTTCCGGGTGTGTCTTCACCAATAACCAAAATAAAATACTTTCTCTCTGCGTCAAGTAATAAGAAACCTTTTTGGCTTCAAAAAGACTAGGGTCTTGTTTGTGTTTGGGGTTTTTGATAAATGCAAGAGGTCATAAATAACTACTGAGGAGGAAGTTAACTGAATACACATTGTACTTCATCAGGAATGGCTCTGTAAGGGAAGGAGGAAAATTCCCCACAACTTCTGTGAGAATTGCTAGGATTTGGAAGGGCAGCTATCAAGAAAGTAGACAGGATTCTCAAGTGTAGAGATGTACCTTTGAATATCTATGCAATCATGTTGTCTATTTCTATGCATAGTTGTGGAAAAAAGTGAAGATAGCTAACAGAATGAGAACTAATTCATTTGAAAGGTGGTGCTAAAAGAAAGTTCTATGCATTCCTTGGGCTGCCCCAAAGACAAACTGAGAGCAAATCAAGTCTGAACACTCCCTAGAATCCAAAATGATTAAACTGGGGCTAATATACTATGGACGTATCATGAGACAACATGACTCACTAGAAAATATGATAATGTATTGTCAAAGGCTTTCATAGCCAGAATCACAACCTCACAACTTCTGAAGGTGCCTGCCATAGATGCAGGTGAAACGTCAGGAGAGAATGCTTCTAGAACATGGCCATATAGCTCGAAAAACCTACAACAACACAAATAGGATAATGTTTGTTAAAATAGATGGAAGTAAGGAAACAGGAAGGCAATATTACAGATGGGTTGACTTGAACGGCAAGATCTTAATAGAGCTGTTAATAACAGGATTTCTCTACAACAAAATGACTGCTACAAACCTCATTCAGATGTGTAACTCAGATGCCAGTACAGAAATCCCAAGATCTTTGGACATATGACAGGGGAAAAATGCTTCAATCCAATGATATGCTGAATATTGATAAAACTTTTGGGTAAACAGGATTCAACAAGCCATATTCAATTGTTAGTAAATCCCTCAAAACCACAGCTATAATGCCAGCATCTAAATGTGAGTCTACATTGAAATCTGACCATAACAGAATAAGGCTTTAAAACAGGGGCTGGGTAAGCATAGGCCATGGTTACATGTGGCCTCAGGAGCCAACTTTTCCAGCATCAAAACATCTCCAATCACATGCAAGTTTGCCCTTTCTCTTGCACCTGTTTATAACCAACAAGAGTTTCATAGAGACCACTTTAACTGTCATGAATCAGTCCTAGTTGCATTAACTCTTTGCCTTCTCTGCCAAAGAGTTCTGGTACCTTACTAAATTATAACTCCCAGGATTCCATAGCATTGACCCATGCCAGTTAAAGTGATGTCAAACTACAGAATTTTTTTAATGTCAGGACTCGGAGCAACTTGAGAAACTGCAAGTCACTTTTGGTGTGAGAGAATTGGCCGTCTGCAAGGACGTCGCCCGGGGATGCCAGATGTTTGATGTTTTACCATCCTTGTGGGAAGCTTCTTTCATGTCCCCACATGGGAAGCCAGAGCTGACAGAGGGAACTCATCCACACTCTCCCTGGATTTGAACCTGCGACCTGTCAGTCTTCAGTCCTGCTGGCACAAGGTTTTAACCCTTTGCGCTACCAGAGGCTCCTTAAACTACAGCGTAGATGCACCCTTAATATTTCTCCCTGGCAGGCTTGCAGAAGTTTGAAGCTAAGAGTTTCACTAAGCAAGACAGAAATATTTACCGTAAATAAAGGACTAAAAGCAAATGTTTTGACAGGTCACCTTCAGGAGAAAGAGAACATTTAATAAACAAACAAGCAACAAGTGGAATCTGCATGGTCCCATTCATTATTTCATTCTAATTGCAAGGAATATAGTTCACTGCTAACTAACCAAGTTTAGAAACACAGAAATTGCTTTGCTGTGAAGCTTTTCTCTGCATGAGAAAAATGGGTATACAGTTGCAGTGCAGTCACTTCACAGTCACAGGATAGTTACAGACTAGAGTTACAACTCCAGCTTCATCAGGTTTACTCTTAAGTAAGTGCTATGAATGTTTATAATAAATATTTTGCACCATGTTTTGCTGGAGTGGCCAAAATGAGCTAAAGGCATAAGATTCTATCCGATCATAGAAGTTAAACAGGATTGGCCCTACTTATGGTAATTCTTGGATGGGAGACTGCCAACAAATACCAAGTACTGTAGGTTACATTTCAGAGGAAAGAACAACAAAACTACTTCTGAGTATTTCTTGCCTAGAAAAGCTTGATGAAATTGTTAGGATCACCATAAATCAACAGGTGGTTTGAAGGCAGATATACACCCCCCGGGTGGTGCAGCGGGTTAAACTGCTGAGCTACTTAACTTGCTGACTAAAAGGTTTGTATTTCTAATCAAGGGAGTGGGGGTGAGCTCCTGCTGTTAGCCCCAGCTTCTTACAATCTAACAGTTCAAAAACATGCAAATGTGGGTAGATCAATAGGTACCGCTTCCGCAGGAATGTAGCAGTGCTCCATGCAGTCATGCAGGCCACATGGTTTTGGAGGTGTCTATGGACAATTATCTCTTTGGCTTACAAATGGAGATAAGCACCCCCCCCCCCAGAGTTCGATATGACTGGACTTAATGTCAGGGGAAACCTTTACTTTTACTTATACACAGATAAACAGTGCTGGTGAGGAAATATTTTAACTTTGATGCTCCCATGTTCATGGGGCAGTGAATCCACTCTGGGGTTTAAACCAAAGAAAAAAGCTAACTAATATTATCCCCAAAATAGAATCAAACTGCATTAATTCTACAGTGCAAATGCACTCCAAGCGAACCCAGGAGGACTTATTTTTTAATAGACTTGGATGCATTTACTCTATGGACCTTTCATTGGTTAAAACAAGTTGGTAAACTGTGCAGGATGGTAGGAATTAATGTTCACCTTGTGGCTGCCACATGTTAAATCCATGCTTCTGGAGAGGTCTACATGCCAACAAGAAGGTGCTCTGTCTTAGTTGTAGTACCCCAAATATGGACTGTCATCCACATTGGTCATGAATCTGGTGACCAACATTGCAATCATTTCTGTGTGACTTCACAGCATTTAACTGCTTGTTCTGATCTGCTTTACTCCTTTTGCTAATTCTTTGCTTTAAAGACATGTTCTGCAGTTTTATCATCTATTATAAGTGTTGTTTTTAATAGTATTCATGCATATACTATTATGTACCCTTAAGGATAAAGAACATAAATATATGTAAACATTCATTTAGAAATACCCACAAACAAACAACGAAAAGACCCACTTCCTTATCTGGCCATCAGGGCAATACAGAAAACAAGGCAGCACAATTCAGAACTACCTCACTTTTGCATACGTGCCATATTAAGTTCCCTATGAACATGAGGGTAGCCCTTACAATAAATCACTGTACAATTGAATATACAATCCTCTCTTGACTTCTTCATAGAGTGGAACAGGACCCTTTTTTGCCATTTCTCTTGCCAATCACAGCCCTAAAAAGGTTAGGGATTGGTTTATTAACAAAAAGCTCACACTCATGTTCTGAGGAGGACAAATACATGGAAGAGGATTACAGAGTAAGCAATGGTGGGATTGTGTTGTCGAAGGCTTTCATGGCCGGAATCACTGGGTTGCTGTGAGTTTTCCAGGCTGTAAGGCCATGTTCCAGAAGCATTCTCTCCTGACATTTTGTCCACATCTATGGCAGGCATCCTCAAAGGTTGCAAGGTCTCTGACCTCATAGATGTGGGCAAAAGGTCAGGAGAAAATGCTTCTGGAATATAGCCAAAGAATCCCAATGGTGGGATTCTTTGTATTCTTCAATCATTATTTTTTGAAAAAGAATGATCTAAGTCCTATTTGAAGTTCTGATTAGATTGAATCAATGGGATTTACCGTTCAACCATGGTTATGCTCAAGTTGGGAGGAACAAACAGGATACTAATCAATGGGCATCTCTGCAATACAATCAAGGACCTAATAATTAGTCATGAGCCCCCGCTCTTTCCTGTTTGCTTTTTGTGGAATCTTTAGAGCACATTGGTTCTCTGGTATTTAAGCAATAGTTAATTTGACCAACTGCGGTAAGAGGCTTATATCCATAGGGTATACGTTCCTAGCTGAACCACAGTTACCTGAAACCATGGATTATCGCCAAACATCATTAAATGACCTGACTTCTGGTCCCAACACAGGACTGAGTTACATTGGAAGTTCTGGAAATTCTACTCTAGGAATTTGCTCGGGTGCCAAAGCAATTCAATGGGAATTCCTGGGAAAAAAACATATCACATAATCACTGCAGGACCAAATTCTTAGCTAGACCATTTTCCCTTTGGAAAACTGCAGAAATGGGTTCCATGGTTATTAGGATCTACTACATCTGGTAGGCTATTCTAGATGGCTCACTTCAATCTCTCCTATTTTTGCACAGAAGATGTTAGAAAGTAAATGCCAAACTTTCTTTAGGCAGTTTGTAAACTATGAACACTTCGTTTCTGTAGGTGCAATCTTCTGATTAACCAATGCATAGCCATTTCCCCAACAGGCAATAATATATTTGAAAGACAATTAGGATAATTGGCTCATTTGCCTACCGACAGACCAAAATACTGTATATAGCCAGCCAAAAATACAGACTCTGCAAATGTTCAAAGATTTCCTGCTTTCAAAATTTTCCATATTTTCCAAAATTAAAACTTGCCATTAAAAAACTGTAATACAGTCCTTGTGGGCAGTCCTCCAGGTCACTATGGCTGAATTTAGGTAGCTCATCACATGGATATAATATTTCACCTAATAAAAGCCCTTAAGACAGAAGTAGGCAAGAGCATTTCCTCCCCACACTCCCCCAGAAGGCTATGTCACCACATTTCAGAAAGCAGAGAGTTAACATCGCTTCTGGCCAGTATTTTGGCTGATTGAGGGACTTTTTGTTGTCCCCCCCTCCCCCTGAGATTTGTGGGGTTAAGGGCATCTGGGAACAGATAGGGAAAGGAAATAGTCTTGGGTGTGTTTGGAGTGGGAAATGTCTTGAAAATATCCTGAAGGTTTGCAAATTTGGAGGATCAAGGGCTGCATTTTGATCACCCATTTTAGGTTAATGCAAAATTACCTGATTACATTCATAATGATCAATAGCTCTAGGGAAGGGGTGCCACTCACATTTTCATTGAGGGCCACATCAGACTTATGGTTGCCTTTAAACGGCTGTTGAATCAGTGGATGGAGAATCCATGGATGTAGCGGGCCAACTACTTTTTAAACATAATGGTCAGTGCTCTTTAGTTTTTATAGAATGTGGGTCCCCAGATGTTGTTGAATAACAATGCCCATCCCTTTTGATTATATGCCATGTGGACTGGGGATAACTGGGATTGCAACCCAACTATACTTGTGGCTTTGAGGTTGGGGAAAGGTTAAACGACACTTTAACACTGGGCATCCTATCCACAAGCCTTGTCTCTCAATTCAAATCTTACTCTCCTGACTAAGCTGAACACCGATGTCCCTGTATCCTGACTCCCATCAGCTCTAGTCATGGCATCCAATGATAAGGAATATAGGAGTTGTAGTCAAGCATCTGGTGGACCATATAAAATGGCATGGAGGTCTGGATTTGGCCTGAAAGCCTTGAGTTTGATACATGGGCTCTAGAGAAGAGAAAGAACATAGCTATGCATTCAAAACATTTCTGTGCATAGACCAACCAGCTGTAAGCACACGTAGATGCTATTCATGGCAGGAAAGATATAAATAAATCAATATATTTCCTTCTGTGTGGGTGACTTCCATTCATAACAGAGGACTGTGTTTGTCCATGTGCAAACAAAAATAATCTGGCTTGCTGTGAGCTTTCCGGGCTGTATGTCCATGTATCTGTGGAATAATGTCCAGGGTGAGAGAAAGATCTCTTGTTCTTTCTTGTCTGCTTGAGGCAGGTGTGAATGTTGCAATTGGTCACCTTGATTAGCATTGAATGGCCTTGCAGCTTCAAAGAGACAAGAGTTCATTATCCCACCCTGGACATTTCACAGATATATAAACCCCACTTGCCTAGTTTCCAACAGACCTCACAACCTCTGAGGATGCCTGCCATAGATGCAGGTGAAACGTCAGGAGGGAATGCTTCTGGAAACATGGCCATACAGCCCTGAAAACTCACAGCAGCCCAGTGATTCCAGCCATGAAAGCCTTTGACAACACAAAAACAATCTGCATTCGTATTCTTTTTAAAAGAGACATACCAGGAACACTAAAAAAGAAGAAGACTTAGATAAATATAAAACATGGCTTCCTCCTCTCAAAAAAGCAACCAAATGAAATCAGCATTCTTCTTTGTTAGGATGCATTGATTTTTTAACAGGCCGCTCCCAAATTATAACTATATCACGGCCGGAAACAAGGTGTGTTGTGTCAATTTTAAGAGTAGGTCTCCTTTGCAGAAGACCCCTGGCAAGAGCGGGGAGGCAAAAACAAAGCAGAATGGAGAACCAAACCACTTAGTCCCGGCTGGACTTAAATCACGACAGCTGCTGCTTTACAGGGACAAGAGAGGTGGCAATTGTCAGTCAATGTGCCAAGGTGCATATAGGCAGGCGGGTATTTAGACCAGGCCCGGGCAAACTTCGGTCCTCCCTCCGGGTGCTTTGGACTTCAACTCCCACCATTCCTAACACCCTCAGGCCCCTTCCTTTCCCCCCTCAGCCGCATAAGCAGAAAAGGAGAAGAAAAGGAAATGGCCTGAGGTCGTTAGGAATGCGGGAGTTGAAGTCCAAAACACCTGGAGGGCCGAGTTCTGCCGTGCTTGGTTTACAGTCTGCCCCAAATCTCCCCGTTCCCTTCTCTCCTGCCCAACCCATCCCTCCGAGGGGAGCTGTCAACCCTCAAAAGGGCCTGGGTTCAACCGGTTTTGCTGAAAGGAGGCCAATCAAGGCCCTGCTCGCACTGAGAGGAACAACAGGCTGAGGGGGGGGGGGGGGAGAACACGCGGGAACACCTCGGAGAGCGCCAGAGGGGGGAGGAGGATGGCGGGGAGGGCGAGAGGCATAGGCATGGAGTCCAAGCGGGGCCCCTTTTGTTGAGTGTTTGAGGCCTGGGTCCCTTTTGTGCTCGTGGAGGGGCCTTGGCTCTGGGAAAGAAAGGCGCCACCAGGAAGGCGGGGGGCTCCCAGGCGGAGAAAGGAAGCACTGCCTCGCTGCGGCGCCGTAAATCACCCACCACAACGCCCACAACGCCGCCGCCGCCGCCTCAAGAGCGCAACAAGCAGCCCAAGCGTCGCTGGCCACAGTCCTGAAATCCCGACACGAGGAGGAGGGAAGGAAGGAAGGGAAGGAGCGCCTTGAGAGAGGGGGGAAGGAAGGAAGGGAGGGAGGGAAGGAGGAAAAGGAAGGGCGGAAGGAAGGGAGCGCAACGAGAGAGGGGGGAGGAAGGAGGGAAAGGAAAGGAGGGGAAAGGAAGGAAGGGAGTCAATGTGCAATGAGAGAGGGGAGAAGGAAGGAAGGAAGGAAGGAGGAAGGAAGGAAGGAAGGAAGGAAAAGGAAGGACGGAAGGAAGGAAGCGCCTTGAGAGAGGGGGGAAGGAAGGAAGGAAGGAAGGGAAAGGGAGGGACGTAGGGGAAAGGAGGAAAGGAAGGAAGGGAAAGAAGGAAGGGAAAGAAAGGAAGGGGAGGAGAGGGGGAAGAAGGAAGAGAAAAGAAGAGGAAGGGAGGGAAGGAAGCGAATGAAGGGAAGAGGAAGAAAAGGAAGGACGGAAGGGAGGGGGGAGGGAGGGAGGGAAGGAAGGCGGGAAGGGAAGAAGGGCGGAAGTAGTGGAGGGAATGGAGGAAAGGAAGGAAGGCTTTGCGCGGGTCTCCCTCCCTCCTCGGCCGCCTCCCTCAGAATCTGCACTATCCCCCCCCCCCACCATTGAAGGGCGCTTCCCAGCCTGGGAGAGAAGGGGGAAAGACCCCCGGGCTTGGCTGTGAGGGGCTTGCCTCCCCCCCCCCCTCCCCACAGGCCTCGAGGGCTCCAGGGGGCAGCGAAGGGCTCTCCTGCCAATCAGGGGGGAAGAGAAGGGGCCCTCCCTCCCTCCTCACTCACCAGGTCTCGGCGTCCCTCTCCTGGCGCTCGGCCCGCAGGTCCAGCACCTCCACCTCGTCCAGGAAGGTGGGGGCGGGGAGGGGCCCCTCCGGGGACGCCCTTCCCCCCCTCCGCCGCCTCCTTCTCCGGGCGAGGGCTTGAAGTAGACGAAGGGCTCCCCGCCGGGGCTGGGGCTGAGTGCCGGGGGGGAAGCGGCGGCGGCGGCGGCGGGGAGCGGGTGCTGCTGGGCCTGGAGGGAGGAGAGGAGCAGCTGGTGGAGCGGGGAGGCTCCGGCGGCGGGGCCCGTGGGCGAGGTGGCGGAGGCGCGGCTGCGGAGCTGCTCGTTCTGCTTCTCCAGCTTGCGCACCAGCTCCTGCAGCTTCTTCACCTCCAGCTCGGCGCTCACCGCCCCGCCGGGCTTCACCTCGGCCGCCAGCGGCTGCAGCAGCGCGGCCTCCATCCCTCCCTCGCTCCCTCCGCGGCAGGAGGAACGGGCCTCCCCGCAAAAGCCCGCTCGCCGCTCGCTTGTCTTCCCGGCCGCGGATGGATGGGGAAAGGCAGGCAGGCGAATCAGGCGGGCACACAATGGGAACAAAGCCGGGCGGGGAGGCGCCGAGGGCCGCGCGCGCGGGAGGCGACGGGAGGGGAGCGAGAGAGCGAGCGAGCGAGCGAGGGGGCGGGGCCTGCCTGCCCGCCCGTCCGCGTGGGGTAGGGAAGGGGCGTGGCCAGGGAGAGAACGCCACGCCCCCACTCTTCCCCCCTCCCTTGGAAGGAGCGCTTTCCCCCAGGCTTTGAAAAGATCAGGAGAGATGCGTGGAAGGAAGGGCTGCTGAGGAGGACGACCCATTGTGACGTCACGCGAGCAAGGAAAAGGATGCAGGAGGGGGCCATGGCTAGCAGGATGCTGAGCCTTTCCTGCGGACCTGGAGTCTCAGTCGGGGGGGGGGGAGGTTTAAGGGTTCACCACCCCCCAAAAATATTTCAGTTAAAAAACTGATTTACTCGTGACTTTTAACTGGTTAACGAATTCATGAGTAAAACAGGGTTTTTTTAAACCTGGAATTTTTGGGGAAATGGCATTCATCACCTTTTTGGAAAGGAAAAATGACGTCATATCCTTTTGGCGAATATGAATCTCCATAAACACCTGGAGACCACCGTTTGAAAACCACTAGTCAAGGAAAGGCAGGACTTGTTTAGGAGTCAACCCTTTGAATAAGTGATGTTCACAAGCATTCATGTGATGGCACACAGGTAACTCGGCTGTTCAACTGATAAACCATGTCTTTGAACTGCCACTGCACAAAAAGACATATATTTAGCTAGCAGAGTTTTGAAAATGTTTCTTTGAGGCTGAAGTTGAATTGCAGTTGCCCAAAACATATACTTCTCCCTTAAAGCCTCTTAGTTTAAAATATGAGACAAAACAACCAAACAAACCCAAAAATGTAACATACCTTTAAAATGTAACATACCTTTTTTTTACTCACAAACATCTTGTATTAATTCACCATAAAAGGTAAAGGTTTTCCCCTGACATTAAGTCCAGTCGTGTCCGTCTCTGGGGGATGGTGGTCATCTCCATCTCTAAGCCAAAGAGCCGGTGTTGTCCATAGACACCTCCAAGGTCAAGTGGCCGGCATGACTGCATGGAGCTCTGTACCTTCCACCTATTGATCTACTCACATTTGCATGTTTTTAAACTGCTAGGTTGGCAAAAGCTGGGGCTAATGGCCATGCCCCGCTCCCTCCCCTCAGCTTCAGCTCACCTACAGGCCGCGCCATGCCCCGCCCCTCCCCCCAGCTTCAGCTCTCCTACAGAGGAGGAGCATGAGCGGTGAACGGGCTTCAGTGGGTGGGGCTCCTCCTCCATGCGGCTTCAGCGAGTGAGGGGCGAGAGTCATGGTGGGAGTCATGGTGGATTGGAGGCTGGCTGGGGAAACGGCTGAAGGAGGCGGTGCCCCGGTCCCTTCTTCTTTTTCTTCGCCACTGCCCGGCCCTTCCTCCTCCTCCCCTAAGCAGCAGGAGTTCGGCAGGAAGGGGGGGGAGGAAGGGGGGCAGAGAGCTTTTCTCGCGGCACAGCAGAAGATCCGTCACAGCACACTAGTGTGCCACGGCACACTGGTTGAGAAAGACTGCTCTAATTCACCATGTATTTATTTGCTAACCTGTATTGTATATATACATATACATATACATAAAGTATATATATATATATATATATATATATATAGATTTCCCATTTGGATACTATATGTTTGCTTTGAGAAGCAGTGAGTACAGTTATAGACTTTGGACTTTCATAAGATATATTCTTAAAGACTTTGGACTATGGACTATTGATACCCTGTGCTCTAAACACAAAGAAACTACATCCTATCTATAACTGAACTTTAATAAGAAATGTGCTTGAATGACAGCAGGGAGGGGGGGGGCATTCTGGGTTCCCTGGGAAGAAGAGAGTTGGGGACAGCCACCGAGAGAGAAGCCCCACTCTCTCATTCCCACCAACCAGGCTTGAGATGGAGAAGGGCCTCTCCTGAAGATCTCAGGGCCCAGGCAGATTTGGACAAGAGGATATGGTCAGCCAAATAGCCTGGACCTGAACCGTCTAGGGCTTTAAAGCTCATAACCAGCACTTTGAATTGTGTCCAGTAACAGACTGGCAGCCAGTGAAGCTCCTGCAACAGGGGGTTGTCCACTCCCTGTAGCCAGCCCCAGTGAGCAACCTGGCTGCAGCTCTTTGGACCAGCTGAAGTTTCTGATCAGATAGGTACAGACTTTGGTAGAGTTTCACTACAAGTCTATTGCACTCTGTTGTTCTGTGCCTTCAAGTCAACCCCAACCTATGGTGACCCTATCATAGGGCTTCCTTGGCAAGAACTGTCAGAGGAGGTTTAGTGTTGCCTTTGTCTGAAAATATAGCCTGCGGCACAAGGTATTCCTTGGTGACCCCACATCTAAGTATTAAGCAGGCCTGACCTTGCTTAGCTTCCAAGATCAGAGAAGATGCGGTGCCTTCAGGGTATGTCAGCACTCTCTGTAATCCGTGAGGCTTCAGATATTCATAGCTACCTTCTCCCTTTGTTTTCCATGGTCTTAATTTGTTTGGAAAACTCATAGTTAAAACAGGTTTCTGTGGTATATTTGTAGTCTTATGATAGTCATTTAATAGCAAGTTATACCTGTAAAAATAATTTTTCCTCAAAATAATCCAATAGAAATGGAATGCTGGGATTTCACTTTCTCATATTTTTAGGCTGGGGTACACCAGCCTTTCCAAAACTTAGGTGAGATCTTATGTTAGTCCCAGCTGGACAAGACCCATTGAATCCATAAGCAGAAATTTGCAAGCTTAATTTCTTAGAGTTTTTATCATTTCTTAAGTAACAAGTAGTGTAAGGATCAGGGCAGCAAATCACCTGGCTAGCATTGTGTAATTACAGCCAGGGCAAAGTAACTGCTAGCGCAGTGGTTCTCAACCTGTGGGTCCCCAGCTGTTTTTGCCTACAACTCCCAGAAATCCCAGCCAGTTTACCAGCTGTTAGGATTTCTGGGAGTTGAAGGCCAAAACATCTGGGGACCCACAGGTTGAGAACCACTGTGCTAGGGTAATAAAGGTCTTGGAAGGAGATGGATGGTTGGGGTTTGCTGAGGTGTTGGAAAATTGGAGTTCTGAGAGGCTTGAGTCTTGAGGAGACAAAAGGTTGGAGTATCAAGAAGAATTGCACTACAAAACCAACCTGTTTCAAGTAAGAAATCTCCAGTTATCTGGAAGTATCAGAGGGGAAAAAAGGCTGGAGAAGTATTCCAGTCTTCTGCCACTGTAAATTGACTCTGTGTGTGTGTGTGTGTGTGTGTGTGTGTGTGTGTGTGTGTAGTATAGTATAAAGTCTGTTGCAAATGCAGACATATCTCGGAGGGGGAAAACTTCTGCGGATGTTTGTGACTACACCTATTAATCTTAATTGCAACATGAATCATTATTTCACTCAAATTAGAACGAAAATTCCACTTTTTGACTCTACTTCCCAGAATCCCTCAGCCATTCTCCTTTGCATCACATTCTTTGCAGACCTTCAGGAAAGCTCTGGAAACCAATTATTCTAATTTACTAAGAAATCATTTTTGGACTGTTGGTTTTATTTTCTGTGGCTGTTTTGATAGATGCTTATTGATTTATTGTATATTTGATTTGATTTGGATCCTGCCTTTTGCCCAATATGGGACCCAAGGCAGTGCTCAGCATAGAGGAAAACAAAGCATGTCTGAAAACAAATCACGACAGAAAAATGAAATACAGTAGAGTCTCGTTTCTCCAACATAAATGGGCCAGTGGAACATTGGATAAGTGAAAATGTTGGATAATAAGGAGGGATTAAGGAAAAGCCTATTAAACATCAAGATACATTATGATTTTACAAATTAAGCACCAAAATGTCATGTTTTACAACAAATGGACAGAAAAAAGCAGTTCAATGCACAGTAACGCTATGTAATGTTAAATGTATTCATGAATTTAGCACCAAAACACCGCAATGTATTGAAACAGCTGTGGATCTGGGTGGGAGGCATTGGGTAATACAGAACATTGGATGAGCGAAGGTTGGATAAGCGAGACTGTACTGTACAATTAAATGCAGTATCTTCTTACAACTGCCTTATTATTGCATTGTTTTTTTAGAATATATGTTACGAATATATGGAACCATTTGATTCCTGAGGGCATCCTCATTTAAAAATTAAATAAATCATTCCTGCTTGCTGGAAAGGATGGGAATTGTAGTCCCAACACCTCTGGAGGTTTGAGGAAGGCTGGATTAGATGGTATACAGAGCCTTCAAAACTTAAATATCTCCATTTGATGCTACACAAAGATGTAGGCGGCGTCTCTGCTTCTGTGCTACAGAATGCCATCCTGGAAAGAACATAATAAACCATATAATTAGAGCTCAAAAACTGCTAGTTTTGGGATTGTGGTTATGCAAATTTGACACAGCAAAAATGCGAAGCATCAGTATAGGCTGATTATTTAAATAATTGGTAGTCTGAATGAAAGCTGCACATGTGCTTTCAATGCCCAATCATTTTGGAGAAAGGGTTCCTCTTAATTGGTATGTATTAACGTGTAACAATCCCATTGTGAATACTATGTAGGCAAGGAAACACCGGGAACATAGCAGACTCTCAGGCTCTAAAGCTTCATTCCCATGATGAGCAAAAGTCAAACACTGGAAATAAATAAAATAAACAAAACTAGAATGAGGATGATGGTCATATTTATTTATAAAATGCTTTTTATTTAAAAGCATGCACAAAAACTTTACACAATCAATTAAATATAGAGGTTATCTACAAGGATGTCACTTTCTGAAAAGTAAATGCTGCCCTGATGCTCAAAGTGTATCTGCTCAGCATTGTCCTACAGAGCCTGCTTCTTCCAGACTCAGAGGAATATCCTAAGATCTTATTGTAATTTACTTCCTCCATATTTTGTTCATAACCTCACTTGTTTCTATCTGCCCTTGAATGCCAGCTTTTATGTAGCAGAATTGCTCAATGTTGGTAAGGAGCCATTTTGTTTTTCTTTCGCTGAACGAATTTCAGTGGTTGCTCACAGCCGGATGACTGTGAATAAGGTACTTAGAGCAGTGTGGCTTACTATGTGTTTGCACCATCATTGCTCTTTTTGTCTTAAATTTCCAGGAGGATATGGCTACCTGGATTCAAGGAGGGATTCATATCTCTTTCACAGAAGGGATGGCTTCCAAATGTCGTGTAGGAGGCACTCACAAATCTCTGCTTTTGGAACAAGTAATGTGTGACCTTTTCTTTTAAAGCTCTCATGGAAAGGAGCATCAAATGTGTGCCTCCTACGTTTTATTGGACTAGAATTGCCACCATCCCTCACAATTAGCTATACTGGCTGTGGTGAGGCATAGTTCCAATCAAGAACTTCTGGAAGGGAAGACAGACAGGCCCCAAGTTAGGTTCTGTAGGTTTGTTCTTAAGTTGGATGTGTATGTATGTCAGACCCATAAGG